>CM037853.1:224871290-225471290 GCA_021234595.1 Delia radicum | reverse complement strand
CCCGAAAACTTAAGCCACTTTGTAAATAGGCTGAGATTTTTATTGCAAATTGATAAAAACTGCATAAAAAACAAAAAAAAAATCTTTGATTGTTCCTTATTTGCTATTCTTCTTTGTATACCGTTATATGTAATTAGCTAGTCAGAAAAAGACAAACGAACCACCGCTGACAAGGCTTTTTAGCAAGTAGTACAAGTGCTGACAACTAGTGCTTTCCCAATCCCAAATCAATAACATCATTAGACAATAAGTCTGTCTGTTCAAAAAGTTTAGGACAAGAGCTGGGGAAACAAAATTTCCAACGTTGGAAAAATGTTGGTAACACCAAGAAAAAGTTGGTCTACAAATTTGTTTTCCAAAATAAAAATTAAAAATATTATGTATAAATTTATTAACTCTTATAAGAGTTTTTCCATAAACAGAAAAATTCCATTTTGTACTAAAAAATATTAGAAATTGTCAAAAATCACAAAACAATGTGTGGCTGAAACCGGGCGCGAACTCGGAATCTTTCAATTACAAACTTTTTTAAGCAACACAATTTTTATAAAATAATTGCCTTAACAGTGGTTAGACTTTTGAGTCGTTGGTAATTTCTGACTGGATAGCACGGGAAAAACACTTCCCAAAGTTGGCATAGTAGTCTCAGTCAATTCTTTGCCAATGATTTTTTCTGTAGACCACTGATATATTGTAAAACAAATACTAGGAAAACGCTTTTTGGAAACACTGGTAAAGCGTCTTAAGCAACTATTCTGCCAGTAGTTTATTTACAATTCAACGGTTAGCCAGTGGTATACCAGTGGTTGATTTTTTGTACCACTGGCAGTTTCTGACTGACAAAATCTTATTACAAAATTTTTCTGTTTTATTAATTAAGTAATCTCTTAAAATGTACACAATAAGATTTCCATTATCACACTCTTAAAAACAGTTATAAAAAAATGTTTGTACTATTAGAAAAAATAGCAAAAATCATTTGTAATCATAGTTATGCAACGCAGTGTATATGCTTGATTAATACATTTTATAATTTCCTATAAAAAAAAATATAGTTTTAAATAACATTAACATAATTCGCAAAAAAAAAATACTTTAAATATATGTTGACCATTACATTTAAAACTTATACAACTTTAGAATTCGCTGACACACCCTGTGCTTTCAAATTTATTCATACTCCTTTATCTGACAGTTACTCCTTTATCTGACAGTTTTAATCAAGTGATCAAAGTGGAAGGTTGTTATTGCCTGCAAGTTGCCAAAATTCCAAAATTATTAATTAATCTGTGTAAATTCATTAAACAGATAGCTTTTTATTGACTAAATGTAATAAAAAGTACATAAATATAATTAAAAAAGTGTTATTACAATGATTTTGCAAAAAAAAGTAATTGGATTAGTGAATTATAAGGAAAAAAAATGTTAAATTAAAAAGAAGACGCCACAAAAGAGATTTTTTTTTTTTTTTACAAAACTTTAATAATGCTTTTAAAATTTAATACATTATTGTCAAGGAGTGTTACTATTAATATTTAATTACAAAAATTTAAGAAATTTAAAGAAAATTTGGAAATTTACATAAAAACTCATTTGTTAGAGAAGCTGTGGCCAGTAAAACAGCGCTGCCGACAGCGCTGTTTGCCTTTTGCTTATTTTGTATGTGTTTTTTCTTTCGTGTGGACATAATTGAGTATTGTTGTTGTTGTTGTTGGTGCATACACACATTTAAAACAGTGATGTGCTTCCTCTCAATTTCCAACCACACGGGGTTACAGAAGAAAATGCTGCTTACGCTGCGTCAACACACGTACACTATAAACATCTTCGTATGGCTTTCGATGTGCATATTCGGCTTTTGCTTTGTTCTCACTGAGTTAAAAGAAAACAAATCAATTGTAGTTGAACCATTGTTGAAGCAACACCACGCTGCGGAACACAAATAAAAATACACGTAGAAATATGTTTGATGATGAATGGGAAAATACTTTTTTTTTTTATAGAGAATATGGATGACGATGCACAATGCACAATGCTTAATTTGTAATAAAATTATAAGTGAAAAATTTTTATTTATTTATTTTTTTATTTAAAAACCCTAAACAAACACCAGTGAAATATTCGTATTTTAAATAAAAATATTAATTGACCCAGCAATATCTTTATTTATAGAAATAAGTCTGTAGAAAAAGCATAAAAAGTAACTAAAAACTAGTTAAAAATGACCCCGCAGAAAAAAACCAGTTGAATTAACAGATTTTTAAACTAAATATTTGTAGACTTAAAATAGCAAAAATAAACCTGATGAATAGTAACAAAGTAACAAAAACACCTGCTAACATTAGCAAAACTAATTACTAAATATCTGTACCCAAATAAAATCATAAACATTTTGAAAATTTTAAGTTTTTTTTAATGCAATTAAAAATTTTCCGTTATTAAATCAGAAATTTACAATTATTTAGCAAAAATTTCAGTTGGTTTAACAATTTAACCTGTTATTTGCATTTTACAAAATTCGGGCTAAATTTAGCAAAAAAAAAAATGTTAACACAACAGTTTTTGTTTGATATTTTAAGTCTGCAAATATTTAGTTAAAAAATCTCTTAATTCAACTGGTTTTTTCTGCAGAGTCACTTTTATCTAATTTTTAGTACCTTTTTTTTGCTATTTCTACAGACTTATTTCTAGGAGTGTACCAAAATTATATTTGAAATTAATTCTTGTACAGTCATAGAAATGAAAGCTATACTCATAGAAATAAGTCTGTAGAAATAGCAAAAAAAAGTTACTAAAAATTAGTTAAAAATGCCCTTCTAAATTTAGCCCGAATTATGTAAAATTTCTATGAGCGCATTTGTACAGCTTTATTTCTATGAGTGTAGCTTTCTTTCTATGCAAAAAATCTATTTTTTTAAATTGTAACAAAATTTTTTTCACTTGAGTACACACACTAATATGATACAACGCTAAACTGTTTCTGAGCCATGGTGGTTCCCAGGAGCCCTTGTCCGCTTAAGCCGAAATAGAAAAAAATATATATTTTTTAGTTTCAAAGGGGTTCATATATTAAAAAATATATTTTTATGAAATTCACTTTTTTCAAAAAAAATCTTTTTTCTGCAATTGAAATTTATTATCAGTGTACCGTAGAATAAACTTCGTTTTTTCGCTGCTACACACACAAGTATAAATGCAATAGTGTGCGTAAAGAACATCACTGATTTAAAAGCAAATTAACAAAGTTTTATGAATTCGAGAGGGAGAGTGATAAACTTAAAAAATAATAAGGTGAGTGTTTTAAATTTCATAATTAAAGACTATTCACAATAAAAGCTAAAACTAAAGGCGAAAATATTTTCCCCTACATTTTGTATAAAATTGAAAAATTTGCTGGCCTACTGGCGAAATTTAGCGTTTCATACAAAATACATGGGATCATTTTTATTGTGTGTTTTGTTAGTATCTACTAGCAGATTACAAATAAATTATTTTTTAAATCGGCTTAGAAACACAAAAATGGAGAACACTCAAAATTTTATTTAAGTTAAAAGATCCCTATTTTGGGTTTTCATATTGCCACCACTGGCGGTTCTGACAGGTTCAAAATGAAAACTTAAGCTCGATATTACGTCACTTGTGCCTGTTACGAATTTCATTGCAGTTGGACTACTAAGTAAGCAATTGCCGAATTATTTCCAAACATTTTGTGATATGTCCCTTTGTGGGCTTTTAGCTCTAACGGTTGTGGAAATATTGCGTTGTGGAAATATCACGTTTTAAAATATGAAACAAATTCGAAAATTTAACAAAAGTAGCCGGACATAATCGTCCATATCTTTTTAACGGTTAAAGCTACGTGATTCAGTGGTGCATCATTTTAAAGCCATTGTTTGTTTGTTTCATATAAAATAAGAAAAACAATAATTTTTAATATACAAAATAATATTTTTACAAAATTCGCGATTTAAACAAAAAAAGGTTGCTTTTTTTAATTTAAAAAAAAAATATATGTAAGTTATAATGTATTCCACTATGCCGTTGCCAAATTCATATGTGGAGCTCTTACGGGATCCAAAGTTATAGAAAAAATTCGGAAAAAGATACTAATTATAGCAAGAAAGAGGTTTACATAAAAAAAGTTTATTGAAAAAATAAAAATAAAAGTTTTACAAATGTAGCTGCATGCACTAATTGATTTAACACAAACACTTTCACAAACTAGTTTTCGATGAGAGACCGAACTAAACGATTTTGTTCTGTTTGGCCAATATTTCAAACAGTTTGATTTTGTTGTGTTTATGGAATGGAACAAAACTATTCGTAAACCGTTCTTAGTGTTTATGTCATATTACAAGTGAAAAAAATTTTCATTGAATTTTATGAATAATTGCATTAGTTTAATAAAAAGTTTCAACGGAGGAGTTCCAGAGAAATTTCATAAAACTAATGCAAAAAAACATTGATAATATGCAGAAAAATCATTTCTTTATTCTGCCAACCACAACGTTAAAAACACGTTTTAATGTTTAAGTTGAATGAACACATACTACCACATACTACCACATTTATGCTTGCGTGTGAAGCAGCAGAAAACGAATGACGCTCACTAACTCTACACTCGAAAAATTTTTCAGTCGCAAGTAAAAGATTTTTTTTTATTATTATTATTTTATTTGAACTTGTCCCGTAACATTACCATGAAGAGAAACTAGTTCTAAAACTTCATCAAAACAGGTTAAATTTGCATCAACTGTTTTGATGCAAATAATAAGCTGGCAAATATTATTAATGTCCGTACTTTCGTCAATAGATAATGAAAAATATTGCAATTTATCAGTCTAGTTTTAGCTGCAGAATGGATAAATTTACTTATCTCTTCTGTCCTACGTGCAACTGTACGTCGAGATAAAGGAATGCTTTGCCAAAGTTTCAAACCTTCTTGACACTTTTCTCCAAAACAGTTCAAAATATCTGATGTTAAATCTTTTAAAAAATACCATCCTCTAATGGACGACATTGCTTTGCCAAAGCTAAAGCAACTACATAGGATGCCTTTTTTAGAGGCAGTGAAATATTTTATCTTATTAATTGAATACTGGTATGATGATGAATATTAGTTTCATCAAAAATAAATTTTAAGAAAAATTCTGCTTTTAATTGAAATAGTTTCAGCGATCGATTACCTCCGCTCATGTTATCGTAATTTCCATGGCAAGAGTAGTAATGTCTTCTTAAACAAAACAAACTTTTGTTACTTATAACGCGATAACAAATCACGCATTGCGCCTCACCATCCATATTCTCTATAAAAAAAATCATATTCCCTTTTTTCATTGAACATTTTTCTTTGGGTGTAATTAAAAAGTTGCGTAGCGAGATCTTACTTCAACTAGTGCTGATCTGCAACTGATTTAAATAACTTTGACGAAATGACAACAAAGCAACAGCTGAACGTACATTGCCAGAGACCACACGAAGAAGTTTATAGTGTACATGTGTCGACGTCACTCAAGCAGCATTTCTTTTCCTATGCACGCGTACATAGGATTTGCAAAAGTGCCCTTCACTGGTTTAAAGTAAAACAAAAAATATTTAAACATGAGTAAATTTTAAGAAAAGCTAATTTAGATTTTTTTTTTTAAATATAAAATAATCAGTTTAATTATTTTATTGACGTCTTTTGAAAAAATGAGAATGCTTGAATTTTTCTATTTTGATGTTGATGGCGCTTCACGCACACATTCTGCCACAGCAGCAATATTCTCGGGTGTACGCACTGTTTTTGGCTTTTCACGCTTTGGTTTATCGATGAGGATGAAAGTTTCTTTCACTTTTTTCACAAGATAACGAACATACGGACCATATTCGTTCAGCGGAAAGATAAAACTAATTATCTGTCAAATCAGACATGAGCTAAGTGTTACCATTCACGAAATAAGCACTAGTTGAAAAAAAACGTTAGATGGCGGACCCTTTATATAAATACATATTTTATTTTAGACGCAATTCATACACTGTATGCATACATAGAAAATTTCAGTATAAAATACCAAATTCATTTGAAGTTAACAAACAAAACAAGCACGCACACAAACAAACTCAGCATTGCAAAAAACACACATACCAACGTATAGATCACACACTTTTTGGGAGTATCATGTTTTTTTTTTTGTAGAAGTTATTTATAACTTTTTTTTCCTTCTTAATTTTAATAAAAGGTTTAATTGATAGTATCATTGCTGTGATAGGTGCAAAATCAATTAAAATATTAATTGATTCAATAATTTTTTTAATTGAAACCCGTTTTTAGTTTTTTCTGTGTACGAATTTAACATTCTTGTGTTTGTACTCGAAATTAAAAAATTGAATTTGAAACTGTACTCAATTTCTTCAAATACTCGGTGTTCGGCTAAAAGTTGCCCGAACGCAGAACTTAACCGAACATTACTTTTTGGCCGAACTACGAAGCAGAAGGCAAATACTCGGTTGGACACTAAAAACTATGTACGTTTTTCTAAGTAGTTTTTAAAAAAGATATCCCATAGAAAAGCTCTATTTATAATAACTTTCATGAGATAATCTTCATATTTATAAATATTTGATTGGGCATACAGATACGAATAGGCAAAATCGCACCGCATTGTAAGTTAAATTAAAAATATTTTTAGAAGCTTTTAAAAAACATTCCATAAATCTGTTAATTTGGATCATAAAATTGCTGTTTACCCAAGTAAAAAAAATTAATATGCGACATCGTCAAATTATATTAAATTATAATTATAATAATTGGATATGCGACGATACTATAGTTGATCCGAAAAATGAGAATCTCAAATACATTAAATTGTATATAATTCGATACAATCGCATCAAAATAAATCAATTTTGTACCATTTGATGTATATTAGATATAATAATTGATAAAGTAAAAGTTGATACAAGCATTCGCTAGTTTTTCTCAACAATTATATCAAATAATATCTAATTTCATACAATTTTAAAAAGGATTAATACGTGTTATTAAACTAATATATTAAATTATGATGTGGTAGTTATTTTGCGTATTTTGACTTATTTTTAAAAATTTGACTTATTTTTAAAAATCAAGGCTCTATTTTAACAACTTAGCTCCGAACAAGGTAGTTTTGTCAACTATCTCCAAAAGTACATAGCTAATACTTTTGCGCGAGTGTGCTCCCGCAGGAGCTAGAGTCGTTCTTGGGAACAAAACTCAAAATTTTTTAAGTTAACACAACTTCGGAATTACATAATTATATCAAAAATCACTTAGAAAATATAGTTCATATGTTATCACATATAATTAAATGTGGCTTTGTAGTGGACCATATATAATCATATCTGAATTCAATCAAAAATATCCAAAGCATTGGACCTCATATATTTCAATATAATTTTGTATGGAACAATATATGGCTTTATAAAAAATAATAAAAAAAAAAATATTTTTAATGTTGGTTCACATGAAGTTATATATAATTATATGTACGTTTGTTTTGAATTATATACAAATGCACATATAACTATATGTTTTGTATATAGTAATATATAATTAGGTATATTAAGTATAATTGTATATGCTGTATATAAACCCATATTAAAATTTTTGAAACAACACAAAGCTATATACAATTTGATACAATTATTTATGCTTCAACATTTATGTTTATATGACTATATAAATTTATACATTGAAACATTTAATTACATAAAATTATATCTGAATATATATAAACTTTTTTACTTGGATATGCTTAATATCGAAAATGTTAAAACATATCCCAGCAAAAACCACTGATAATCCAAAAACAGTTGTCGAAGGGACTGTTTACTTTCCGAGCTCTTCCTTAACTAATTCTTGAAGACATGATTTTTGTTCTTCATGTCCTACTTATGGCCGTAACTTCAAGCAATATATACCTACTGGTGCTTAGATACCTACCGTGTACACGAACAAAATCGGGTAGGTATCTAAGCACCGGTAGGTATCTATTGCTTGAAATTACGGGCATTAGTGGGTCTATTTTCAGCACGTTAAATGCGGTTCTTTCATGACACACTAGAATCAATAAAATCATGTCTTCGTAAAAATTTAAGTGCTCATATTTTCAGCTTTGAGAAGCACTAAAAGAATGTTTGATTAATACAATTTAAAGCACCTATTCACTTCTCCAAAGAAACAATAAAAGATTAGCTCCAATAATGCGCTTATAAAGGGAGTTAGTTTCATTGACAAGATATACATCTATCTATTCTTTATTCTTTACTGCTTCCATAGAATGCAGAAAGCACAATAAAATACCTTTCCTAATTGGCTTTTTGTACGCTATTTTGGAAGTTTACATATGTATTTACTGATCACCAAATGGAGGTAATTTCGTTTGCTGACATTAAATAAAATCTGTTAAAAAAGCTCCGAAAATAAACCAAACTTTTAAAGATTTCGAATTTTGTTGTTAAAAAGCTCTTATTAAATGCATTCCTAAAAATGAGTACATGTATAAAACAATTAAAAAAAAGCTTTAAAACTTTTGTCAAACTCTAATGAATATATGTAAAAAATTTTCTTTAAAATATTTTCTTTAATTTAAAAATAAAAAATATAAATAGTACATCAAAGATTTACTACAAATTTTTAATAATGATGTCAAAAAAGGTGTTTTAAAATGTTTTTTTTTTATAACAATTCCCTAAAGCTGCATTAAAAAAAACATACAAAAAATTTTTTTTTAAAAACAAAATTCTAACATTTTCATTAAAAAAATTTTTGTTTTTTGATCAATTTTGTAAAGAAAGAGATTTGATCTTATAATATCAGATAACAGTTACCCAGAAAGAATCGGCACAGTGTTGGCAAAGCGTCGGGGCTGGCGGTTATGCGTTGGCAGAACGCGGGATTAATAATATTGACAGTATTGTCCTGTTACGCGATTGATAACAGTGGCCAACCGTTAATTGGAGTAACCTTTCCACCGTTGGTATAGCTTTGGAAATTCAAAAAATTTGGTGCTTTTAAAATACCTTAATTTAACGAATTTCGAGAAATATTTATAATAAAACACATTTAAAAGTAGCAACAAATTCGGCATTAGCCTTTTACATCATATTTAAATATGTAAAATATAACAAAATGTGAAAATAGATAATGCTTCCAATATTGTAATATTGATAAAAATAATATTGGCAAGGAATTTTGCGGATGGTACTGGTTAAACACATGCTTTGCAAACAAAATAGTGTTTTTTTATTATTATTATTTTTATTAGTTGTAGCTTTGGTTATTTTAAACACGTTGGGGTTTACAAAAAATGCCAGTGGTTTTCCAGTACTATTTTTTTGTTTGGTTGGAAATTTCTACCTGGGTAGATATAAAAACGCACAATAGTTGTTCTTAAAATCAATTTTTGTAGACTTTTAAAATGCAATAACTTCAAAACTTTCTTGGAAAAACTTTAATGAAGTTGCTTAAGAAAGCTTTCGACGCTTAATTAATAAGTCTAAAATTTTGTTGTTTATTAGTTTGCTTCTTAAAGCATTTTCATTAAAAGCGGACAAAACAAAAGCTTTTAGTAATTTCTTACTTATAATGAAACTGTTTGTTGCCAGCATTAAATATCGAAAACGATTGACAAAAACTATGCCGGCATTCATTTCAAACCCTCTCATAAGAAGAAAAACAGTCCAGGCAAAAGTTTAACAAATTATTTCAATAAATTCAAAAGCTTTAAATTTATGTAAAAGTTAAAAAAAGAACAACATTTAATAAATAAAAATATTTAATAAATATTTTAAAATTCAAGATAATGTATATAAAAGCTTTTACAAAATGTATTAAATTATATCATTTACTTATCACAAAATCCTACAAATTATATTTAAAAAGCTGCAAGGATTCGCACTCTTCTTACTAGCCTTTTTTCTAAGTTTAGGAAAATTTAATCATAGCTTTAATTTCTAAATGTCTTCGAAAATTTTTGTAGCTCTGAAAACGACTGAAAAGTAAAACGTTAATTTGTGTATTTAGTTAAATTTATGATTATTAAGAAAGAAACGCCGTAATATTCTGACCAAAACATAGCTTTTAAAATAATAATATATGAAATGAGCTTTTATCACTGTGTCAACGAGACACCGACTTAAAATTAAAAATATCACATGTTGGTTGAAAAAGCTTTTAAAATATATTTTTAAGTGATCACATACCGTTTATAATTCATATTTATTATCGACTTGACTATCTACAAAAGCTTTAAAATGCTCACATTTTAAATATATTCATAGTTTTTAATATTAATATTATAAAATGCCACAAAAATCAACCTTAAAACTTATTTGTGTTCAAAAAATTTAATTTTTATACTTCATTTTCTACCCCTTTTTGCAGCATTTTAATATGTCCAATTGGCCAAATAACAAATTTGACATTGAAGGAGATAATGCCAATTATACATGCGTATCTACAGGCAATACTGTGGGGCCGGGGATTAAAAGTGCCACTTATTTTAGTATTGAATGTAAGTTTAAAACCCCATATTTTAAAAAAAATGTATAACAATAGCATAAAAAAATCAAGATAATGTTTATTTTTTTATTTAAAAAACAATCCCTGACATATGTGTCACTTGTAGTTTTTGTATGCTTTCTTGTATTTTGTTATGTTGTTTTCTATTTTTTTTTTTTTTCATAAAAGTTCGTATTGTTTTTCATTTCATGTGACAGATGCACCCGATAATACAACGGTAACAGAAGAAGTTGTTTATGTACAAGAGGAAACAATACCAGGACGTGTCATATGCAAATCAAGAGCTAATCCGGGTAAGTGGGGATTTTTTTTTATTTATTTATTATTTTATATTGTGTGTAGTTTTATTTTATTTTTGATGTCAGTTGTACAAATTTTTTTTAACGTTTTTAGTTAAAGTGTAAAATTTTTATGGGAAAAATTTAAATGGGAAACAATCAAAGTAATAATGAAGTCGAAATAATACACAAAATTTGTTAAATTATTACAAAAGTCAAGTAATAGTTTACTTAAAATGAAGCTTGTGCAAGTTAATAAAAGCTTTTCGTGAAGGGTAGTTCAAATATTCGAGAATTTCAAAACAGATATATGTATCAAAATAACGTTGTCTTCCAAATTTTTTCGAAAAAAGCTCTATAAGATTTATATTTAAAGAGCTTTATCAGTTTTTACTCAACAAAGCGTTTAATTAAGTGTGTTAAATGTTGTAAACACATAATAATTTTGTGAAATAAGTTTTGAGATTTTACCACATTTAATTACTGAAAATGTTTTACAAACTCGTTGAAATCGAAAAATTTTCTAAAGCTTTTTACGAATTTTTGAAAATTTAGCTTTTAAATTGAAAAAAAAGTTTTTAAAATATTAGTAAATATTAGTGTAGTAGAACTTAAAACACAATTTAGTAAAGGTTATTTCCGCAAAGGATATTTAAAAATATTTATAGAAAATATCGTTGTCTGAAAAATTTGCTATTTAAACATAAGATGTTATATTATGAACTAATATAATATTATGAAAACTTTAATTTTTTGTATAGCTTATGAAAAAGCTTTAAAATATTTGTAAAGGAAGTATAGTTTAAAAATAAAAAACAAACCAATAAAGCTTTTTTTTGTAAACGAAATCCAAAATATGTAAAAACTTTTAATTTAATTCAAAATAACCTTATTTTAAATAATTCGTATATACACTATAAAAAAAAGCTTTATTATTTAAACTAATCACAAATCATCACATAAAATATTTCATTTAATTCGTAAAACTTGTCATGAACTCGTTAAAATGTCTTATTAAACGAAAATTAATAATGCTTTTAATAAATTATTCGAAAATTTTTAATTTTATAGAAAACAACGTTGTCTTAAAAAATTCTATAAACAATTAAAAGCTTCGTTATTTAAACAAATTAAAAGCTTTTATTGTATTCAGGGCATACAAAATTTAATCTCATGTATAAAGCTTTTCGTTGAAATGTCTTATTAAACGAAAATTAATAAAGCTTTTGTTAAATATCTAGAGCTTTGAATAATCAGTGCAGGTATATTAAGTGTTTATTTGCAAATCAAATCCTTAAACCCCTTAAGTTTATATATATGTAAGGTAAAGGCCAACATTTTATTTTTTAATAAATTTATTGCTTATGTTTATTATTGTTATAACTCAAATTTCTTTTTCATTTTCTCCTTCCTTTATTTATTTATTTTTGTTACAGAACCAACTTATGAATGGCGTTTTAATAATAAAACAGTTATACGTGGCAATGCTTTGATTATCAATACACCCATGATGCGCAATGATACTGGTCGTTACAATTGTGTTGCTTTTAATAAACATGGACGCAGTACAGCCGAAACATTTATTGATGTACAATGTAAGTATGGATGTAGTATATAAAATTCATCATATTCCTTCCTTCTCCTTCTACTTCTGCTATCATTGACAGTGTTTTTTTAATATTTTTATATTTTGTATATTACCAAACATTTAAAAGCTCTGTGGCCTTTTGTTGTTGTCCATATGTGACCACTTTGTATATTGTTATTAATATTCACTACCAACAAACAAACAAACAAAAAAGGATTTTATGTTATATTTTTGATTATGTCCTTTTTCCGGTTTTGTTTGTTTCGTTCCGGAATTTTTATTTCTGTTTGAACCTGTTGTATTGTAACATTTGGTGTTGATTGTTATGATTATGAAAAAGGGTTTTACATTTTACGGATACTGTTCAATGTTCAACATTGTTTTTTTTATTTTTTTGAGGTTTTGTAAAACGGCTATTGTTTTTTTAACCAATACTCTTGAAAACCCTTAATCTTGATAAATAATTTTGTGGAAAGAGAAAAGCATTATAAAAAATAAATTTTTAATATACCCACAAAATTTAACCAAAAATGATACCAATATAAAGGGAAAGTCTTAAGGGCAATCTCAATGTAAGAATAAAAAGAGTAATAAAAGCTTTTTGAGCCCTAATTTCAAAGTAAAATGATTTGGAATTAACACTTTGTAAGAATTTATTAATAAAACTACACCGGAGCTTTGCACAATATTTAGTTTCATTGACAATGTCCTTTGGAATACCCAAAGAATCCTTAGAATCTGGTATCAAAGATTACTGACCCACTCAGGGAATTATCACCATACTATTTGTGAATTATTTCATTAAATCGATGAAATTTCGTTTTAATTTTGCTTATGAAAAGTTATATATAAATATTCTTTATTAAAGCCAGTTTAGTAGAGTATCGTATTTAATTTGGCAAAACATTATCTTTTATCCCTAAAGTTGATATCGAAAAAAAGTTGTCTTCATTATGTTTTTACAGTTTTACATATAATAATTGATGAAGGTCTGTTGCAATTCAGTCAATGAAACTTTTTACTGAATCAATTTAATTTTTCAAAAAAGTTCTATAATATAATTGGCATCACCCAAATCTTCAGTTGTCCGCAATAGAAAATGATAATTGACTTAACTCAAACCGAGGCATTACATACAACAGACAAAATCACCTCTAAAAATTTAAACATTTTTCTTTCACAGCATTTTAATTGTAAAGTTTAATACATAAAGCTTTGTATAATTATAATAACAATGTATTATTATTTTCAGTGACGGTCACTACAATAGAATCAATTGAAGTTTTTTTTTTTCAATTATATAAAGTGTGATTTTTTAAGAGCTTTCGGATTTGATTTAAAAAAAAAACACATACAATTTAGAGAAATCTTCATTTGAGTTGATAGAACGATCTATATAATTCAATGTTTAAAGATGATTTCATGTAAATGTTGACCGCGGCTACTCCTCAAATGGTTCATATGCTGGACCAATTTTGGCATACATAAATTCTTCAATATTGGCTTCCTGTGCGGGATTGTCCCTATAGACATGAGCCTTAACATAACCCCACAAAAGATAGTCTAAAGGCGTTAAATCGCACGATCTAGGCGGCCGATTGACGGGCTCCAAACGTGAAATAAAATGTTCACCGTACTCGCCTCTCAATTGGGCCATTGTTTCGCGTGCTGTGTGGCATGTGGCACGGTCTTGTTGAAACCACATGTCATCCAAGTCCAGCTCTTTCATTTTGGACAAAAAAAATTTTTTTTAATCATCGCACTGTAGCGCTCGCCATTCACAGTAACGTTCCTGCCTTCGTCGTCTTTGAAAAAGTACGGTCCAAGGATGCCACCGGCCAATGATCCATACCAAACAGTGCATTTTTCAGGATGCATTGGCAGTTCTAGAAAAGGTTCTGGCTGCTCTTCACACCAAATACGCCAATTTTGCTTGTTCACGTATCCATTCATCCAGAAATGAGGTTTGTCGCTGAACACAATTTACACTTTCTTAACCGAGAATGAATTTTGATAATAAAATTAAGGAATCTTCAAGCGTTGTTCGTTTGTAAGTCGATTCATGGTTAAATTATGGACCAAACTGAAGATGTTTAACAGTAACATGTTACACGAAAACATTTGAGCTCCCAAAAACAGTGTTGCCAAAACGAAAGATGCTAAAAAATCACCCTTTACTTGGTGTCTTTATTTTGAAACTAAAAAACTAAAACCCCAAAAAGTAATGAAAAGTTTTTCAAAAAAAAATGACAGATTTTGAATAAATTGTTTATTTTCTTAATGCGCTGCCCGTTTTTTGTGAGCGTGTCTTTCTATGAAAATTCTTTTAAATTACATTTAGTAAATCAGTTTGTTATTGATAATTTATATATAATTATTGGAAAGCTTATTAAATTAGCTTTAATGTTTCATTTATAACATCCTTAACGTGTTGCCAGATTTTAAATCACAAAAAATGAAATTACAAAACATGAAATTAAATTTCTTGGTTTTTTGCAATATTTAAATAAATTTCAATACAAAAATGTAATACTCTAAACAAAAGCGTGGCAGCTTTGTTATAGCGTTGTAAGTATAGCATGCACGTATAAATTTCAGTATTGGCAAACTTATATTTTTTAATTTTGTCAAAAAAAAACACAAAATGTTTCTTCATATCTTAGGGTCTGTGTTTGAATATCTGGCGATTAATTTTTAATTAGTATAACAAAAAATCCTAGACAATTTCATAAACATTCCAATAACAGTCAGTTTGTATAAATCCGATCAGTAATGCTATGATTTATCTATATATATATAAAACTCATTTTCTGTTTGTTTGTTCTCCATACAAATTTGCAATTCTCAACGGATTTTCCTTAAATTTGTCATGAATAATCCTCGCACCTCAACTTAGATCGTAGTATAGTTTTCATCGATCACGCCCACTTCTACGCCTACTTTTGATAAAAAATATAAAATTAACATTTTTTCACCTTTTCCAACTTTTTTCGTTTTTTTTCGAATACAAACTTCTAAGATTGTATTAACGGATTTCTTTGAAATTACTCACATATATTCTTCGTTTCCCGAGGAAGGCCTCAATAAAAATTTCATTACCATATCCCACTTCAATACCGACTTTTGATCAAAAACGTCAAAATCAAAAAATTCTACTATTTTTAATAAAGCTTATTTTTGTAATTTGAAAGTATTAAATCCAATCAAAACATTTTAGGAAAATCCATTTCGTTTTTAAGAATTGTTTTCCCACGTATAATATACCTACTGATTTTTTCGCAATGTCTATGATTTAATTTTTTTTTTAATTTTATTTTTCCTTGCCGTTTTTAGCAATAACAAGTCCATTAAAGAAAATAAAAAATGAATTTCTTTAAGGGTAAACTTTTTCGAAACCATGCACTAAAATCAGTATGAGACATCTTTATTGATAAAGCACATTGATTTATAGTCGTGAATTGCTGCTGAAAGCATCATTTTGTATTCAACATTTTTAAAGATAAAATAATGTTTAATTTTGTAACCTTATTTCATAAATTTCAAATGAAATCTTTAATTTCAAGTTTAACGCTAAAAACCTAACTGATTCTGCAAAACACAGCAGAATTAAGTCGTCTATTTCCTAGCTTAAAATGTTGTCTGCATTCAAAAATCACAGTTGATCCTGGAAACACCGGGCACTTCAGCTAGTGATATATAATCTAAGAGAAGGCTGATATCGCTACTTTGACAATAAAAGACACGCTAAATTCAATTATATTCCTGTGGTCATTTTACAATTTTTTGGTAGTAGTTAAGCTTAAATTTTGTTTTTTAAAAATTATACCCGAAAGTACAAAATTATATTTAAATGTCTTTATTTTAGCTTTTTGCATAAGCTTTAGACAAAAAATTATCCAAGAAAGTTTTTTTTTAAATAAAAACCTTAGTACCTATTTTTTAGACCTGTAAATTCTTGTATTAAAACGTTTTTTTTTTAATAGATATTTTCCACATTAAAGAATTTTTATTTTTTTTCAATATTAAGACAAATTAAAAAGCTCTTTCAAAAAGCTGTCTATAATTTATTGAAAAACCCCAAAACTATTTTTTAACGTTCTTTATATAATTTTCGTTTCAGATTTTATTTTGAAAAATCAAAATTTAAGAAAATATTAAAAGATTTTCTAAATTTTTTTTTTTTTTTTGACATACGAGGGCTGTTCCAAAATTAGCTGAACTAACAATGAAAACACAAAAGCTTAGGGAAAAATGTTCTTTATCTCTTAACATAATCTACTTTTAGCTCGATACACTTTTCCCAGCGCTTTTCAATAGCTTCGGTGCCCTGTTTATAGTAAAAACTGTCTAGCTTCTTAAAATAGCCATCAACCGCAGACTCCACCTCTGCATTGATAAATCTGACGAATAAGGTGCGTGATGAAACAATTCGAACTTTAATTCATTGATTTTGGCAATCTCAATAGTGGATGTGTGCATTGTCTTAATGAAACCACACTTACTTTTCCGCCAAATGCGGTATTTTTCCCTTAATTTCTTCACTACAATCAGTTGTTGATTGTTTTTCCTTTTTGAAGATAATAAAAGTTATACCACGCGCATCCCAAAAAAAAGACGCCATTATAGAGTACGAACCCTTGTTCAAAAATCACTTGATAATATTTTTATAATCCCTTTACTTTGTGTTTCTATTTGTAAAAATATTTATTAAAGTATCAACAATTTAATTCATTTTATTAAATTTATTATTATTTTTCAAATACTTTTTTGCTTTTATTTTAATTTAGTTAAACCCCGCTGTGAAATTGAAAGGCAAGAGATCGATGATAAGGATACATTAATTTGTACAGCATATGGTAATCCGGAAGAGGTAAGATTTATACACGATAATAAAAAAACTCTTAACACCTAAACAAAATTAAAAACTCAACTATAACTACAAAAAAAAACAATAAATTTTTTCTAAAACTCTACTTACGCACTAAAAAAATAAATAACCACACGAATAGAAAAGCATTAGTAATTTTTTTTTTTTTTTTGCTAAAACTACTAAAAATTAGTTAAAAAATTACGTTGCAGAAAAAACTGCATATTTTTTTTGCTAAATATTAGTAGGATAAGAATAACAAAAATAAATCCGATGAAACTAAAAATATTAAGTTATATATGAGATACATTTTAGTTAATTGAAAGTAACAAATTAATTTGCTAAAAATTTCTAAATAAAACTTTTAAAGTTTTTTCAATTTGAATAAAAATCTGCCCTTCTGAATTAAGCAATCTACAGTTTTCGAGCTAAAAATTCTGTTATACTGTTTTTGCTAATTTAACTAAAATTCAACTCGAATATAACTAAAAGTTTGAAAAGTTAACAGTTTAATTTTTTCTGTTCTTATTTTATTAACATTGAGCGAAAAAAAAAGTCTGATAATTTTAGCAGTTTTTGCTGCAACGTAATTAATTTTTAGTAGCTTTTTCTGCTATTTTTTTAGGTTTATTTCTATGAGTGTACCTTCAATATTTAAAACATTTTTAAACAAAGCGTATAAAAAGGTCGAAATGCAAATAACAGGAAATATTTGAATTGTTAGCCAACTATATATTGCACTACATATACAGACAGACAGACGGGCGGTCAGGCAGACAGACACACTGGCAGCCAGCATAGCAACACATCGTTTATCAAATGTTATCTATATAAAGCTCTTATTTTTTAACCTTCGATAAAGAAGGACTAGTAGTATTCTCCCCTTATTTCACCTACATGTCTATAAACATTACAAATAGCACCTGTTAAGTGGATAGAAAGTATGCAACAAAAAATATTTAAAAGAACGGAAAAATTTTTTATATACAATGTGTCATATAAAAATGTGCGTGTTAGTTTGGGTAGAGATTTACTCTTAAAGCTCTTGGAAATAAGATAGTTTTGCGTATAAGGAGGGGAAATCAGATGAATTAAGGATAGTTATGGATTTTTGAGCTTTAATTTGAAATGTATTTAAATTTATCTAAATATTTCCGATTTAACTGTCTAGCCATTTTTTGATAAACAGAGAAGACAAATATAATTTTTTTTTGTCATTTTTACTCATATATGATTTTTTGACATATTTTGATTTTTCATTTTTTTTTTTTGTTGCTTAAAAGCAGATTTTTCTTGAGAATTTTGAGCTTTAAAATTGCATTTTTCAGATATTATTCGCTTTAAATGCTTTTTCCTCAAATGTTTTAAACTATTTGTTTTAAAAAGTGTAATCTTGATATTCATTTACTTTGTAGCTTTTTGTAGGTGTAAATGGAAGCACTTTCTATAACAGTGACATACTTAACTAAAATATTCTGAAAATCTTAAATATAATGATTTTTCGACATATTTTGATTTTTTCTTCTTAAAAGCAGCTTTTTCTTGAGTTTCTTGAACTTTAAAATTGCCTTTTTTTTTAGATATTCTTCGCTGTAAATGCTTTTTCTCAATTTTTTTACTATTTCTTTTAAAAAGTGTAATCTTGAGATTCATTAACTTTGTCGCTTTTTGTAGGTGTAAATGGAAGCACTTTCTATAATAGTGACATACTTAACTAAAATATTCTGAAAATCTTAAATATTCGCATAAAACCTTTTTTTAAGAGCTTTTACAAGATAATCTAGACTTTAACTTACTTTATAGCTTTTTTAGGTGTAAATGGAAGCACTTTCTATAACAGAAACATACTTAAATAAAATATGTAGAAAATTTCAAATAGTCGAAAAAAGTTTTTACCAAAACTCATTATATCTAAACTTATGCCTATATATGATTATTATGGCATCGTGTCTTCTTAATATCCCTCTATTCAAACAACTTTTTGTTACTGCAAACACGTTTATTATAAATGTTTATAACCATATAGAACGTGCTGTTTTTTTTTTCCTTTTTTATCCTTTTTTTCGTATGTGTTGCATTTATTGCAATTACTACAAAAAAAAAATTGCAATTCTATGTTACTTTTACCAAAACCATATATCAATTTCACAGATTTTTTTACCTTTGAGTTATTTTTCTAGTTTTCGATGTGTATAAGTGCTCTGTTCGAGTTTTTAAAAGAATTTTCAATTTATATTTATGTATGACTGATTTTTTCTTTTCAAATTTACCACCAAAGCTATTGGGAATCTACTACAAACAATTTTTACCACGTATTGCTTTATAAATCATCGCTAAAGTTATATTTTTGCCATTCGAAATAGTAATAACAATTCTGACTTACATTCGTTATTTAAAGTAAACCTAGCGCAAAAACAAATCAAATACTCAAAGAATATTTGTTATTTTAAATTAAGCTAATCGTAAAACAAAAACCTGTAAAAAACGGATGAAAAATCTTATGACAATTTAATAAAAATACATTGTAAATGTTTCAAAGACATTTCCTGGTAATATTTTCGACTTTGTAAATTTTCGGACTTTCGACCCGAAAAATTCACAGCCAAAATTTTGTTTTAATAATCCTTTTGTCTTTATAAATTTTTAAAAACATTTCCCGCCAAATTTTTCTGACTGTGCAATTTTATGATACCAGGATTTTTTTTTATTAATATTAAAACAAATTTACATCAAATTTGTATGCCCTACGAAACTATGTATTCAGGGTTTAATGACCTTGTTAAAAACAGAGGTAATTTCAAAGCTAGAATTTATCCTGTGATCGGTAAGCATAGGTCCGAAAAAGTATATCCTAGTTCAGAAAGAACCGGCCCGAAAGGGACAATTCGGTGACCTGTACCGTAACCGGTGAAAACAGGACGAGTCTGAAAATAACAATTAATGAAATTAGTACCCATCAGAAAACAGCTGTCTTTTGAACCCTAATTATACCAAAATTTTATCAAAAATCCAAAAAGGCCTCCTTTAAGGGAGAAACTTTTTCTTTTAGTAAACATTTTCAAAATCAGAGTGTTAGTGGATGGCGACATTTCAAATTTAAATTTCCTACAGATTCGGCAGTAGCAGTGGGCGTTGTGGTGTAATGGTTAGCGCGTTGGACTGTTACACAGATGGTCCCGTGTTCGATTCCCGGTGACGACTACATCAATTTAGAAAAATAATATGTATGAGTTTTCTATCACTTATATGTATCGCTGCGCCCACCTTCGGTGTTCCCATAGCACTTAACCCCACCGAAGTAAAATAATGAATCAGGGCTATGAAACAGAAAAAGCTTCAATAAATTCGCCAACTCTACAACAGGTGGCGAGCAACAACTGTTCTAAGACTTATCATCCTCGCGCAATTACAGTGTTGCCATGTTTGAAGCCCTTCATCTTTCACCACCTTTCACCTCTCCACTATCCCCTTTCCAAAGAAAGCAACACATTAATTAATAGGAAGAGTGAGTGTTGCTTCTCTTTAAAAAAAAAACAAAAAAACAAATTCTATTGTCGTGGCAGAATTTTAGCTGTTTCAATCGAATGACTGCTATTACAACCGAAAAATTTGGTCGCAACAACCGAAACATTCGACTGGCAACAAATACGGCTGCTTCTACCGAGTCTGTTTTCTGGGTGTAGCTCCATTGCTTTTATTAAAGATTTTAAAAATCTATTTCTACGAGGTATTGGGAACAAAAATTTCACAACCCGCTCTTAAGCAGCGGAAATTCCTAAAACACCGTCTAAGCGGATGTCTAATTTTCAAATTTCTTGGTTTAGTGTTTTCACCAGGCCACCAATTGGTGTCTTCCCCCTTCGTGCCTCTTTCCGTTGGAATTTAAAAAAATCCTGTCTGAGCGACTGTCTCTGCGGGATAAGGAACCTACTTGCCAAAGTTCCTCGCTTTAATGTCCAGCTAAATTTTTTAGAACTGGTTACCACCAGTAGCATAGAACCGGTTACCCAGCAAGTTTCTGGGAGTCAAAATGAAGGATTTGCTGTCCCAGAACCAGTTCTATAACTGGTTCTAGAACCGGTTCTAAAGCAACCTGTTCTTGTTTGGAGGTTAAGAACCTATTGCAAATAGGACAAACTCCATACGAAAAGAATCGGTTGGAGAACATAAGTTAGAACCTATTGTAATTCAATATAAGTTGTTCTGCAACCCGTTATTCGGATTTTACTATTTTACTAGGTGGCTTGGCCAGTCCGCCAAGGGGTTAACTTTTCCCTTTTTCCACTCCGTATAGGAATTCCCAAAAATCTCGTATAAGCGGATGTCTGCGCACGATCTTAAACCATGAAACCAAATTTCAAGATCTTCGCTAAAGCGGTTTGTCCCGGCCGCCAAGGGAAAAATGTTTTATCTTCATGACCCTTCCCTTAAGAATTGGCAAAAATGCCGCTTAAGCGATATCTGCATATGATAAGAAGCCAATATACGAAATTATGAGCGGTTTGGCTAGGCCTCCAAGGGTTAGACGTTTTGATCCTTAACCCCGTATTTTTCCACATTTCTGGGCAAAATTCTAAAAATTACTATACCACGGACTTAGGTCATACATGAAATAACACACATTGGAAATTTCAGCTTTATAGACAAATGGTCTTGGACATGTCGAGGAGACTTTTGCCCTTTATGCCCAGTGTGAGTTTTCTGCTGCGGAATGCAATTGACCCCCGACTATTACCCCACGTTAAAGTTACCGATCCCATATAAAAGAACCGGTCCAACGACAGGTACATGTCACCAAGAACCAGCCATGTGACATGACCTGTGACCGGTCCCTTTCACTATTTAGTGAATTTAGCACTGATATTAGTAAGAGTGAATCAAAAACACTCCTTCTGTAATGTTTTCGGAGGGATTTTGGGTTCTTTTATGACGTTTTTATTTAACCCAAATCTGTTTTGTTGTTCTAACATTTTTTAATAAAATGTCCAGTAAATAATTGTTGTAGTTTTTATGAAAAATATTGTAGGCTTTTAAAATGAAAAATACAAGTATAATATTTACTTACTTATGCACAATTGACTACTTCGTTTTTTTTTTTTGCAATAAAAAAAAACGAGAACATATTAAAGACCATTAAAAATGTATGTTAACAAACATAAACATTTACTTAACAAGAGGTAGACGACAAGGATATAACACACATACATGTGTATAATCAAAAAAGCATACATAAATCCGTTCGTTACTCATACACATAAAAGTATAAATCACACACACACACACTTCCTTTATTGCAGTTTTTTTTTTATATATTATTGAACATTTAAAATTTTTTTTATTTGTACTTTTATTCATTCAATACTGCCTCCTTGTTGCCATAGCAATTGATTTAATTTTTATATCATTTAAATTCTCATTTCTTTTTTTAATACTATTTATTTGCAGGCCGATTTTTCATGGTCAATTAAAGGCGAAAACGAAACTGTCGAATGGTTGGGCGTTGGTGACAGTAAACCATTTAAGGATAAAAGCCATTATATACTAAAAGAAGATTATGCAATTGCACGTACCTATCGTTGTGTTGCCAATAATACAGCGGGTGCTGGTACATTTTGTGAAATTGAAGTTGCCGGTAAGTATAAGTAAACACGGGTATATATCTGAGTATGTGTGTAGCAGATAACATCAGTTTCAAAGTAGACAGTAGGTTATGTAGTCCAGTATTCAAAAAACTGAAAGATGCTAGAAAAAGAGTATAAAAACTGCATTGATTATCTGCAAAATTGCTGTTGGTAGAGTAACGATTGAGATCAGTGAAGGGTAGTTAATGTTTAAAAGCTTTAACAGTATTTGCTTTAAATGGTATTGTAGCCTTTTATGCATTTGTATGTGTGTTTCAGATATAAAGAGAATACTACAATTGAATTCGATATTAAGTGATAAATGGTTTTTTAAGTGATGAAGATAAAAACGGAATATCCTGATACAATTTTTTTTTTTGTTTAAAGTATCACCTTTCTTTTATCATTGTCAAGACAATGGGATTTTTTAATCTAAGTTTGTTAAAACAAAATGTGTATGTTTATAAGAATATGTGATAGAGAAAGTTTTTAGGTCATAACCAGGCTGTAAGCTTGTTTTGGTACTTTTTCTTTTGCACAATAAAAGCTTTTTTTTTAAATGTCTAATTTTCGCATACTTTTATAACTTATTTATAAAATAATTTGATATCAACCTTGTTTTAGGACTTTTTTCTTGAAATATTGGTACTTTTTCGGCCGCATTATATTGTTTATAATATTACTACTTTTATCATCTTTTTTTTTTAATTTATGGTTCTTTTTTTTAGTAATTTTTGTAAAATATTTTGATGTAACTATTAATTCTTTGGCGTTAGAGTTTTGATTGGGTTTAACTCAATTGTTCGCTCTTTCGTTTGGTATCAATAACTTAAGTCTAGAACAACTGCTCCACATCGTAATAATTTGCTCTTTAGGCTATAAGTCAGAAAAATGTATATTTGGTTTGGTATTAACGAAAAACTCCAGTTTCTGACTTAGGACTTTTTTGCCAAACTTCACTCAATTGTTGGACTGTTTTTTTTTAAATGTTGGTACCTTTAACACAGAATTATAGCACTTTAAACTTTACGTTGTGTTTAGGATGTCTTTTTTAAATTTTGGTACTTTTTTAATTGTATTGCTTCCTTTAAATGCTGATTCTTTTCATATCAAATTATGGCACTTTAAAGTTTACAATTTTAGTGGCATCTTCTTTTAATGTTGGTACTTTTTTAATCACAGTTGTTAATATTTTAATATTACTATGAATCTTGGAACGTTTTCTTGTAATGTTTGTTTAAATCTGCTTAATGGGTAACCATAAGAAGCGCTAACATTTTTAATTGCGGTAAACAAACGTTTTTTTTTTTTTGTTGTGAAACATGTTGAATTTTCAAAAATAGAATTTAAAAAAATTGACAAGAACAGCTAAAGGTATGCGTCCACTTTTGGGAACATTATGAAAATTAAATTTTTCAAAGTTTTGTTTCATTTATTATATTTGTTTGTAAAAGAAAATAGTTTTGTTAAAAGTGTGAATAAAACTCTTACCGTTTGCAAAAACCCGACTTAAAAAATTCTTAAAAACTTGATTGTTATTCACTTTTTATGCCTATGGAAAAATTACACTTTATATTGTGTTTTTTTCAAAGGACACAATAAAACCAAGAAAAACGTGTACATTCAAGTCGAAACTTTTTTAAAATAGTGATGTCGGAAATTAAACGCGATGACATTTTACAATTTTGACATATTTATGCAACAACATAAAAAAGAAAGGTCCACTTTAGGGAACAGGCCCTTTTTTTTTTGTTAATTTTGGTACTTTTATGTCGACAACTTCTATAAATAATTGCAGTTTTTTCGCATTTGGGAACGAATTTAATTTAGGGCTCTACGAGTTTTTCTATTTTCGCTCAAAATGTTCTGTTCTAATGAATCGGTTGTTACAACATATTTTCCTTTATAAACCATTCTACAGCTGATTCCAACATCAATTAATTTTGCTTGAAATTGTCCCGAAAGCAACCAAAAGTAGAACTTTCAGTCGTACCTTTAAGTTCCGTGTATGGGTTTCGGAATAAGTTATTAAGTTATTGCGGTCCGGAAACGATTGCAAACAATTTTCCCGTCTAAACAGAGAGAATTTAAGTGGATGAAAAATAATGAAAATTTTCAGTTAACTAATGAAACTTTTCTTCACAAAGTGAACGAACAATTTCTTAAAATTATTGAAAAGTTTAATTTTTTTATGAATCTCTTTTTAAATTTAACTTCTTCATTGAGTGAATGACAATTTTAATAAATAAAATGATATTTTTATAAAATTCTATGAAAGCTTGCCTTAGTTCAATGAATAGTTTTAATTAACGAGTTTCAGAGCAACTTCATTGCTTCTATGAAAAAATTCATTATTATCATGCAGATAATTCTCTCAGCGTAGTATAATTTGCAAAATTATTTCACAGAGAAGATATAGCATGCCTAGCCTTCAGCTTCTAATAAAAACTTAATATTTTGTCGAAAAACAAAACTAGGATACAAGTTTTAGTGGGGTCAAATGTGTCCTAATTTTTCAGTGTTTAAAAGAATTGAAAGAAAAGGTTTTGAAAGTTTTTAAATCTCTTCGTCATTTTTAAATATTAGCCCTATAGAGAACTTAGACGAACTGACACCCAGTCTCTTTATTAATGGTCCTGTTACTTTTACATGGCACTGCCATTGGAGGGGAAACTTTACCCTTTGTGACATGTTACAGACATAACCTGGAGCATTTCACCGAACTTTGATATTTAGTATAGTTCTTCCTAGGTTTATCCAGTAACATATTATAGGACATGAATTGTTTTTTTCAAGAAAAGTTCTGTGGTCTATACAAGGTTAAGTCTGTCGAAAAAGTTGTTGGCAATAAATTTTCAAATAAACTTTTATTTGATCTCAAACTCCTCACTTTCAATTAAAAGTTTAATAATATCTATTAATTGTTTAATTGAAAATGAAAATGATCAACACAAAATTGCCGTTTGTATAGCCCATAATAACAAAAATTTTAAAAACATGCCAAAATTTAAACAAACATTTAAATTGAAGAAAAAAAATGGGAATAAATGAAAAAAAATCGATTAAATTGAAATAAACGCTTATATTAAAAAAACTCCAAAATTTAAACAAATTTTACCTTTATTTTTTCTTTTTTTAATTTTGGCGATTTTTTTAAATACTAAAATTTTGTTTTCCAATTTTCGCGTTTTTCAAATGTTGGCGATTTTTTTTAATTCCGGCAATATTTTTAATTTTTGCGATATATTTCTTAATTTTGGCAATTTTTTGGTATTTTTTTGCAATTCTAATCAAAGTTGTCATTGTATCTACTAAAATTTGTTTGGAACTAATAAAAATATTCAATTGAATTTTTAATAGATATGATTAAAATCTTAGTTTTAACTTAATCAATTAAACAGTTAAAAATTATTTTAATTGATACTACAATTTCCTTAATTAAACGTAATCCAAAAATTTAGTTTCTTTCTGTGTGACAGCTCCGTTTCATATAAACGGATCGGTAGCAGCTTCTCTTAATTTCAAATAGGGATATTGGTCAGCTAAAACATATTAAAGTTCTATAAAGATCCAACAGTTCACCATGAGATATAATCTTTGCCAGTGATTTTATTTTTTTAATTTATTCATTCTTTTTTTTTTGCCATTATTTTCTTCAATCTCCACGAAAATCGAAACTTAAACAAAAAAACTTTCTATTATAATCTTTATCATTGTCAGCTGTTTAAATTAGTTTAACCTATACCAACAAAAAAATATATATATCCCAGTCGCACAGTATTAACAATCCCTATAAACAAAGAGGATGCCAAAGATGAAAAAAAACCATGCAATTTTGGAGTTAACACAAATAGAATTTTTAAACAATAACGAAAAAAATATATCCAGCAAATAACCACAATCAAACACTGAAACTTACAGCAATATATAAATATAAGCGCATACACACACAACAAAGTCACTAATACCAATACACTGTTTTATTTATAATATACTCACACAAATTGATGGTAAAATGTATAAAGGTCCTAAGTAGATTTTACATATATTGGCACGGTGCACTCGTGACTAAGCTACCATACAAGAAATGGATGACCGAAACTAACACATGCAAATCTTGCATCTTCCTCTAACTTATGAATTTATAAATTAGAGGGAGATGCAAAATCACACGTACACAAAGTTTCCATCACTTTTTTCATATTGCCATTAAGAAAATGATAGAAACTTCGTTCTACGCATTGATGGATATTTCCATCAGCAGTGTCGGTCATTTGACCGGTCATATGACCGTCACTGTTCTTGCTGGGTAGTTGCTTTCGGTGTCGGTAATGTCTTCTCTCGATTTATAACGAGTTTTCTCAGAGACCGCACTATACGTGTTGTTTTAGATGGGGTCTAATCAAACGAGTTTCAGCTAAATTCAGGGGTACCGCAAGGTTCTGTTCTTTCTCCTACCCTTTTTCTTATTTTTATTAATGACCTTCTTGGTCAGACCTTCAATCCTATCTACTCTTTTGCAGATGACAGCAACATTTGTCATTCATTTTCATTCGATCACAGGCCAAGCTCTTTGGAGATAGCGGGCATGCGGCAGAACATGAATGACGCACTCAATCAAGACCTTTCTACAATCTCCGAGTGGGGTCGCGCGAATAAGGTCGATTTTAATGCACGCAAGACACAATGTTGTATGTTAACCCACAGACGGGCTGTGGAATTAACATTGTCATCTGTAGCTATGGATGGTATAGGTATTGAGGAATCGGATACTCTTGATGTTCTGGGCATGAGAATACAGTGTGATGTCCGTTGGAATAAGCACGTATTTCAAGTGTCGAAAGAGGCATTCAAGTGTCTCGGTTTTCTAAAACGGTGCAAGACTTACTTCACTCCATCCGATCTCCTTACTATTTATACCAGCTATATCCGGCCAAAAATGGAATACAACTCTCATATATGGGCAGGGGCTCCACTGTCTATTCTGAAGCTTCTGGACCGTGTTCAGGGGAGGGCGGTGAAGCTTATCAATGACAGTAGTGTATCCAACTCTATTGATTCATTGGAGCATCGTCGGAATGTGGGTTGTGTGACACTTTTCTATCGATATTACCATGGGAGATGCTCATCTGAGATAAGTGAACTTATTCCACGAGCCCGAGTTTTTATTCGTAATACTCGCTTATCTAGTAGAGCACATCCGTTTGTAGTTGATTGTCCTGTGTTTCGCACAACGAATTACAGAGAAAATTCGTTTTTTAGTCCAACGATTCGTATGTGAAACAAACTTCCCGCAGAAGTCTTCCCTGTTACTTACAATTTAGAAAAATTTAAATCAAATATCCACAAACACTACTCCCTCTTTCCTCCTTCCCATACCCTATTTTCCTGATCAATACAATGCACTGCATGAGTAGGGGGCATCCTCTGAGTATTGGTTAAATTATAAAAAAAAAATTTAATTTTTTGCTATACATATATTAATTAATAATAAAAAAAATGTATATCCAAAGTTTTCCTGATTTGATTAATTTTTTCTTGCCATTGAAAGGTATGAAAATATCGAGTTAGGCCATTTTTAACATTAAGCCTTCATTATATACGACTACTTACATTGTATGATAAAATGAATGAACGGAAGCTGATTACTGTCAATATTTGTTTCGACTGTATGGCAAATATTTTCTAAACATTGCTATGGCGTGTTTCTCTCACTGCATTGGTGTTTGTGTGTGTGTGTGGATGTGTTTGTGCCAGTTTCCTGTAAATCTAACAATACATTTGCAATAGTGGTTGTTGATGCCACTATTTCTGATTTTTTAAGCTGGTTATTTGGGCGTTAAAGGAAACAGCCAACATCTGCAACAACAGCAATATTGCATTTATAGTAGTTTGTATCGCATGTTTTGGTTATTATAGCTTTCTATAGTTTTTGGTGGATTTTTGAACCCAGTATGACTTTGTATTCAAGCACGTGCTGTTTGAATTCTAACCACGAGACGCCTCTTTTAGTTTAGTTTCTTTTCACTCGACCACAATGAAGCTTTGATTAGGATATTGTAACCATTTATAGTTATTTTTGTATATATTGGTTCACATTTTTTTTATTTTTTCTTGTGTTATAAATGCAGCTGACGCTATTTTGTTAAAGTATTTTCAATTTAGAGACTTTATTATTTTTTATTTATCTCTTTTTTATGATTTCAAATTCAATGCTTTTTATTCGGTGGTTGGTTTTTGTGGGGTTTTAGATGTTTGTATTAAGAAACGGAAATGAATTTCACTCTGTTGTTACACTTCCTTTGGTAAAGACAAAAAAAAAATGGTTTAACAAGAAACAGAAAAAAAAAATATTTGTAATATGAAGTTCAAAGCTACAACAAAAGTTCGTCGTTTTGAATGTAACAAATATGGCCCTAGAAATGAGAAGTTTTATGAAAAGCCTTAATGAAATATACAAAAACCACAAATTTTGTCGATCACATAATAACTAAGACAAAGCTAGTTAAAAGCTTTTTTAAGTTTTTAAAAGCTTTTAAATGTATTATTCAGTAAAGGATCTACCATGTATCTAATTATAATTTTCCTTGTTTCTGTGTTAAAACTATTTAATAAAATTGACATTTATAGATTTTTTTCAGGGTACTTGTCCAAAGCGTTTCCAAATAACCTCCAAAACTCTTATTTAATAAATTTTTTTTAATTATTTTATTATTAGTTATTATAATAAGGTTAAGAAAATTTGTTTAAAAGGCAAAGAGAATTTAATATCTTCAGTGATATTGATATTGCGGAAGTTCTATATCATGATTTCATGCTCTCCCAAGTAATCGTCAGTGGAATTTCGATATCATTATTTATATTATATAAATTATTTAATTTCTTTGAACTAATATTGAATTTGCTTGCTTTTTTCTTTTAAAGTTTTGGTTTATGAAAAAATGAAGGGCATTTTAAATTCGTTAGGCATCATTATCTTGTTTTTGGTCTTATTTTGTGGATTTTTCCCAAAGCTGCTTAACAATTATTTCATCTCCTTCGTTTGTTTAGTAAATTTGATTTTTTTTATATATATATAGTTTTTTTTTATTATAGTTAAACGGGTTTAATTTTGAAGATTTATTTAGTCGATATCTTTTTCAATTCAATTCACTGCATAAAAAATCTAATTTATTTTTTGTATTATATTTATTTTTTCATTTTAACAAATTGTTTGGTTTTATTTGGATTATAAAAATAAAACCATAAAGGCTGTTATTTTAAGACTTTTGGGGAATATAAATTTGAATATTTTTTATATTTGGGTTTATGTTTAACCTTTTAAGAAACAAACTTTAACCGCTGCCGATTTTTAAAAAATCATTTTAAAAAATTGGAATTATGGCTTAGTATGTATATGCTGTTTTGGATAAAAATGTGTATAAAGCTAAAATATTAATGGACTATTTCTTCTGATTGGGTTAAGATTTATTCACGGTTTTTAATTAAGCTCAATCTCAGTAAATATTAGAAATTAAATATTTTATGAGATAGGCGTGGTATAGAAGATTAAGCATATTTTTCTAAAAATCGTAACTACATTGTAAATTTTTATTGAATTAGACTGCGCAGTTTCTGGTAACACAACCTTCATCAGTAATCCTTTTGACAATACTGTAATTATTTGTTATGGTTTTTATTGTTTGATTGCATCTATATGAAATGTTTATTTATTAAATGCAATCCTTACCGTGGCTTGAACCTGCTTTCTTTGCCACATGCACTTTGCACTACACTTTAGACAGGCGATTTAACCGCTTGATCTAAAGTCAGGTCGATTTTTGCTGTGGCTTAAAACCAGTTTCAATTACACGGGGTCGATTTTACATTTAATATATTTTATATTGTTTAAAAAAACAACTAAAAATTAACAATTTTAAATTTTAACTTTGGAATGATTTTGTAATGCTTTCAAACGATTAGACTACAATATTTAAACCCTTTTGAAATACATTCGTTAAAATACAAAATTATTCTCGCAACAACGAAAATTTTCGTTAAATTAAAAATCAATACCAGAAACTGCGCAGTCTGATTCAGAAAAAATTGAAAATTTGCGATGTAGTTATGATTTTTAGAAAATACACTCATTCTTCTCTACCACGCCTTTCACAATTAAAAATTTTTCTTTTATTTTACGAAAGTTTTGGTTATTTTGAAATTTTTTCATATTTTGATGCATGGGTTATTATCATTATCACCCCTGTTACGGCTTTTAAATCAGAGCGAAAGTGAAAATTTTAGAATTTTTCGGTGTTCTTGCGATTAAATCAAAACGTTTTTCCCTATTTTTTATTCGTTTTAATTCGTGTAAAAAAGCCTGGTCGAAAGTAAAACGAATGCCCTTTTTTCTAATAAATTACAATTTAGGGTCAAAAATGGTGCTTAATATTAAAAATTTAGAACGTTTTGTACTTATTTCTGATTTTATTGTATTTTTGGTTGTACAAAGTGCGCCCTGGTAGGCTAGTTGGTAGCGTGCTAGCTTATCAGTGCGGGGGTCGTGGGTTCGATTCCCACCAGAGGCACTGGTCTGTTTTCGCTACAACGCGCCGAAGGCCATAGTAGCTAGTGCTCGGTTAGGGTAATAGTATATAATTTGTAATTATATGATTATTTATTAATAAAATAATAAAAAAAAAAAATTATACTATAAAAAACTGTTTTGATATTCTAGAAAACACTCAAACAAATTGACAACAATGTTATAAAAGCATTTTACTTTCAGCCGAAAAAAACATTGGGAATCCTTAATATGAAATGTATTTTATATGTTAAAAGGTTAAATAAGACTAATTTAGCAATAATTATTGTAAAATTAGCTTTTTAAAAAAAATATTCCTTAAAAAGTACAAATTTTTACGAAATCAGAATTTATTTTATTTATGCTCGAAAAAGCAGAGTTGCCAATAAAAATAAATGTGTATGAAAACAGTGATACCATCGTAATTCAATCTACATTTACCAAACTTAATTGGTTCATAATTAAAAGCTGAACCAAGTAAATGAATAACTAAAATCTTTTTTTTTTAAGTTTAAAAGTAATGTAATTCTGTTTTACAAGATTTTAGTAACAATAAATATTAAGAAAACATTGTTTATTTGGGAAACATTCATATGGCATCTCTCTTTTAGAACATATGACATCAAAACATGTGTTCAATCATATATTAATAAAAGCGAGCTCATAAAGAAAAGAAAATTTTTTTCAAGTTTAATAATTGTTGCTTAAATATACAAAAAAATGTAAGTTACATATTTTTAACAATGTGTGTAACATATCGCACTTGATCAACAAGAGGGTATTAACTCAAAATTTTTAAAATATCAAATTTTTTTAAAGAAATCAATCTATTGTAAAAATTTCAACGTATTCCGATTACTCTTTCATCTCGAAAACCACTTTTGAGACCATTTTCATGATAATGTAGTGATTACCTTTATTTCAACAAAAAGGTATTATTTCGAGTTAATACAAAAGTTCATATAGAAATGAATCGTATATTTTCATAAAAAAGGTATTATTTTGATTTGAGCCTTTATTTATGTTAAAAATAATCAAACTGTTTTATTTATATTTGGTTGTATTTTGAGTTGATACTATTTTGTTGATAAAATTTGTTTTATTCTATAAATTTAAATCGATAAAATTTCAAAAAAAAATGGTATTAACTCAAAAAAATTGATTTTTTTTTGCAATGAGTGATAAAATTTAAAACAAAAACAATGTATATATATTTTCAAATGGAATTTGCTTATTATGATATGTTTGAATTTTTAAATTCTGTTAAAATGTGGCCATAAACAGTTTTTTGACTCTACGGAAAATTTTAAAATTTTGAGTTAATACCCTCTTGTTGATCAAGTGCGATATGTATATTATTGTTTAATATTTGCAGGGGCAATCATAGAAATGCGAAGCAATTGTATTACGTCCGGTATTGAACTATTTCCCATTTGTGCAGAATTTTTTTCCAAAATCATGACAAAGACTGTTTTGTTGACACGATAAAACCCTATGAACCTTTAAAAAAATCATGACTTTTATTACTGTTTACAAAAAGAAAATAACACTTATGCAGAGTCTGTGATGGACAAAGGGTCCGAAGCATCTCTTAAAACACGTTTTCTTATATTTTCATTGTGGATTATTCTTCTTTTCAGTCCTATAAAACTTAATATATAAAAGCAGGCGGCATTTTAAATTATTGTAATTTTTGTTTTTTAATAAACAATGTTTTTGACAAGAAAACCATATGTTTTTGGTACTTCGAAAAAAGTTCAAGTTTTCGAAAGCTTTTAGGATTTGAGAACACCAAATTTCAATTTCGTGTGATTTTACAAATTCATTCTAATTGCAAAACTTTCTAAAGTAGGGACATGGGCGTATATATCATTAAAATGCTCTATCTCGCATAAAATTAAAAATGGGACATGTATCATTTAATAGTCGCCAAAGGGTTACATATGATTTTGAAGTATTTTATTTATTTTAATTTTAAATTTTTTTTTTTCACATTTTATTTATTTAAACAATTCTTAAATTATGATTTGTTTGTTGTATATTTTTTTTTATTTATGTGTTTTACAGCCACTCCGCTTATTTTGATATGGTGGAAAGGTAAAGGTTTAATTTGGTTAATAATGATAAAAAGGGAGTTTGTGATTTTTAAAATTGTTTATTTAGTTGAGCATGTTTTTTGTATTTAAAAATTTTTCTTCTAAGTAATACTCAAGAATATTTCACTTCCTATTAAAACTGAAAAAAAAAAACAATTTCACCAATACCAAACGAGCTATAAAATATCAATGCCAATCCTTAACAAACTCCCCAGCAAAATTCCTTATAGCATTTCAGATATGCACTTACCGATCTTTAAATAAATTTTCTTATCTAAACTCATTCATAGTTTATGTAAAACAGGGATAGAAATGGCTAGTAAGCTAAGGCTTATCAAAAAAATCAATTACTTTCTCCAGTTCTGTTGCACGTTTAATAAATTAATGAGAATATTATTACACTGAGTGTAGAAAGTTTTTATATTACTATGTATCTATACAAAAAGACAGCTTTTGGTCGATATTTAGGATTTTAGAAAATTGTACATACAAACATTTTTACGAAGTTTTTTTTAAAATGAGTGCGCCCCGGTAGGCTAATTGGTAGCGTGCTGGCTTATTAGTGCGGGGGTCGTGGGTTCGATTCCCACCAGAGGCACTGGTCTGTCATAGTAGCTAGTGCTCGGTTAGGGTAATAGTATATAATTAATTTCTTTTAAAATGATTATTTTAGAAATTTTGAATATTTATAAAATGTATCCTTATTTTTTTCCCCGAACTGCTTTTTAAACAAACATTTTTAACATGCTTACCTTGATTGCTTTTTGCTATAAAACATTAAACTACAGTGCGTCTTAGAAGTAAGTAGACACCTTTAACATAAACTATTGAAAAACTAATATACACATTTAACTAATAGCTATAATTATAATACTTTTCCTTAATTATAATTATAAAAAAAAAAAATCTTAATTAAAAGTTTTAAGTTTTATGATTTTTTTTAATTATTTTGAGTTAAAAATTTTCACCTCTTTAATTTGTTATCACTACCTATATAAATAATGTTGTGTTATTTAAATATTTATAAAAGTTTTATTTTAAAAATTTCACAAAAATTTTAACAATGCATACTACGACATTTACCTTAACTTATGAAAGTTTAGTAATGGTCATAAATTGATACTTTTCATATCAGCATTAAATTACAATTTACTAGAACTATAGGACTATTGCCTTTATCCAAAACTATATAGTATTTTTTTTTTTGTTTTAAAAACGCTTACGAGCTGTCATTTTATAACCATCGTCATAACATCTACATGAAATTAAAAAAAAAAAATGGAAATATGTACATTTATTCATACTTATGACATATTATTGTAAATGACATATGTAACAAAAAGACATTTCATTTGCTACTGTTCCTTCTTCTTAATAAACACCACCACAATACACTCATAAAAATGTATGCATTTTACAAATAGTTAGTATTACAATATGACTACAACAACATCTTTGTATATGACACAAGACAGGCCATGTAATGTATGTAAAATGAATAGAAATGAAAAGACATATTATACTTAAGGGCATAATAAAAAAAAAATAATGGAAGAAAATATGGTTATATGTGTAATACTATGCTCAAAAAGTAGCAATCATTTTTTTTAAAATGTAAGGTAAAAATAAAAATTACTTATTTAAAATGTTTAGAGTTTTTGAACACAGGAATCCGATTCGTTTGGGCAACCCAATATTTTTGCCAAATGAATGATTCGGTCAACTCTGCATCATCATACTTTTTCACCTTAGTTTATAATCTAGAATTTGAAACTATCATATGATAGATTTATACTTAGAAAGTGAGTAAGTAGCAGTTAAAGAACTGTAAGAAATAAAAAAACAAATCTCATATAGAAAATAGTCACTTTTTTCAACCCCTGTTTAGTACTTCAACAAAAAAATAACTGTCATATTTGATAAATTGTTCAGGAATAAGGAGTATGTAATGCAATACATTTTCTAAATTTAAAAGGAAGCAGAAAAACACAAAAGGAAATGGGATTTGAATATGCAAGTTACCATAGTCAGACATACAAATTTGGGGTTAAAAAAGAGGGGTTAAAGTGATGTATACTTAAACTTCTGTTTGACTTTATTAGTAACAATATTCCAAAATATTTTACTATTTTATTTAATATTTTAAGATCCTTAAAAAGGCTTCCTTATAAGAGAGTGCCCGATCATAAAAAAAATTAGGAAGGAATTTTTTGTATAGAAAAATATTTCCCAGATTCTAAAAAAATTTCCTGTAGAAATCCCCTCTGAATCTAGTAAATTTTTTCAATAGAAAATTCTTCTATTGTCAGCCAGTTTTTGTTAACATTTTTTGCGAAAACATTAAACGAAATGTTTTCTTTTCGTAAAAAATGTCTACCATATTTTTGGTAAAAAAAATGCGTAAAACTCCAATTTTTTTAATAAAATTGTTTCGTTTCAATACTTCGTGAATTTTGTTATGTCAATTTTTATTTCTGACATAAGTTAAAAGTTTCCATAGTTTTTTGTGAATTTGTTTTTTTTTAAGAGTTTTTCCATAATATTAGGAGGTTATGAAATACTGTGTATTGAGTTGAACTGAAATTATTATGAATTCGAATAAAACATTTAAGACATAAAAAAAGTTTTATAACAAAAAAGCTTCTACCAATTTTTTGCAACCTTATTTGCATAGGGTCACTAAAAAGACAGCTTAATTTCTTCATAGTATAAGAATTTGCCCCAAAGTAGTTTCCTTTAATTTTTTTAAAAATTCAGTAGACGCATTCTTTGTTACACAAAAATTAGTTAGTTGTGTAAACATTTTGCACACTGATAAAAAAAATTTAATCAAATTTATGAAAATCGGAGTGCATTTATCACATTTTCATCATATTTTTAAAAGAGATTATCATATTCATGAAATATTTAAAAAATGTTTTAACACGTTTCATTTAACTCAGAATTATGAATTTATTTTAAAAGCACATAAAACATTTTATCTATAAGGTGGCGCAAAAGTAATCCTCCTATCAGAAAATGCTATACATAATAAATACATAAAAAAAAACATCGGAAGGTTATTTTTTGCGCCACCTTATATTTCTGCACGCAGAGAAACATATAATTGAACATAATTGCGGACACGAAATGATCTTTTATGATCCTTATTATCATATATATGATTCTGGCTGATCATATTATGACTACCGAGGAGGATCATAATATGATTGCTACGATCATATTATGATTGTCAGGCATTGCAATCATATCATGATGCTCTTAAACTATCATAATATGATGCTCTTTTCTCTGCGTGTGTTCATAATTTGTTCATACTTTATAAATCATTTCAATACTACACTCTATAATACACTCAGAGAAAATTTTCATTATAAAAAAAAATCAAAAGCATGATTTTAAACACATTTTAATTTTGAATTTTGGGTAATTTTTTAGCACTTTTTTATTATTTTCATCGTTTAAATATTTAAAAATTTGTTTGAAGTTTATTTTGAACTTTTTTTGTGATTTGTTTGTTAAAATTATTTCCTTTGCTAATTTATATTTCTTTCTTTCCATTGTCTAGAACAACTGGCTTGGTGGCAACGTTGGGATGAAACAACATTAATCATTGTGGTAGGCAGTATATTGGTCTTATTACTGGCTGTCGTTATTATCTGTTGTATTATTATTTGCATTTGTCGTCGCCGCAGACGTCAGGATAAATGTAAGTACCTTGTATTAAGTTTTTAAGAAAATAATCAGAAAACTAAAATATACAAATTTTAGATATAGTGTTATAACAATATGATAAAAATCTAAAGGTTTAGGGTTAATTTTAAGTTTAAATAATTTTATTTTATAATTATTTTTTTTTTTAATTATGGGTTTATATATATGAGTTTTTAAAGGTTTTTGTTATTTTATTACATTCGTTTTTTTTTTTTTGAAGTTGTTAAAAACATTACAAAATTTTGAATTTTATTAACATATATTTTTTGTGTTTTATTAAAAGCTTTGCATGGCTTATGACATGAATGTATATTAGGCATGCTCAAGCATGATAAAGCATATTTAAAAAAACTAAATTTTAAAGGGAATTATAAGTTATACTACATTTATACTAGAACAAAAAAATATGGAATTTGACAAGTAAAAACGAGTAGTTTTAAAAACTACATTTTTTTTTGTTATAGTATCAATGAAGCATAAAAAGATTTTAAAAATAAAGTAAAGACGAAGATCCTCTAAACAATTTTTTTTTTAATCGAATAAAATTGTAGGCCTAATGATATATTCTTCACGCAGAGAAAAAAATATGATTGAACATGATTGGGGACAAGAAATTGTTATATAATGATCCTAACAATCATAAACATGATTCTGACTGATCATATTATAATCACTGAGAACGATTTCATCATCTTCTAGGATCATAGTATGATTATGAGGATCATATTATGATTGTGACTTGGTTCAACTATAACATGATGCTCTTAAACTATCATAATAATAATTTTTCGGTGGCATGACATAACGTCCAATGACATAATGTCTATGGACGTTATGTCACTCGAAAAGTGTCATAATGTCCATGGACTTTATGACACTCTGCAATGTGACATTATGTCCACAAATGGAATGACATAAAGTCCATGGACATTATGACACTTTTTGGGTGACATAAGGTCCATGGACATTAGGCCGGGTCGATTTGTATGGAGGCAAAAAAATCGCTCAACGTTCAAGGAAAATCGTATTCTAGGGATCAAAATAAGAAACTTTGCCGAAGGAACCATACCTCTAAAACAAATTCTGATGTCCCGACTTTTAACCCATAGGGTCAAATTTTGAAAAATTCCACTTTGACCCATTTAGAGTGCCCCAATCGAATCCAACCCCAATCGAATATAATGTATACATGCATCTGCTAGAGCGTCTTCCGGAGAAGAAATAGAGACCCTAATCTTGGAAAGACTCCTCCTACTTTCTGAAATATCTCTATCACGACATTTGTACATTTTGCTATAAAAACACGGTTAAAAAGGCTCTCTTTCAACTTAAATTTTAACCCCTTAACGGTCACCTAGAATGATGACATATGCATTAATCTGCTAGCGCGTCTCCCGGAGAAGAAGTAGCTCTCATAATCTTGGAGAGATTCCTCCTACTTTCTGAAATATCAAAGTGGGCTTTTTCAAAATTTGACCCTACGGGTCAAAAGTCGGGACATCAGAATTCGTTTTAGAGGTATGGTTCCTTCGGCAAAGTTTCTTATTTTGATCCCTAGAATACGATTTTCCTTGAACGTTGAGCGATTTTTAAATCGACCCGCCCTAATGGACATTATACTCCAGTGTGGAAACAGATCAGTAATATTTCGCGAAGCCGCCTGCCGCGTTCTACGGAGGAAAAATCCCATTAAATGACCCCAGAAGAAATTGATTTTCAAATCAGATGTCGAATCCGTTGAAATCTTATAGTTTTAAGACATCAAGTAATTTGTAAAAACAAGGTTTTCTGTGTGGCGGCCTTTGGCCGCTCTTAGGGGTTTTTTGCTCCGTAGAACGCGGCAGGCTGCTTAGCGAAATAAAGTTTTTTCTGGGTGCGATTATACGATTTATAAATTTAGTTTTATTTTGTGATGTACTACTAAAGAATATTTTAAAAAATTGTATTGATATACTAAATATTATTAATCTTTTTATTTTAAAAAGTCTGGACGCTATGCCACATTTGAAAGTGACATAATATCCAAAAAAAATCCAAATTGTCATAAATTCCTTGGACATTATGACACTTTTCGAGTGACATAACGTCCATGGACATTATGACATTGGACGTTATGACATGCCACCAATTTTTCTGCGTGTTTTAAAAAATATATTCGATTTTTTCCTAGTAGTTTGACCCTTATTTAATTAAACTCCTCATTGCAAAATTTCGTACGCATTATACATTTGTTTTGCTTTTAAAGTCTGGTTTTAAACAATTGTTGGTAATTTAAAATAATTTAAAATCTTATATTTGTCCAGCTATATTAAGCCGTATATTAAAATTCCAACTCAATTATTAAAAAATTTCTTAATTTTCCTAACAAATTTGAAATATGATATGTAAAGTATCGTATTCCCCTTACTTTTGCCGCATTTTCTCCCTCTTCAAACAACTTTTTGTTATGCAAAACCTCCATTAGTTTTATTTAAATTCTATTTATTGAATTTTATTTTTCATAAAACCGCATGCATATTATTTGCTTTAATTTATATCTATACATATATATATATATATATTTTTTTCATTGAACATGCTGTTATACACGCATGATATGTCAAACTATAAAGCTAAATTTATACTAATATTAATTAAAATTTATTTTATTTAATTTAATTAAATAAATAAACAAACATAATAAAAACATTATCATTATACGTTTATAATCATTATACGATTATTAAATAACTAAACGTAAATACGCAATTATAAATTTAATATTTATTTAAATAAAAATATAAAAAGATTAAGGGTGATGCAGTTTAATAGTGACATACAATTTATAAAGTTTTTATTTCAATTTAAGCCAATATTATGTTTGGAAAATAGAACACAAATGTAATATACGAATATAATTCTTATTAATCTATACACGCCAGTTTTAGCAATACATACAATGTTAACAAAATTTAACGTATGAGTGATTTTATTTCATACAATAATTACTCATACGCAGTGGTGTCTTTAAGAAAAACACAATTTTGTGTTAAACTAAAATTAGAAGAAATATAATACGGAAAAGATAATAGGATAGTGTCAAAAAAAACGTATAGGTATATTAGAGTGAGCCAAACTTATAAATATTCAACTTTGAGATAAGTTTTATTCCGATGAAATTGATGTCATGCACATTTTGTCGAATGTATAAAAAACTGTTTTTTTTTTGTTGTATTTCTAAAGATCATCAAAAACGGAGTTGCCAAAATTTGAAAACTTGTCCACCGATTTCAAAAATGTTTTAAAATTTTTGTTCAATTGAAAATATATTTTTTAAATAAACTAATGAACCGAAGTGCCAGTGCAACAGTGGTACATGAATAAAGGAGGTACTTTCTCATCTTTCTTATTGCACCTTTAGGGTAGGCCAAGTTAGTATAGACATGACAAATGGACATAAAATGTATTGAAGATGCACCTAAATGTTTTACAATTTATGTGATATTTAGGCAAACTATATATAAGTATTGCCTAAAGCCTGATATAAAAAATAATCAACTACGGTCCATGCATTCAGAAGTTATGTGTAAAAGTATGAACTTTTTCTAGACTTGCATACATTTTCTGTAAAACTTTTATTATTTGCACCTATTTCGATGATAAAAATAATATGTCGTTTTAGAAAATGAAACTAAAATGCTTGTAGCGTTGCTATGTCTAAATAATAACCGCAAATTGCTGCAAATTTACCACATTTTCATGTAATCAAATCTAAATATTATGTGCCAAGTTTTGTGAAAATGTTTTGTGAAAATGTTTAACCCTTATTTTGCAATAAGTTGCAAGCACATAAAATCAACCAATCGATTTCGTCCACCCTTTCTGATTTCAACCAAACTTGGTATATGATATTTACATCATATAACTATAACCTCATCCAAATGTAGGACAGCTAATACCAGCGGATCTTGAAATATCACATTTCAAAATTTGAAAATTTTTTTGAAAGTAGTCGTACTTAATATTCCATATCTTTTTAACGACTTAGGCTACTGGAGTCACTGATACATCATTTTAAAACTACTTAAGTTGTGGTTTACTAGAGTACACTAATTATTCCCTGCTCCACCGAAAAAGGCATTGTTTTCAAAAACTGCGGTTCAGCTTTTTGAACCGTATATCAAAAACCTGGTTTTTAAAATTTTTAAAAAAATATATGTTAAATATAAATTACTTCCCTATGCAGTGTCTAAATCCATATGTAGAGCTCTTACGGTATCCTGAGTTATTAATAAAAATGTGAAAAAATTTAACTAAACAGCCGATAACTCAGAAACATGCAGAGGAGTTTCACATAGGGATTTTGTAACGGTATAGAGGAATAATTTTTAGAAAAAAATTTTTGGAAACCAATTTTTTTAAACCAGTTTTTTTAAATACAGCGATTTGAACCACGGATTTAAAAAAATACGTTTTACCTTCAAAAGATAATTTGTTTGCTTATTTTATTTAAAGCACGACAACAGTGGCTTTAAAATGAGGTATCGATCAATCACGTAGTCTCAACCGTTAAAAATATATGGACGATTAAGTACGACTACTTTGTTGAGTTTTAGATTTTTTTTCATATTTCAAAACGCGATATTTCCACAAGCTAAAGACCCAAAACTTGTACGATGACATATTTATATGACACTTGCCTTCAATGCTAAATTTGGTTAAAATGGAAGGCGGTAGAGGTCGATAGTTGGATATTTTTTGATGGTTTTATATGGAATGAGTCAATAAAATATGCCTTAATGAACGTATTGTAATCAAATTTAATACTAAGTTGTACGTGCTATTGTTTTTATTGAATCAATAGGACTAAAGGAAATCCCAGAATTCCCAAATTCTCTCTAAACGTCGCAGTTCTTAAGGTATCTGCTGCCTTACTGAAGGTAGACTTTTTGAGATACGCGGGCAGACCCAAAATTAGCCGACCTAACGTAAAGATGGCGGCAGTAGTTTGAAAAAAATTACTTCAGTGAGAAGTGGCAACCTTATAAAACATATGTTTTAAGTTTCAAGGCGCCACGTTGTTTAGTATATTTTTGGAGCCATCAAATATAGACGATCTACGTGAATTTTTAAACATGAAAAAAATTGGCTTATCGTAGGTTGAAGTTGCGTGAACTGGCTGAAATGATAGGTATTTCAATAAATGTTATAGATTTCATATTAGCCGAAAATTTGAAGATGAGAAAGCAGTGAGCAAGATGAGCGTTTGTTCTTCACAGAGTCGTGAAGATGTTTCAATAGAGTGTTTGGCGATGTTTTACCACAATAAAGCCGAGTTTTTGCGTGGAATCATAACCATGGACGAGACATGGGTCCACCACTTCATACCTGAGACAAAGGAACAGTTAAAGCAGTGGACTGGAATGGGAAAATCGTGTCCAAAGAAGGCGAATACAGTTCCATCCGCAGGCAAAGCCATGGCGTCTGTTTTTTTTTTTTTTTTGACACGCATGATATAATTTCTATTGATAATTTTCAAAAAGAATGAAATTAAGGCAAAAAGGCCGCGTTTGGCGAAAAAGAAAGTGTTGTTTCATCAAGACAATGCACATTCCATACTGCGATGAACAAAATCTGTGAATTACAGTTCGAATTGCTTCATCACGGACCCTATTCGCCAGATTTAGCTCCCTCGGATTATTTTCTATTTCCAAACATGAAAAAATGGATCGGTGGAAAAAGATTTGCCAACAATGAAGAGCTGGAGTGTGAGGTTGATGGCTATTGTAAAGAGCTAGACAGTTCTTACTATAAACAGTTTATCGAAACTATTGAATATCGCTGGGAAAAGTGAATCGAGCTAAAAGAAGATTGTGTTTAAAAAATTTTCTCAAATTTGTTGTGTTTTCTGTGTTAGGTCGGCTAATATATTTAAAAAGAAATTCTCTGTGAAAAAGAATTTAATTTTCTTCTAAATATATTCCAAAATATAACGAAGTAACGAACTTTTAAGCTCGTTTTGTTATAAAACTTGACATTTTTCCTGTTAATTTATTCACTTAAATAAAAATCTTTACACCAGTGTTGACATATGAAAATTTTAAAAAGTGGTTTAAAATTCCACTATCCCTCTATTAAGTGCATTTAAAGTTTTTTTTTTTTTTATTATTTTCTATAGAGTTTTGTAACAGAATTAATACAAAATTTAAAATTTTAAAAAATCTTAACATGTTTGAGAGCAGCAGCGTGTCAAAAATTTAATATTAAGACGCGACTTAAGTGTTAAAAGTAATATATATATTTCTCAGGAATGGGTTTATATTAATAAAAAGTTTTTTATTATTATACGAGTAGGCAAACAAAATCTGTAGCGAAGGGGTTAACTTTGCGACTATAAATATTATATTCATAATTTAATAAAATGTTTTTTTTATGCTGTACCTGATAATCTTTTTATATTTTTTTTTTATAAGCAAAAATTATATAATTTTACATTTCATTATAACAATTATTGTAAATATTTAATGTGTTATTTTTTCAACAATTAATTACATACAATATATTTATTTTTTTCTCTTTTTCAAATGCTTTTTTATGTTTTGCTTATTTTGCAACTGTAAATAATAAAAAAACGCTTTTTCCTTGTGCAAATAAATGAATAACGACTCATCAAAAAAAAAAAAAAAAATATAATAAACAAAAAAACAACCCAACAACAACATTTAACATCATCAATTTACCACCATCAACAAAAAAATAAAACATTTGCAAAAATATATTATTGAAATTTACACATTTTATAAAAAAAAAAATACTAAAACATCATTATACACTCACAAAAATAAATCAACATTAAAAACACCTACTTAAAATAAACAAATAAAACAAATACTTGCCATTGTTTTAAAACAAACAAAAAACAAACAACACAAATAATTAACAAATAATAATATGAATTGAAAAACTAATTAAATAAATAAACATATAAAAATCATTAAAAAAAAACATAAAAAAATACTTACAAAATAACATAAAATACCACTATACAAAAAAATTTATTTGAACAAAATATCTAAAACATTTTACATTTTTGATAATTAAAATTTGTTTAAAATGCATTTGAAAAAAAAAAATCATTAAATAACCAACACTATTACATATTTTTTTTTTTTTTTTGTTTTAAAAACCACTAATTTGTGTTAACAAAAATAACATCGAATGGCTTTTTACATGTTATTAATGTTTATTATATTTTTAATTCTTTTGGCTAACTAAATATTTTTTTACATTATATTTGGTATTGTTTTTGCTTGTTACCAACAAAAAAAAAAAAAACATAAAAATAAAAATAAAATTTTATTAAATATCTAACAAAACATTTAAACAAATAATGCAAACCTAAAAAATTCTTTAAAAAAAATGTTGACAAATCATCAAAATGTTCACCTTACCACAACTACTACTACTACAACTGCTCATTGTATTGGTTATCAAACATTTTTGTTTTAACATTCACAAACTATTTTTTAATACAATTACTAAAGATCGTACTGATGTTTCTATGAGTGCTACACACAGGTAAGTTACAGTTTTTTTTTTTATAAATTTTATTATTATTATTTATTATTATTTAATGTAATTTATTGCAATTTTTATTTATTTTAAGAAAAACTTGAAATTTTGTTTAGAAATTTGATAAACTAGATAATAATCCGCAATTAAAATCTTTGGTTTTAATCAAATTCAACTTTTCATGTCTATCAAAACCATTTCGAATTTTTTGGTTGAAATTAACTCATTACAGAGCAACTGTTTACTTTTGTAAACGATTATATTTTTGTACTGGATAAAGATAAAACCACATCTTGACTATAACACTACTTAAGAGAAAAAATCCGACAATTTTTTTTTTATGTTTTTAGGCCACCTAAAACGTAGATTACATAGATCTCCAACTCTTTGACATTAGCTGTGTACGTAACTCATAATAATGTGTTGGACATACATCATATGCCTATACAAAAAATATTTGAATTCGTATGAAAAAATGTGTTTGTTATTAAAAGACGAAGACTAGTTTGAGATCTGTTTAATCTATGACCTAAAACCGAAAATTTCATTAATAAAAAAATGTATGAAGTAGGTTTTGAAATATTTTTAATTTTTTATTTTATTCTTTTTAGTTTAAACGAGCTTAATATCATTTATTTATTAATTATTTATTTCCAATATTTCGTCTCCACATTGGGTTACTTCTTCAGGGAACAAATATTACAATTTAAAAAACTAGTTTTAATGATTAAAACTAGTTTTTCAAATGGTAATATTTGTTCCCTGAAGAAGTCACCCAATGTGGAGACGAAATGATTAAAACTAGTTTTTCAAATGGTAATATTTGTTCTCTGAAGAAGTCACCCAATGTGGAGACGAAATATTGGAAATAAATAATTAATAAATAAATGATCTTAATATTTGTTCCCTGAAGAAGTCACCCAATGTGGAAACGAAATATTGGAAATAAATAATTAACAAATAAATGATCTTAAGCTCGTTTAAATTAAAAAGAATAAAATAAAAGAAGATCGAAGAAAACTTAACAATTTTTTATTTCTTAATTTTTGAGTAACTAAACTAAATTTCAATGTTGCATTAATTTATTTTAGCCAGTCATATTACAAAATAAATATCATTTAATGCAATTTATCGCAACATATCTTTTGAATGCTGCTTTTAAATCGGATCAGTAAATTTGGAAATATGGGTCGCAATTACTCCTAAAATCCCTTTTTACGACAAAAACTTAAAAGGGAAATTTCGAATAAATATATAAGATATTTGTTTTGCAATGATAAATGTAAAATATATTTTTCCTAAACTAAGTACTTCAACAAAGAAAGAAGTCGTTTCCGAAGCAAATCTATGAAGAAATATGAAAGTTATGACCATTTATGTAAAACTATTCAAATTTAGTATTTTCTCTTTTTTTATACGATGTATAAAAATATATATTCACTAAGATCGGAGAGAATCCATCGGGACACTCCCCTTGTAAGTTGAAAATATACTAAATTTTATTCCTTTTTTACTAAAAATATAAATAATGGTTCGTTTTTACTAAAGTTCTAAAATGTCAGGTTAGAGAAGTTGTATGAAAAAGCTAGTTTGCTTTTGGGAAATTCCCTTAATAGATGCTTAAGAAATTATCATGGAACATTTTTAGAGTCTGATAAGTTTCCCATTTTATCCTATATTAACCTATAATTTATTTTTTCTTATTTCAAGTAGACATCACTTCGGTATATAAAAGTGGGGTAAAAATAGATTAGTTTTTAAATTTTTGTGGTTTTGTCATGTTTGTTTAAAAATATACAAAGAAAGTCAACAAAATATGAGGGCCATTTAATTGCAAAACACTTCTCTGTTTTGAGGGTTCCCGAGTAAAAAAAATATATTTGGTCCTATGTTTAAGTGGGCGTTGTGGTGTAATGGTTAGCGCGTTGGACTGTTACACAGATGGTCCCGGGTTCGATTCCCGGTGACGACAACATCAATTTAGAAAAATAATATGTATGAGTTTTCTATCACTTATATGTATCGCTGCACCCACCTTCGGTGTTCACATAGCACTTAACCCCACCGAAGTAAAATAATGAATCAGGGCTATGAAACAAAAAGCTTCAATAAATTCGCCAACTCTACAGCAGGTGGAGAGCAAAAACTGTTCTAAGACTTATCATCTCGCGCCATTACAGTGTTGCCATGTTTAAAGCCCTTCATCTTTCACCACCTTTCATCTATCCACTATCCCCTTTCCCCTTTCCAAATAAAGCAACGCATTAATAAGACGAATTTCCTGAGTATTGCTTCTCTTTTTAAAAAAATATGTGTATATATATTCTCGTATATAACACAATAAATAATTATATATGACATTAAATTATGTAAGATATAATTGTTTAAGATTCCATATATGACACAAGATTATCAATTCAGTTTGAGATATGATTATATATGGTCCAACATCACCAAAAATTATTTATCTTTTTGGATCTAATTAAATTCAAGTAGATCTTAATTAATCCCATGGAATATTTTGGGATCCATCATTATCTCAAATTAGATATTTATTAATCCCCCAATTCTGAGATCCAGTTTGATCTTATTTAATTAAGTAATATATTTAAAGGATCTAATCGGATATTACTGGATATCAAAAGTTTGAGATAAACTTGGATAAGAATAAATTTTGATCTATATCAAATGAGATCGGAGTTTGTATTTGAGATGTAATTTTTTTTTATTCGGGTTAAGAAGAGTATTATAAGAATATGAGTGTTTTAATTATAAAATATGAGGGCATTAGAGTATAAAATTTTTGGTTTACAAAAAAGGTGTTTAAAAGCCGGTATATTTTTGCAGGTCTTTAAATCTTTTGGAAAATTAAATTTCAAGTTTTTCTTTAAAATTATTTTTGATTACTTATGTAGTTTTGCATTATTTACATTTATTTATTTTTTTTACAAATTTTTTATATAATTTATTTTTTATTCTGTTTTTTTTTTTTCATTTCATTTATATTCAATGTATTTGCACAAATTATTGCTTATGTATGTGTGTGTATAATCCAAATATGGCTTGTTTATGTAAATGCTTCTTTTTTATATAAAAACCTTAAACTATACATCATTATTAAAAAAAAAAAAAAACATCATCATAATCATGAAACTGCCATTCAAACGCAAACAAAATATTGCATTATAAAGTGTTTTGTCATATCAACCAAATATGCCACAAGTGATACCAGCCAATACGGTTTTACCCGATACTCTTAAAGTTCCTATAATTCCCAATATACTAATGCCAACATTAACAGGACATATTAAAGAAAAACCAACAACTAGTACACAAACTCCACCCATGACAACAACACCCATACTCACAAAACATATACCACTATCATTACAACCACCACTAATAAATAATAATAATACTACAGCCAAAGAAAATGTTAGTAATACAAATGCAAATACTAATAGCACAACAACAACCACACAAACCACACATTGTAGCACTGTTGTGACAACAACAAAACAACAAATACATCACTTTCAACCACACCCACATTAAGTGTACGTTGTACACAAATTCCTAAATCACCACCCCGTTGGCCATTAAGACCTGGTGTAATGGTGCATGTTAGCAGTGATACTAAAGAAAATTTAGCAGTAAATCGCATGACTTTAAAACCAAATGCAACACTGGCTAATTTGACAGCCTCGACAGTAAATGACAGTTCAGTGTCTTCATCAACACTTAATAATAGTAGTACAGCAACAAATACTACGCAGACAACATTACTCAATGTCACAAGACAATCGTCTACCTTGGGACGTATTGGAAGACAAGGTAAAGTACAAGATGACTTAGCAACAACAACTAAGGTGGAGGCTAATGAGCACAAACAATTACAAGCATGTCAAACTTTACCTATAAGAGGTAAACATAGTAAATTGACCAACAAGGGAAATAATGATATAAATATGGAAATTCCTATAGATTCTGCAACAGAAATGGGAAATATTCTGGAAACGAATAGGCCAAATGCCAATGAAAGTGAAACATTAACAGTGAAAAATGAAACTGAAATAATAGTGGATATTGTAGCAACACAAACTCCAATAAGCAGTGAGCAGCAAGAAGTTGAACCTTTAAAAATAAAAAAATCTCATTTGGCAAGAGTGGAGGAATTTTTCTCTAATTTATTTTTCAAAAGATCATCAAAATCTAACACATGCCGTGATAGTCAAAGAAGTCATGTAGGTCTATTGGGTGGTAAATTTTGGAAAAGATCAGAAAATACAACAGCGGTTACGACACCAAAGTCACCATTTGCAACAGAGCATCGTTTGAAAGGCATAAGAAGCAGTGGCAGTGGTAATAATTTGTTTTAATATTTTTCTACAAATATTTCTTATTTATAATTAAATAGTTTCAAAATTAAAAAAAAAGATGTCCCTCACCAGTTCGTGCACAATTGTATAAAAGCTTGCATCTGAAATGTTACATGGGACGAAGTAGAATTTGTATCCAAAAATTTGTTAATATGATTAAAATTAGATCCAAAATTTCAATGCATCGAAATAAATTCAGTGCAAAAGTGTTTAGTCTGATAAAAGGTCCCATATCAAAACGGTTAAATATGAAAAAAACATGATATTTGATCATTAGTTTTCGACCGAAGACTTCGTCCAGAAAATTCTTTTTGTCGTTATTCGGTATTTTAAAGCCTTATGGACAAATTTGACAAATGTAAAAATGTTTACTTAGCTTATTAGATGCCATTTAAAGTGTCAAATTAAAAACAGGCCGCAGTTAAGCAATAAAATCAATAATCGGCCTCCGATTAATCGGCCAAATAGGAAATACTTCAGCGTCTGAATATTTAACTTCGGCATAAGCGGTTGGTACAGGACGCAAAGGGGAAGAATTTTTCCCTTCACGCCCCTCCCCGTAGGAATAAAAGACCCACATACCAAATTTCCAGTTCCTAGCTTCATCGGTTTGACCAGGCCGCCAAAGGGGACACTATTTCTCTTTTTAACTCTTATTTTACTGCGTTCCTGCGAAAAGTTCCAAAAAGTAACATATTGATGAGTAAGGTCTTATTTGTAGGAACACATGTTCAAAATATCAGCTTTCAAGCCAAAGTGATTTAGGCAGCCCGCCAAGGGGGACATTTTCCCTTTTTCGCCCTTCGCCTTATGAATTTTCAAAATTCCCGTCTTAGCGGACGTCTATGCTGGAGGAGAAACCTACATACCAAATTTAAAATTCCTATCTCCAGCGGTTGTTGAGTCAGTTAGTGAGATACATCTCTATAGAGAAATGTAAATGGATTCCGATATAATTCCATAGACCTAAATTTCTGATATAATTATATCTGATCTTATAAGAAATCTCAAAACGTATCTCTTTAGTTAATTAAACTATATTCCATGAAAGAAATATTTTAAATATAAAATATTTAGCCAAAAGATTTGGGTGAGACATTATGGTGAAGACTTTTCTACTTTTTAACCTCCATTTTTACCACGTTTCTGGCGAAAATTCCTAAACGTAGTTTTTTCTTGAATTAGGCCCTTCTTCATAGAACACATATTTTCAGTTTCAGGTTTCTCACCAAATCGGTTAGGGTAGGGCATTACGAAGAAGACGTTCACACTTTCGAAGCAGCCCCATTTTAACCACCTTTCTGCAGAAAGTTCCAAAACTTAATCAGTGAAAAAGGCAATACTCCAAGAAACACGTATTTTAAGTTAAAGGTTTTTAAATCAATTGTTTTGGCCAGAGCGTTGAGGGGATGGCTTTTTTTAATTTAAACCTGATAAAAATAAAAAAAAATATTCTTCAGCCCATACTTCTTGGATGCAATTTTTTAATTTTGGTTTCTAGTCAAAGCGATTTAGTCAGGCCATTAAGTAGAAGATTTGCCCATTTTATACCCTCATTTTACTAGGTTACTTTTTAACTTTTATACCACGTTTCTGGAGAAAATTCCTAAACGTAGTTTTTTTTATTGAAATTGGGCAGGCCCCTATTTCCCCAATGTTTACTACGATCCTGGAATAAAATTCTAAAATTTAACTCATCTCTACGAATTATACCATACTTTAGGAATATTAAACACATGATTTAAATATCATCTTCTGAAACTTCAAAATTAATACAAACATTTTTTATTTTTTTTTTTTTTAATAATAAAATTTTCTTAGAATCAGTGGCAATTTTTCTATTTTAATTTTTATTATTTTAATTTTTTTTTTTTTTTGTTAATTTTCGCTTAAATTTACACAACATTTTTTATTTGCTTATCTTAAAAACAAACATAGTAACGTATAAAAAATGTGCTAAAAGTACCACAAATTCTGGCTCAAATACCTGTAGTACAATAACTACTACAGCAAGTACAATAAACAACAACAATGATGATTTATGTCAAACTTTAGCAATAACAACAACCACACAACAACAAATGCCACAATCTCAAACACAACAACACCAACAAATAGCAACAACATATCCAACATTACACCTACAGCAACAACAACACCAATTACCAGTATCAACGATCTCAATGCAGCCTTTCTTAAATATCAATCACCCTGCACAACCAGAATTAGAAGAACGCGTCATCACCTCAACCACCACCACAACCAATTGCACAACGGTTATACAATCTATACCATCGACCATAATGTCGAGCCGAGAAATAACACGAAATCCGAGCATGGGTTCGATAAGAAAAGGTATATTAAAAGCACCAACTCCACCGCCAAGACCGCCACCACCACAACGCATAACTTTGTCCCAAACTCAGCCAATAAAACGTACAGCCTGTCTTGTAAGCGCGCCGAAAATCGAACGAGTACAAAGTAAGATTTTTCGTTTTTATTAAAACTATTATTTTATTTATTTTTATTTATTCTTTCAACATATCATACATTAAGGCATTTAACATAAAATAACGTTTTTTCGGTAAATTAATGAATTATAATTCTCATTTAGTTTAGAGAAAATGTGTAGCAAATATAATAGGAAAATAGCGTAAGGTGTTAAGTGACTATATGTTTATGATTTTGGAAAAAATTTTAATAGGACTGAATTTAATATTTTTTTTTTCGATTTTAACTATAATTATAGTTTTCTAAATTAGTTATGATACTAAAATAATTCCAATTTTTTCACGAACATTTTTGTAGATTTATCATTGTTTCATTATTTAAATTTTTATGAAAATTCTTTATTCAATTATGTTCATAAACATATTTCAATACTTTTGCATTCTAGACGATAGCTTAGAAATTATGTTATAAGACAACCGCATCACAGTTAAATCAAAATTTACGTGACTGCAAGCCATTAATGAGGTATAAGGTTGGTATATAAGAAATGTTCATCAAAACCCAACTTTACAATTTCCTAAAAATTAATACAATTTCACAAAGCTAGCAATAAAACGTTTAATCCATTTTTCATCAGGAATCACTTTGGCTTGTCTGGCTAGCAATAAAAGCTTTTACCAGTGATTCATTCAAATTGAAAAAAAAAATAATTAGTGTTGATTTTTTACAAACATAAATTATATTTAGTTATAAAAGCTGTCGTAGCTATTTAGGTTGTGCGATCAGTTTACTCCAATCGTTTTAAAAAGCTTTAAAGTTTCAAAAGCTTTCATAAATCATTGCACGCTATTTAAAAAAACTTAATTTATAAGTTGTTTAGAAATTTGAGCCTGAATTCTTAAATTTAATTTTATAGTTTTGTTCCTTTAAAAAAAGCTTTCATTGAGCCTAAGTTTTCATATTTTAAATTTTTAGTTGGTTTTAAAAAATTGCCGATAAAAGGACAACAAATATTACTTGTACTTTATTTATTTAAACATAATATCTCTCTCCGCAAGCTTTCAGTTAGCAACATAAATAAACAAAAGCTTAACAAAAACCAAATTTGTATGAAGTTCTAAAGCTTTAGCAAATATATAATTTTTGTAAAGAAAAATAGATTCCTCTAAGGCTTTCACAATAAAAGCATTTAAACTAAATTTTTTGAAAGTTAGTTTAGTAAGTTAGTTAGTTTAGATGAAAAATAATTTTTGAAAACCATTAGTAATGTTTACTTGATTGTTTAAATCTAAAATATTTTGCTAATTTAATTGACTCATATGTTGGATGCGGTTTTAGAAAACTTTTTAGAAAAAAGTCTCAATTTTATCACGTATACTTAGCAAGGACTAAAAGTTACCAAAGTGGAATTCTGTTTGTTAAGTTTTCAAGAGCTTTTAGTGAATTATAATAATTATTAATTAATATTAATATATGTGCAGTGTTTTTAGGTTAAAGAAAGCAAAGTTTTAAAATTCATAAAATGTTTTATTTTTTTTTTAACAAAAATACACTAGGAAAGCTTTTACTACAAAAGCTCTTAATATTATTATTATATTGTTATACAAACAATAATAATAAATTAATAATAATTGATCTGAAATATTCACTTATCTTTTAAAACCGAAAGCAACAGAAAAAGCTTTTATAAGAAAAGCTCTACATATTTTATAAAAAAGGTTAAACAAACTAAAAGTTTTTGTAAAATATAGTTTAATTCAGTAATTGTTGATAGCAATCTAATCACATCAATTCAAACAAAAACTTAATTATCTTAATAACTTGCTACTTAAAGCTTTAATATCGAACTGACTTTTTTCTGTTTTATTTCAATTTAATATAGCACATTTTCCCCCACTCTTTATGTCCCATTGTTATAGTAATGTGTGTGTTTTTTTTTAAATATTATTGTAATTTATTCCATTTTTTCTCCATTATTTGTTGTAATTTCTTTTGTGTAAGTAATACTAAATGCTTCTTCGTGCGAAGTACTTATTTAATTGTAAAATATACTGTTGAACGACAGCAACTTAAAACAAGTAAGAGAAGAACAAAAAATATATATAAATTTCCATAATTAATTTAAATATTTTGTTCTAACCCTGAATATTTTGTTTTTGAATTAACCAAAATCCATTAATGTGTTTAAAAGATTGAAAACTTGCTTTGTCGTGTTTTAAAACAGAAAAAAAAAATTGTATTTGTGTAATTTTCATTTTAAAAAGTTTAAAATTTTTTTTTTATTTTATAAATTTTTTTTGCAGCTTTAGTTGTGTAAGTTAAAATCTACTAAAATGCAGTTTCCAATTTTTTCTTAAATATTTTTGTTATTTAATTCTTATTTTATTAAACTAACAATTTTTATTTTTTATTTTTATTTTTTTTTATATTAATTTATTTGTTTTAAAATTTTTTTTTTTTAATTTTACGCTTTTGTTAAAATTTAAAATGAATAATTTTACAAACATGTTTTTAGCCTCTAAACAGAAAATGTTTTAAAAAGTAACTAAATACTTGTGGCCCTTTGTTCCTTTAAGGAACCATAGGACATTATATATATTAGGGCGGGTCGATTTAAAAATCGCTCAACGTTCAAGGATAATCGTATTCTAGGCATCAAAATAATAAACTTTGCCGAAGGAACCATACCTCTAAAACGAATTCTAATGTCCCGACTGTTGACCCGTAGGGTGAAATTTTGAAAAATCCCACTTTGGCCCATTTAAGAGTGCCCCAATCGAATCAAACCCAATCGAATATATTTATACTCTATTTCTGCCGGAGAAGAAATAGAGATCCTAATCTTGGAAAGACTCCTCCTACTTTCTGAAATATCTCTATCCCGAGATTTGTATATTTTGCTAAAAAACACGACTGAAAAGGCCCTCTTTTAACTTAAATTTTAACCCCTAGAATGATGATTTATGCATTAATCTGCTAGCGCGTCTCCCGTAATCTTGGAGAGATTCCTCCTACTTTCTGAAATATCAAAGTGGGCTTTTTCAAAATTTGACCCAAAAGTCAAAAGTCGGGACATCAGAATTCGTTTTAGAGGTATAGTTCCTTCGGCAAAGTTTCTTATTTTGATCCCTAGAATACGATTTTCCTTGAACGTTGAGCGATTTTTTTTGCCTCCATACAAATCGACCCGGCGTAATATATATATATTAACCAACCATTTCTTAATTGACCTTTAAATAATAACTTAATATATTTCCGATACCTTTTTTTCATATATAATACCGATAACCATATAATTTCTGTTAGCGTTGCTGTTATCGTTACTATTATCGTTACAGTTTTCTTTGCCATTGTCGTTGGTGTTACTGTTGTCGTAACTATTATATTTACCGTTATCGTTACCGTTGCTAGTATCTCTACCGTTACCGTTACCGTAACCATTATCGTTACTGTTATCGTTTTACATTTTTTCAATAATTAAACAAACATCAAACTTTTATGATTGAAATTCCGTTAAAAAAATTGGTTTAAAATGGATCGATTTTTGAAACAGTTTTTCAATTTTGTTTTTCAAAGGCTTAATAATTAATAATATTTGTTTAACATTGGTTCAAATGGTTCATCAAAGGTGGACACCATCTCTTATACCATCGCATATTTAATACCAATAACTTTATCTTTACCGTTATCGTTTTTGTTATCCACAAACTACACAGACAGAAATCAGCTGATGAATCCAAAATGGTGGTAAGAAAATGAGTAAAATGAAATGTCAAAATTATAGTAATATACAGAAAAAGATAGATAGATACCAAAAATGTTCCTAAAATTTATATGGAGGTTATTATTTCTATCACACTCCGCAAATCACTATAATGTAAACAAAACCATACGGTTCGAGATTATTATTTTGGGATACGTCATTGGTAACCTGTCTGTGTAGTCTGTGCTGTTATCATTAATGTTATCGTCGTGTCTTTCGTTACTGTTAGCATTACCGTTATAATTTCGGTGATTTATTCGGTTGCCGTTATCGTATCATTTATCGTTTCCGTTACCGTTTGTATTACCGTTTCCGTTATCGTTACCGTTATCATTATCGTTAAATTTACCGTTGTAGTTACAATTATTGTTACCGTTATTGACAGAGTTGTCGCTACCGTTATCGTCACTGGTATCAAGCACAGATTTTGGAATTATTTATAGTTACTGTTATTGTTGCTGTTGTAATTGCTGTTACCGTTATCGTAACCGTTTGTATTACCGTTTCCGTTATCGTTACCGTTATCATTATCGCTAAATTTACCGTTGTAGTCACAGTTATTGTTACCGTTATTGACAGAGTTGTCGCTACCGTTATCGTCACTGGTATCAAGTACAGATTTTGGAATTATTTATCGTTACTATTATCGTTGCTGTTATCATTGCTGTTACCGTTGTCGTAACCGTTATTGTTATCGTCGTCGTTACCTGTATTAAGAGAGTATAATAGAATTTATATTAAAATAATTATGTTCATGGTATTAAAAAGTGTGTTATAAAATCGGTGAATTTTCGTCGAAATTCAGTCAATAAAACTTTTAATTAATTTAAAGAAATTTAACGAAAAACTTCATTTTATTTATGAAAATTTTGTTTATTTAATTTTTGTAAAACAATTAAAGTTTTTCATTAATTTTTACAAGTTTTGTAAATTTTGTGGAAAAAAAATTAATTTAATGAAAAGTTTCATTGTCTTAAAATATTTTCTGTAAACAAACCGTTGCCGAATTACATTGTCACTCTTTGTAGTTATTTTTTTTAGAAATAGGCTTACAAGGGAGGTATCCCAACCCGTACTGAAAGATTTTAATGAACTTTGTACATGTTGTAAAGAAACAAAAAAAAACTAGACACATATTTTTTAGCCGCCCAATCTCACGTTTAAGGGTTACAAATTTATTTGTAACTTGGCGTTAATTTACGAAAATTTTATGTACACTAATACCCCTGTTTGCGTCGGTAATTGTGACCGAGAAAATGAGACGCAAATAGAAACGAAGCAAACCGAGACACGATTTGAAATACATTTGTATTGATTTTTATTTGATTAGTTCCATGACCCATTATTTTAGTTAAACAATTTATTTTTCAATAAAAAATATTCAAATAGAAATATTAATATTCATGGGGAAAACATAACAACTGCAGTTTTATAAGAATTAATAAAATTAATTGCGAAAAAACTTGCGACATGCTTGTATATGTTCGTTAAAAAGTGGGGTTTCGATAAAAAATTTCATATTAACGACGCAAATCGAAGCATTTACGACGCAACTTCAGAGCCATGCTACGCAAACTAAAATATTATCGACGTAACTGCGAAGACATGGGAAGCAAACTGAAACATTATCGAAGCAAGTTGGAAGTCACTAAAAATGTTTGAACAACGCAACTTCGAAATGTTGCAAACCGGGGTTTTAGTGTATTTGTATACAGTGTAAAGAACTCAAGAAAACCAAAAGTTTTGATACCTATGTATATTGCCTATGTAGCGGAAACATAGTGGCCAAATTTTTGAATTATTTAAAATATAGGGGAAGGAAAAGTCAGACACCACCTCGATTAAATTAAATAGGCATGACCATGATTAATACAAATACAATTCCTTTATAAAACACAAAATTTAATGTTAGTCAAAAAAGCTTTTATTTGATACGAAATTTGTCTATCGTTAAAGCGATTTAAAATAACTTTAAAGGGTGGAACAAGCGTTTCAGAACATTCCGATTTACATGTTTAAAGCGTTTTAAAAACGATCCAAATAAAACTATGTTTTTGCGGTGTGAGGATGACATTTTATACCGCTATCAAAGCGTTGCAAAAACAAACTATGAAATGGTTTTCTAATCGTCAAAAAGCGTCAGTATAATATTCTTGTGAAAAGAAAAAAAAGTGGTCTTAAAAAAGCTTTTCCAGAAACAAAAAAATAATTTATAGAAAAAATTTATTAAAAAGTACAAAAAAATGTATAGCTGAAACCGGGATCGAACTCGAAACCTTCCGACTACAAACTTTTGTATGACTGGATAGCACTGGGTAAACACTTTTTTCCCCAACGTTAGCAGCCAATTCTTTGCCAATGTTTTTTTTTTCTGTAGACCACTGAAATTTTTGTAAAACAAATACTGGCAAAGTGCTTTTGGAAACGCTGGTAAAGCGTCTCAAACTAGTGTTCTGCCAGTAATTAAATTACAATTTTTCGGGTAGCCAGTGCCTGATTTTTTGTACCACTGGCAGTTGCTGACTAAAATTTATTTTAAAATTATGGTAAATAAATTTAAATTGTTACCGTTATGTTACCGAAACTTTGCCATCCTTTGGACTGCGATTACTACCGTATTTCTATAGAACTAATGTTTTCCATACTTTTTTTATTAATGAAGGAAATTTCGTATAAAAAAGTGCTGGGAAAGCACTTTTTCGAACATTTTGAAATTGTTTTACCAATGTTTTGACAGTGGGTTTTTCAAATAATCATATATATATTTTTTAAACTTACTTTACTTTTTGCTTACGTTAGAAAAACGGTTCAAAGCTATGTATTTAACATACATCTTATTTCATAATCGTTTGTAAATTTTATATAAAAGTACTACTAAAGTACTTTCCGTTGACGTTTAAATATAAATTCAAAATAATGATTTTTTTCATATCATTGGCAAACAACGCTTTGAAAATGCTTATTATTTGTACCAGAGTTCGAATTTAAACACTATCAAACGTTTTTCTATCGTTCTGTTTTGCTTTTTGCTGAAACTCAACACAATCATTTTGTTGTGCACAGTAAACATAAACAGAATATTTCTTTATTTTCATTTTGATTTGTAAACAGAACACAAACACTTTCACAAACTAGTTTTCAATGAGAGACCAAACTAAACAATTTTGTTCTGTTTGGCCAATATTTCAAACAGTTTGATTTTGTTGTGTTTATGGAATGGAACAAAACTATTCGTAAACCGTTCTTAGTGTTTATGTCATATTACAAGTGAAAAAAAAAAATTATTGAATTTTATGAATAATTGCATTAGTTTAATAAAAAGATTCAACGGAGGAGTTCTAGTGAAATTTCATAAAACTAACCCAGCAAGAACAGTGACGGTCATATGACCGGTCAAATGACCGACACTGCTGATGGAAATATCCATCAATGCGTAGAACAAAGTTTCTATCATTTTCTTAAGGGCAATATGAAAAAAGTGATGGAAACTTTGTGTACGTGTGATTTTGCATCTCCCTCTAATTTATAAATTCATAAGTTAGAGGAAGATGCAAGAGTTGCATGTGTTAGTTTCGGCCATCCGTTTCTTGTAGGGAATGCAAAAAAACATTGATAACATTCAGAAAAATCATTTCTTTATTTTGGCAACCACAACGTTAAAAACGCGTCTTAATGTTCAAGTTGAATGAACACAAAAAAATAACCACTACGAAATAATAATGTTTGACGAAAGAAACATTTTCGTTTTGTTCCGTTTGTTATATTACAAACAACGATTTGAGCACATGTGTTGTGTTTATAAATACGAACGAAACAATAGAGATCGTTGTATTGGTTTTTTTGATAGCAACGTTATGTTAGTGGTACATAAATTTTCGAACTCTGATTTGTACCATCAAAAACAAACGCTTTGAACTATCTGGGTAGTTACATTAAATAGACTGAAATAAACCGAAAAAAACGTAAATGGAATAGTTCTATACATGAGTTTGGACAGCTAAAAAAAAATATATTTTTTGCATCTAACGTTCATTAAGATCTGTGTGTACTGGTCGGGATATCCTACTTGGTAGTTTGAACATAATTTTTTTTTTTAGAAAGTTATAAATTAATAAAAAAAAAAAATCCTTAGAAAGCTTTGATTTTGATTGACACATTATTTCATTAAAAATATTTAGTTCAAGTTTTGTCAAAAATGTTTGTTAAAGAGTCTGCCAAACTTTTGTTTAATGATAATAAAAGAAAAGCTTTATGTAATACTAAAAAAGCTTTAATAATTTTCTACGCACAAAATATTTCTTTTATCAGTTCCATAAAACATTTTATTAAATTTATTTGTTATTTTAAACATTTAATTAATATGATAAAACATTCATTAAACTCATATTTTTAAAGCTTTTCATTGATATAATTAAGCTTTTTCTTTAAGTGTTGCTAATTTTAATATGTTCTAAATAAGTTTTTATTACGAAATTTGATTAAAAAGTTTGTTGTTATAATTTTTCCATTTTATATTGCCCATTAAAGTGTTGTGTTTTAACAAAACATTGCATGTTAGTTTTTGTTAAGTTCTAGGAATAAATTAACACCCAAAATACATTTTTCTTAACTTTTGATTTTGTTTAGGTTTTTTAGGGTTATTTTTAATTTAAGAAAATTAAATTTATTTAGTTTTTAAATTAAGTTAATTTGATTAGAAAATTTAGTTTATATATATTTTTTTTATAATTTTATTTAATTTATTAATAATTTGTTTTTTTCTTTATTTTTATTTTATCCTTATATGAAACAAAAAAAAACTCGCTGTGTTTTTAAACCAAACAACCAAAAAAAAAAAAAAAAAAACAAAAATAAATAATTCCTAATTAATACAACTATATCATGTACTACTACTTCCGCCTCCTTTTTTACCAAAATGTCTACCAAAATGTCGGTCAAATATCTTGTTTATCCATGTGTGGCTACTGTTACATTATAGCAGTACAAGAGAAGTCATCTTCTATGGCGGATCCATTAACGGAACCTGGAGAGTATGAGAATTTGCCGTTCCATGGTCTGCAAACGGCTCCTAATAAGGTACTTATATTTTATTTTTTATTCTCTTTCTTTTCTATCACTTTATCAAACAAATCAAACACTTTTTTACTTAAGCTTAAAACACATTTTATATGAAAAATTAAAAAGAATTCATTAAACAATTTTTTTTTCATTTTAAACACCATTATTCAATAATCATTAAATATAATCATGGCTTTTTGTCTAAACACTTTGTATTGTCTATTCTATATTTTCATTTCATTTCGTCAGCATTTTCTCGATTTTTTTTTGTAAAAAAAATCGTTTTTTTTCTAAATATATGTTTAGTAAAACATATTAAATTATTTTTTTTTTATTATAAATTTGTTCATAAAATTAAATTATATTTTACATAATTGTTTTATAAATTTAGATGTTGTTTGTGTTATGAAAAAATAATAATTATTATAAACAAAATTTTATGTAAAAGTACTGTTGTCATATTATTTAGCACTTTTGGGCTAAACAAAAACTATTCTAACTTATTTTGATTATTATCAAGAATTTGATTTTTTTTTTTTAAATTTCTTATTTTTCTATTTAGTTGAGCATTTGTCTATACAATTTCTGCCTATATTTCTTTTTTCAAGATATTTTTTGGTTTCTATGAAATTTTAATTTAAGTATATTTCTTCTTTTTGATTATCGTTTTAATATTAGTTTAGTTAATTTAGAATTTATTTTTTTTTTTATTTGGTTTACTTTAATATTATTAGTTTTAATTTAATAATTTGTATTTTCTCTGTATAAGTTGGTTTCTTTATACTTTTTAATAGTTTTAAGTGTTTAAGTATTATATCAAAAATTTCCTTTTAACGAAAGTTTTTATTCAATTTTTATAAAATTTGAAAAGCATTACAAATCGGATTTAAAAAAAGCTTTTTTTTAAAGGCTTTAAAATTATATTTAGGAATTATTAAACAAAAATTTAAATACAGTTTTAACAATTTTAAGACACTAATTGAGGCGCCAAAAAAATATAATTTATTATATTTTAAAACTAAAATACAATTTCATAGTTTGCAACATTTTTGCACAAGTACCCACACATTACCAAATCATGAGTAAAGTAATGTATCGCCAAAGGCCTTCACGCATTACATTACACCTTACTTCACTGATGAACTTTACAGGCGATGAGCCTAAAAGTAATGGGTGGAATCATTACCTTGTAGGGGGTAAAGTAACTGGTTACTTATATGGTTACATGGTGGGCAAAAGTAATGGGTCTATAAATAGATTTTCATAAAAAAATGCATAAAAAAATTTTTTACAGATATTTTTTTGCTTAAATAAATTACGTGGTCATGCTGGTATTCGAACCTAGGGTCTCTGGTATTTAACAATTAGTTAGGCAAGAACTCTACCAAATGAGCTATCAATACATATAATATTTTATTGATTAAAATGTAAATGAGTTGTTGTGGTTCGCGTTTTCGTTCGTGATATCAAAAATATACACCTTACCCTCATGCTTACAAAAAAAAAAATCATAAAGTAATGTGTCTATAAATAGATTTTCAAAAATATACATTAATAATTACTTTTTGTTTATAAAGGGTCCGCCAAATAACTTTTTTTTTTGAAAATGCTATAAAAAAAAACTACTGAATATTTTCTCAAATTTCTTTTTTTATTTGAAAGTACAATCCTTCCGGTTAATAATGGAAAATAATTTCATTCAAATGGCTGCCTCGGCTGGCCATGCAGTAGCCTACACGATCGGTCCAATTTTTAAGCACATTATCGAATTATCGATTGTGTGCAGCTGTATTTCACCAATGGCTTCACGAATATTGTCCTTTAAAGCGTCAATTGTCTCTGTCTTGTTGGCGTAACACTTATCTTTGACGGCACCCCACAAATAATAGTCCAACGGTGTTAAATCGCAGCTTCGAGGTGGCCAAACGACATCAGCTCTGCTGCTGATTTGAATTTTCGCACACATTCTGCAACATTACCATGATTTTCAAAGTAATATTGCAATATTTCCCAGCGTTGTTCAAGCGTATACACAACCATATTCGTTCAGCGGAAGGATAAAACTAATTATCTGTCAACTCAGACATGAGCTAAGTGTTACCATTCACGAAATAAGCACTAGTTGAAAAAAAAACGTTAGATGGCGAACCCTTTAATTCATGCATTATGTAATTGATGATCGGTAAGTCATTATTTTATGTTTTGAAGTAATGTACAATGTAATGAGGTGTCATTACAAGGTAATCCATGAGTGTTCAATTATCGGTAACTCATTACTTCTTCTTGGAAAATAATGATACAGGTAAGGAGTACACAGTACAAGGTAATGCATTACTTTATCGCACCCATTACCAAAGTTTTGCTGGGTAAATATAAGTTTCTAGCCAAATTAATTTGGGTCGGGCGCCGAAGAAGAAACCTACATTCAAAATTTCAAGTTTATGGCTCCTGCGGTGTAATGTGGCTTATTAGGTGACCTACTTGAAAGCAATTTTTACCATGTTCTAATTGAAAATCACCAATAAATGTCTTCACGGAGTTGGCCAATTCCCCAAAGGGACACATATTTAAATTTTCTAGTCAGACTTTCTGCTTTTTTATTTTAGCCCATACTCATAAGAATACTATTTCAGGTTTGTAGCTAAAGCTGTCGGGCCTTTAAGAAGGGCAATACCCCTCGTTTGACTTCTAAAAACCGAAAATTATAAATAGTATCAGTGAATTAACCTATACTTTCCGGAACATGCATTTTAAATATCAGGATTTCAGCCAAAGGGGTTTCTCTATTTGAACCCCCATTGTAATCACGCTTCTGAAGAATGTTTAAAAAAATACTTTATCAGTTAATAAGCCCACATTCCAGGCAAAGCAATTCTGTATCTAATGCAAGAAGTTTTCGCATCGAGAAATACATGAACCCCTGCTTTCAACGGTGTGAGTTAAGAGATGATAAAGTTGACGACATTTTTAGTGCTAAATCTTTTAGATCTTGTAACTTTTAAAACTGTGAACAAATGCATTTTGTTAAATGCGTAATACGAAAGCGAAATGATGCTGATTAATATAAATAATATTTTATTGTCTGTGACATATTGTCTGTGACCTTGTGCAAATCACAGAAAATTTTTATTTTACATGTTTTTTTGTGAAACTTTTTTTGATGTGGAAGTTACAGAAGCGGGTTCTTTTTGGACAGACTGTTAGACGTTAGAATTTTACACATTCAAAGCCGCCAATGTTACCCCTTTCCGTAATTACCCGAAAGCCAGGGAAAGGGGATTTTTTATAAAATGGATATTTTTTTTTGAAAAATTTTGAACTTTTTTTTTGTCAAAACTATGTATACATGTTCAAATTAGTTTTTTTTTTGTTTTTAAAAAGTAAATGTTTTTCAAAAAAAAAAATCACTGTGGAATATCACTCCAGTTTAAAAATAACGTTATTGGTTTATGCCAAAACCGAAACCGATATAAACATTTTTAAACAAGGATACAAAAAAAGATGATTTTTTGTATATTTTATCGTTTTAGTGTTTTTACCGTTATAAATTACTGTTTCGGCATTGAAAATATTTTTTAAAGGTGTTCGGCCATATTTCGGATTTGAACCAGAAAAATAGATAAAGTTTAACGTTCTAATTTATTAGAAATTAAGCCTTTTAGTGTTTTTGTTAAAAAAAAAAACTCATATCAGTTTTGATTTTAGCATGATAAACCAAAATCGTTATTTTAAAACTGAAACGATATCCAACCTTAAAAAAATAATTTTATAATGAAACTTTTTTGAAAAATTATCTTGTTTTGAAAAAAGTACAAAACAACGTTTTTCTCCGGGTTCTAGAGCATTACCTGCACATAGAGAAATAAAGTGCCAACCGAATTGAAAAGTGTATTTCGATGGTAACAACTTAAAAATTCAGTTAGTACAACGATATCTACATTAGATTTCAGAATAGTTTGGTTGTTGCAACTAAAATTCAGTTGAGGTAACCTAACCTTTGGTGTAAAAACTAATGTTGAGTTGTACCAACCGACTGAAGTGCGTAATAACCTAATTTGAGTCATAGTAACCAAATTTCAGTTGGCAAATAGCTTAATTTTTCTCTGTTTACATTTTGTTTACATTTTCGTCACTAAAAAAGTTAAGAAGCTTTTCTATCGATTTAGAAAATTTTGACGTGTTAAGCGGCTACGTTTTGTAGAAAGTATTTTTTGAATACTGTGCAAATATTCAACTAAAATTCAAATATTTGTTCTAGCGGCACTGTACGTATACGTATTATTAACAATAATATGAATAATGCGTATACGTAAAGCTACTAGAAAATATTTTTTAATTTTAAATTTATATTTTCGATACAAAATATTCAACAAATATTTTTAGCAAAACGAAAATGAGTAGCACGCTAAAATTTAAATGACATTTTTTGAATATCAAAAATGCATGGAAGTCTTTAGACATATTCTATTTGTTAGAGTATTAGTCTTCAAAAAATGCTGATACCAAATTTGTCTCTCTCTATAGAACAAAATGTCCGAAAAATAAACTAAAAATCGATTAATTTTTACCCTACTCTGTAGCCCCTGAAAAGAATGGTTTAAACTTTTACATTTGTTTAAGCATAATTTTTTTCGAAACTTAATTTATTCTAAAACTACTTTTAGTTTGAAGTAAAAAGTGTTAAATCTCTTATTTAGTGTGACCTTAGGGCCTTTGAAGTTCGGTAGTTTTTTTAACCGATTTTGTGTTTTATAATGGTTTTGAAACGGGAACAAGGAAATTACACAGTGGTGAATCTGCAGATTTGAAGGAAACTTGGATATGTTGACACCTAATTTCCTAAGTCGTACATCTCAAGTTTAGGTGTTAAAAAGTGGGGCTAAAATTACACTATTTGAGTTTTTTTTTTAAATACCCAAATTTGATATCAAATAAATGTTAAAGACACATTTACTGGTACGGTATATAAAACATAACATTTTTGTTATTCAAAAAAAATGTTAATGTTAAGTTGTTGTTGGTTTGAGTTCAAATTAACATATAATGGTTGTTTCATTTTATCGAGAAGGTGTCTGGGCATTTTTTTTCAGTTTTCGTAATATGACATAATGTAATATAAATAATAATGACATATCATTACTAACCACATTACGAAAAATAAAAAAATATGTGGCTACCCATATGCTTACCAGTTGGACATAAATAAGGGTCTAAAAAACTTTAAAAAAGAAATAAAATTTCCTAGTTTAGGAAAGCATTACCTTATAAGTGGTTATATACGTACATATTTGGTAATGGCAACTACTTACAAATTGTCTTACAAATCTCATTACTTTTATATGGGGATTTCGCGCAAAATAATGAAATATCATTACTAAAGTCCTTACAAAAAATAGAAAAATATGTGGTTACCTATATGCTTACCAGTATGGATAAAAATAATGGGTCTAAAAATAAGTTTAAAAAAATCTAATTTTAATAAAAAAAAAATTTTTTTATTAAACATTTTTTTTAATAAAATGTGCCCACGCGGGATTCGAAGCCGTGCCTGCAGGTTGTCAGTCAACCGCTCTACCATCTCAGCTATCGCGACATGTTGTACTTGATAGATAACAACAAAAATGTCTTGCTTGCACAAAATGTCATTACTTTCCAGCTAACAAAAATCAAAAATAAGTAGTTATATATGTACTCACTAAAAGTGAAAAAATAATGAGTCTAAAAATAAATTTTCGAGAAAAATTTAGATCATTAATTTACATTTAAAATATTGTGGCTTTATATTTGAAATGATGATAAATATAAAGTATCAGTATTTAAAATAATGATAAAAATAAGTACTTATTGGTAACGTATTATTTTTGTATTGAAATTAACAAGTTATTAGTAAGTCCTTATTATGTGCGTTAAAGTAATGCAGAGAGTAAGCTGGTGTCATTACTGCTAGTCCAAAAAATAATGATATGTCATTATCATTTTTATCATTTGGATATGCATATATTTGGAAAGGTCAACTATGCCTCATTCTAAATCCATTGCAGTAGTAAAAATCACTTAAGAATTGATTAACTTTAAAATTTTTTAGTCTGTGATGACTTAAAAAATACACCCAGAAAACAGATTCAGTTGTAGCAACCGTATTTGTTGCCAAACGAATGATTCGGTAGTTGCGACTGAATTTTGCGACTGTGATAACAATCATTGGATTAAAAGGACATAAATTGTTGCACGACAATAGAATTTCGATGGCCTCAAAAGAAATTCGGCGATAACTACCAATATTTTTACGCCCGTATTCATAAAAAATCGAAATTCAGATTTCAAATACATTTTAGTTAAAACACATTTTAAGCCTTAAGACTGTATTCATAAAATAATATTAGTTTTAAATACCTATTTTAAGATTTGTGTAAAAGTTAATATTCGTTTATACAGTTTTAAGGCTAAAACTAGTGTTTCAACTGAATTGTATTTGAAATGCTGTTTAATATTTTTTTGAATACAGCGGTTAAACCTTAGGAGCGTATTAAAGATTGATCTGCACTTGATTGCTTTTGAAGTAAATTTTTACGATGTACGTCGATTTTTTTTTTTAAGACGTATACGTTTTTTTCAAACTCCATCCTGTTGCGTAAGACGTATATATACATCCTACTCATACAGGAGCAATTAACGAAGGTTTTTTTATTCTTGACTATGCCGTTAAGTAGTTAAGCTTATCTCAAAGAGTAGAATTTATCCCTGTTGAAATGCTTTTCAAATTTTTTCAAAATTTAGTCTAATAATTTTAAATAAATCTTATTTTTTTAAAGTCACTTAAATCTCAATGTTGGTTTTTATAAAAACACGCTTAATTTTTTTTTTTTTTTCAAATTACTAAAAGTTTACTATTATTAACCCTAAAACCTTAACAAATATTTAAACATATAGCAAACAATATTAACCCATTTTTACTTTTTTTTTCTTTATGCATTTGTTGTAAACCCGCTCCAAATAACAAAAATAATATAAAATAAACAACAACTAATGCTTGATTGCTTGTGCTACTTTAATGTATAAAACAAAAAAATCCAAATTGTGCGCGCTAAAAACTATATATATATATATATATATAAAACACACATGAAAAAAAAAACCCAAAAACACCCCACCCTCAAAAACTTACACATTTCATTAATAACACTGGAATACAAAAAAATAAAAAAATAGTTTACTACTCCTACGACTCCTACAAATTTTAATAACAACACAAATGTGGTGCGTAGTGTACCACGACCCAAGAGACTCAATGGAAATATCAGCCAAACAACAGCAACCACTTTACAACAGCCAGCAACATATTACGATGAACATGAAACGGAAACACAACAGCAACAGTATTATCAACAGCAACAACAATATAGTACCATGCCATATAATCGCCACCATGCCAGCCAACAACCAACTACAACAATAGCAACAGCATCATCAGCAATATCTGGTATGCAGACTTTAATACCCACAAATACAACCGGCAACAGTGTCAATGCTAGTAGAACTGAAGGTGGTATTATTGTACACAATAACTCACTACTAGCAGGCAACACTATCAACATGCAACATAGCAATAATAATAATATGATGAATCAAAATTCTACAACGACGACTAGCACAAATCCTCATCAAATGACATATAATCTTAATAATTGCTTCCCAAAAAGTTATACCGAATACTATCAAAATCAACAACAACAACTGCAACATACTACCCCCCCAACACCCGCATCTCCATCAGCAACATCAATTCCAACAAAAATTTAACAATTCTTTAGGAGGTGGTGTATTAGCCTCTAACTCCCATATGATAAATGCAATTGAACATGATTTTAGCACTTATGCCGTAGTGGAACGTCAACAAAATCCTAATGTAGCAGCAACATCAGTTGCAACAAATAATCCCTTTTTGGCTGTTAGCAATTTCAAGAAATTTGATACCTCTGGTGACGAAGATTTGCAGACTGGTAGTTATCAAACAACTTCTATGAAAAGACAAGGAAAACGTAAAACATTTGTGGATAAGTTAGAAGATAAACGTTTTTATTCCCTGAAATTCTCCAACAATTCCAACAAACCCAATAAACAGAATAATAAAACGACAACAGCCGCCCAGGCTTTAAATTTAAATCACTCATTTAATGGCACAGTCAATGGTAGCGGATATCATTCAGCTAATGGTGCTGGTGGTGGAGGAGGGGGAGGAATATTAGGTTCTTTATTATCTTCTAACACGAATAATAAATGTAAGAGACATCATTCTTTTGCTGGTGGTAGCCTTGGCGATATTGATCCCCGGGGCCCTGTGCGAAATCAAAATCATTTAAGTTTCTATGATCCTCCTGCTTATGAAAATGTTAATGATGCCGTACAAGTCCATAACGCTCATCTAAGTGATATGGAATTACCAGATAACACGATCTTATCTGGATCAGCACAAACAGCTACAGTTTTATTACATCCATTACCCTATGGTGCTGCTCATAATGGCATTGCGGGAGGATCACAGGGTCCTAAGAAAAAACATCACCAACGCCAACACCAGCCTAAAGAAGATTTAAATCTTATAGAACCCGAACGTTTAAGTATATATCGTAGTGATTCGGGTATTTCGAATTCCTCATATGAATGTGTAACACCTTTACCTTCAGCTGATTCCACAAATAGAGGTACTCCTCCTCCTCCGGGTAAAACTCCACGTACACCAAAGACTCCAAAATCAGCTAAAACTCATAAATCACAAACTTTAGCACATTCTGCTGTAACTGCCAATTTTAATTCTTCACACAAAAGACCAGCTCCAAGGGTGCCTCCCACTCCTTTGTATATGAATCTTAATGATCAACAGCCATCTGCAATGTCTAATTTAGAAAGATCTGCTTCACCTACTTCCACTATGGCTACATCGGCTTATGAGTCGGCTTCATCATCACAAAATGATAATACCTGTAATGATCCCGTCTCATTATCATCCAGTACATCTCTTTATAGTAGTAGCAATAATAAAGCAATAGCTGCCTCTAGCACTCCCCAACCAAGGTGTAGTCGTCATCAAGCTCAGCCTACGGAAATAACCACACCAGAAGAATTTGAACAATATCAATTGGGACATCATGCTCATTCTTCTTCCTCTCTTTCGGTAGCTAGCAGTGTAAGTGCAAGTGGTACAAATGCTGTGGCCGGAACTGCTAGAACAAAATGTAAAAAGCAACAGAGATCGACTGGGGCAGCAAATATTAATCAATTGGAGGTAAGTGTTGATTTAAACAAAGAAATATAATTACAGTAAATCCTGAACTAGAATGTGTGTGCTTTAAAAGCTTTTTTAATGCTTTCTTTGTTGTTTATTTTAATTTGCTTATATGAATTATTTAAATGTAACGAAAAAGCTTTCCCATTCCACAGACAAAACTAACATAACTAAAATTGTGATTTAAACAAAGTTTTTATATGGAAACACATTATTCTCATGTTTAATTCAAAAAATCATGAATTCATTAAAAAAAAACTATGAATTTTCTGTATAGATTTTTAGCAAAATTAAATATATTTTATTATCACCTCAATAAAAGTTTTTGTTGATTTACAATTAGTTTATCAAATACTCACGGTCGTATGCATAATCGTTTTTGAAAATTTAAGAACTGTTTGTAAAATAAATTTTGATACACTCCTACAAATACGTCAGCAAAAATAGCAGAAAAAGTTACTAAAAATTAGATAAAAATTACTTGAAATATGAAGCTATTGTTACAACATTCCTTAAATAAACACCAATTTGTTTTTCTAGATTGTAGAAAAGGCGGTAGCAAGTTTTCAACTATTTCCTATTTTAAAGTTATTCAAATGGGCGAATGATCTGAAGACAAATCAAAACATGATTTAATATTAAAATAGTTTTTATTTGTGTTCTTTAAAATACAAAAATCGATTAGATCTGGAGTTTTGTTTATATCTGATGGCCAATAAGTTGATTCTCTAGTTTATAAACGTTGAAAATTTGTAGTTTAAATTACATCGAAAAGTTCTTTTCCTCTAGGATTACGTAGTCTAGAGCCCCATTGTTGACTTTTTGCGTTAAAATTGCCTCCAACCAAAAATGTAGGGCCAAGACTTGAGAATTATTGTTTGTTATCGAGCAAGATTAAGGACAGTATATGGAGGCTATATTGATTGGACCATGTTAAGAATACTGATTGCAGTCGATTGGATAAATGCTTTACAATAATCTTTTAATAGTTCCTGTTATATTGCTTTTGATTATAACTGCTGCCCCACCTCTGGCAGTACCTGTGGGATGATTTGTGGTATATATTGTGCAACCTTTTATTCTAAAAAAGCTTTTATTGGTAAAATGTGTTTCCGATATTAACATAATGTCAATATTGTTTTCAAAAATAAAGGATTTTAACTCTAATATATGAAGTATTTAACCATTTGCATTCCATATTGCTATATTAAAAAAATTATTCATTTGATGTTCTATTAATAAAGACTGTTAATAGATTGAGTAGTACTCATTTGTTGCAAAAGAGTTTTCAGGATTGCTCACTCATATCACTATTTTCAAGGGACGACTGAGTATTTTGGGCTACAGGAGTCGTGTTTGTGATTACACTAGCGTATGTTTGAAGGGTTGAGTTGACTTGGTTTTGCTGTTTTTGAGTGGTTGATAATTTTATAGTTTGATCTTGAGCTGTTGGTTCTGGATGTTCTTTATTTCGAAGTTTGGGGTATAATTTATTTTGTAGATCTTTGTAAACTTAGAAACCTTTATAGTTAGCTGGATGATTTTTTTTTCCATAACACACATTTGATTTAGATGTTCTTTGACAGTCTTTGGTGTGGTGATTTCCAGTGCATTTTACGCAACGAGGGAATGGTTGGAGAATCTTTTTGTATGTCCATATCTTTGACAGTTTTTTCATTGTGGTATTACACGTTTTGGCTTGGGGGATTCAAATACTATTTTTGTGTGCAACATTAAATTAATTTCATAAACTTCTTTATTGTTTTGGCCTGTCTTGAGGTTAACCCAAAACAGGGAAGTTAGTTTTTTTGTTTTTCTGTCTAAGATATTTCTTATATTTACAACTTCATGACCTTTGGCTACTAATTCTTGCTTTATTGCCTCAATAGATGTTAAATAAAAAAGTTCTAAGAACTACGTTGAGGTTTCTTTCACTTTTAATCTTGTACGTATGAAATTCAGTTTTTTTTTTTTTGTATACTAATGCTTTTGAAATGACAGAATACGATGCTTCATTGACTGGTTGAATCTTTACTTCATCTCGCTTCAAGACTTTTCCATATCATATTCCTTTGGTGCTATTTTCTTTAAAAGCTCATTGAGAGGTTGTATGTTTTTCACTTTATAGATGTATAGCTGACCAGGCAAACGTTGTTTTGCCTTCAAATTTTAATTGTAATTAATTCTTTAAATCAAGAAATTTCTTTTGCGCAAATAAATAATTAAAAAAATAAATTCACATTAGTAAATCATTTTAAAATTTGTAATTTCATGGGAAGCCCAACGCCTCTTTGACCTTCTATCGCCTTTATTTGCTGAAGTATATAAAATGAATAGCTGAAAACAACTGCCATAACAACTGCGACGTCACCTATTACCGGTACATTAAAGCGCCGCTCATGCTCACCAGCCGCTGTCTGGTCAGCTCTTATCACAACCGTAAATTCATCTGTCGGCATCTGGTCTAGAGCTGTTTTGAATAGACGGATGAGGCTGTTGTGCTCGTGTAACATAGCTTGAAGATTAACATAGGTTTTTTGTAAGAACGCTTAAACAATATTTGAACAACATTATTAAATAACCTTGCAAAAAGTCTTGAATGTGATAATTTATTTTAATGCATATTTGTTTTTTGCTTTTGGCCCATTTATTCTTTTCCGCCCATTTTCAGTTCGACTACTAATATTTGTAATTGATGGACTCGTACAAAATTTGAAGGCTATATAGCTAATATATATACAAAATTAATATATTAATATTAATTTTGTATATGAGCTAAATAATCACTTTGTATGGGAGCTGCCATGCCCACTGGTATGATCCCGCCCAATTTTCCCATAACTATTCATAATATAATCAACGTGCACAAATTTCTAAGACTCTGGCTATTATAGAACTGTAGATATATGATATTAAATATTTACTTTGTATGGGAGCTGACACGCCCACTGGTCCGATCACGCCCATTTTTCCCATGACTATTCACATTAACAAATAATCAACGTGCACAAATTTCTAAGACTACGGCTATTATAGTACTGTAGATATATGATATTAAATATTTACTTGGTATGGGAGCTGCCACTCCCACTGGTCCGATACCGACCATTTTTTTCATGATTATTCAAATCAGTAATATATGGGATACTGCAATGTTTCAAAACTCTTGCTATCGCAATAGTCAAGATATATTATGTTATTCAATTTATGTGGGAGGGGCCACGCCCATTTGAAATATATATAGCCGAAAACCTAACTTGGACTATAACCTTTCAAATGAAACCGGTTTGGGCCAAATCGGTTGGATAGTTTTAGAGTCTATAGAGGACAAACATACAAACATTGTATTTTATATACATATATAGAAGATAGATATGAGTGATGTCTTTATAGATTTTACTTGGGTTTTTTTCCTGGTTTCCATCTAACTCTTCGTCTGCGAGAATTACAAACCTGTTTTGATTGTTAGATTGTTTATTGCTAGATTGTAGCCAATAATCTACTATATTCGACTGCTTGGTCTTGTTTGGTGTTACATGTCGTTTAGCACTTTCGTTGTTTGTATTTAATTTCTCTGTTGTGTTACCGATTGTTTCCGTATGACTATCGATTTTTAAGAGTATTTTGTTTGCATCACTTACTGAGGGGAAAGACAGTATTGATAGTATTGGCAGTACTGATGGTATTGTAGATATAGCAAACGTAGTTGTTGTTGGATTAAATGAATTTAATATAGTTGTTGTCGTTGTTGTAGTCGTTATACTTGACGTAGATATTGAAGTAGTCGTGTTCCACCACCATTAGGCGGCGTTCTACCGAAACCCATTTTTATAGAGATGGCGTCACAGTACAATGGACTGGCCAAAACGAAACAGTACTTTCCAAAGAAAAACAGTGCAGGGATGAAGTGAAATAAAAAAAGGAAAAAAAAAGAATATATTTCTTTTTTAGTTTATCTTTCTTTTAATTATTTATTTGTTAAATTATCTTTATTGTGAAGGACTACACAGTGTAAAAAAAAAAATATATATTTTGTATTTCTAGCGTCTATATCGCAATTAAATGACGTGTTAACTTGAAAATTTTTAAATCTGGAGTGATTAATTTTGTACTAATTTTTATTTCTTAAATTTTCTTTTATTTTCACGCACATTTTGTTTGTTTTCTTGTAAACCCTGCATGTTTAACAATTTTTGATTTATGGATTTTTTAAAAACACATTTATGTTGCTTTTTAATATTATTGGGTGTATCCAATTTCCCATTAATGCCAAAAAAAAAAAAAAAACTAACCAGTTAAACAAACGCCCACTTGCAACTAATCCATTTTTAGCAACAAATCCTGCCACCGCCACCACCTCCACCTGTCATAAGAAATTACACCGACGACAGACTATTAGCGACCCCTACGCACATATCAAGCACATCAACGAATGTCGGCGACAGCCTGATAACAACGTCAACTGCACCGACAGCAGCAACAATAATAAAACCCACAATTATTGCACCAAATCCACGAACGCGTTCAAGGCAACAAACCAATCCAAACAATCAGCAAAATGTAGCCCTTTTAAATCACAACAACAACAACAACAAATTAGTTTACAACAACACGGCTACAAAAATATCATCGATAATGCCAAGCAACAGCATCAACAACCATCATCATCCTCATCAACATTATCCTCATCATGCCAGCAATTCAACACACATCATCAACAACAAATGCTAATGTTGTACGAACAGCAGCAACAACTAAACCAAAAAAAATATGTTGACAACAATTGTAAAACTGATATTGATGATAATGGTCGACCATATAATAGAGTCGTCGTCCAAAGTGATGAGTATGTTGATGATAACCAATCATTTAACATACCACATATGAGCTTAAGTTGTGATGTTGCCAATAATGATGACAATGATGATGTTGGTGAGGAGGAAAATGTTAATAATGTGGTTTTATTACAACAACAACACCAACAAAGAGGAGCTGATAATAGAAAATTGGCCAAGACAATTATAAAACCTTCAACTACTATGCCGGCACATTTAGATACGGCAACAGCAACATTATATCCTGAATCGGCAGCAATAACACTGGGTTATGTTGTACGTCCTGTAAAATTGCCATTGCGAAAATATCATTCATTTCATTTTCAACCAACACAAACAGTTGCTGGCCAGCATTTGTGTAAATTACAACAATTCAGAATGAAACAACAACAATCACAATTAGAATTACAGCAGCAGCAACAGCAACAATATATTGATACAAATGAATTTAATTGTTCTTTAGAACAACCTTATGCTAAGCAGGGTCCTTTAGTATTTCGTCCTTATACCATTAATGAAAATGTTACATTTAAACCCATACAACCCTCAGAAGATAGTGAAGATTCTATAGATTTGGTAGGGGAGTATGTGGGAACTGTTAAAAAATTCCTAAAAGAAGAAGAACAATTTATGGATTCAGGTGATTTTAGCAATTTAACACAACGTTTAAAAGAACAGCAAGATTTTCTTAAATCTTCAAATTCTCCAAAATCTAGAGAAAATTTAAGTTTTTATTTAGAAATCAATAGAAATACAGATAATACTGAAATACAAGAGGAATTTACAAAATCTCCTTTTACCACAAAAGTCTCCACTTTACAAAGATATGATAAAGAGAAAGAAAGTGCAATAATTTATGAAGATTTACCTAGTACTAATACTAATTTGTCCAATCAAAGAGATATGGTCTCTTCTATTGGGGAGTCACATTCGCAAGACTTAATAAAGTCTACAGACTCTCCAAAATCCTCCTCACCCACTAGAACAGAAAAAATTGTGGAAAATATTGATTTGCCAGAAGAAAATTTCCAAAGAAAATCTCCATATTCACCAAATGTTTACTCTGGACATAAAAAAGATAAGGAAGTCCAAAATAATGCAAATTATGAGGATCTGTATAGAAATTCCGAAAAGGTATCATATCAACAAGATATGGTAAATTTTTCAAATTCTCCAAAACTCTCCACTGTAAATAGAACAAATGACGAATTTTATGAACAAAATATAGCAATTCCACAAGATTCCCATAGAAATGCTAGAAATTTATATGAATTTAAAAAGTCTCCAACTTCTATAAAAGTCGGTAGTTTAGGAAAAACTAAAGCAATTTATGCAGATTTTCACAAGAAACCTAGAAATTTACCAACTCAATTAATATTTGGCCAGTCTCCAAACTCTCCAACATTAAACAGTTTAAGTAAAACAAATAATGATTTAGAGAGTTATCTGGAAAAACAAGATTCAAATAAAAATTTACCATTACAAGCAGCATTTATAAAGTCGGCACAAGATTTTCTTAATTCTCCCAACTCTCCAAAAGCTTCTACTTCATATAAAAAAGAAACTGATTTGGGAAATGTAGTTTTTGATGAGCATTTAAATAGAATACCAGAAACTTACAAATCACACAAACATTTCAGTAAGTCTTCAAATTCTACAATAGTTCATAAATTAAATGTAGGTCCAGAAACTCCTATTGCTGAAGCAGTTTTAAATAAAACTTCTGCTCAAAATCAAAATTCACAAAAGGACACTAAATCCTCCAAAGCAGCTTTAGATCATAAAGTTTCAAATAAATCTAATGAAAATATTGATATATCTACAAAAATTCGTGACATAGAAAATGTGTCCAATGTTTCCACTAAAGAAAAGTCTGTTATATCGAAAGCATTAGATATCAACACCGAGTGTATTTTATCGGAAAAAGATTTGGAGAAAGTTTTTAAGCCTTATGCTCAAGAAAAGTCTGTTAGACTAACAGAAATTAAAAAATCTCCTTTAGCGGAAAATATTTCATACAAACCACAATCTTTAAGTAAAATCTCTATAGAATCTAGTCCTGAAAAAGTTGAATCTTTAAACACTTTACAGTTTTACCACAAAACGCCTAAAAAATCTCAGTTAGCTCGCAAAGATTCTTTAGTTATAGCTGAAGAAAAACCTAAAGTTTCTTCTGCCTTACATCCGGCTGCTTCATTGGAAGCCCTTGAACAGTTAACCAAATCGAATCCCCAATTATGGTATACTGCCCAACCAGGTAGTAGGCAAAATTTACATCAATTAGAATTATTTCACACCATACAAAATCAACCAAAACCCAAAGATTCTTTAAACACCCAACAAAATCTAGATGATGAAGAAGATTTGGGTTATTCATTCTGTGAAGATGAAATAGATGACGCTGAGTATGAAGGTGAACATATATTGCAAAAACCTCCCCAATCACCTCATGTTACCGTTATTATGGCAACCAATAATCAATCCGAAAATCGGGTTAAATATATCTTAACCCAAAATCATGGTGAGGTACGTATTTAATTAAATATATAAAACAAAAATTGTAAATATAATAAAAGCAAAACCAAAATTTAAAAAAGCCTTGGCTTAAAAAACCACAACCAAAATTTTATAAAATATTTTTTTGTTGTTTTTTTTTTTTTTTTTGTTTATACACTTTAAGTAAAAAATGACTGTAAGTTTTTGTTAAGACATTTAAAAAGATACAAAGAATATTAAATCAACCAAAAAAAAAAAAAAAAAAAAAAACGAACACAATATAGTAAAAAAAAAAAGAGGAAAATTATAAATAATTTTTCTTTTTACAAGTTTTAGTTTTAAGAATTAGCCAGTAGTATAAACAACAAATAAATAAAAAATAATGAAAAGTTTATTATACAAAAATCATTAAAAAAAACCCCCAAATAAAAAAAGAAAAACTAAAGTCTATGTGTATGTTATAAACATTTTTCCTATGTCTGTGTATTATATGTGTATATTTCAAACAAAATTTAAGTTTTCAATTAAGTTTATTTAAGTTTTTTTAGTCGAAATTAAAAATGAAAACTTTCTTATGTTTTTTAAAAAATATTTTTTATAAACCGTATTATATAACATTCCTCTGAGTTATTTTTAGTTTAGTTATATAAAGTATTTATAATTTATTGAACATAGATTACCCGGCCAGCAAAATTTGGATATTTTTTTGATTGCTTTTATTCAATGATTTTTTTGAAAATTTCGTAGAAGAGTTTAACCGGCATAAATGTAAAACCAATGGCAAATTTGGCAAATTTTACCAAAAAAAAAAATTCACATATTTTTTATTTTACTATTTAAAATGGGATAACAAAATCAGTTAGAGTTTCATAACTATAAATACACTTAACTTTATATATTAAAATTTATAAAAAATTAAGTAAAATATTTTAAAGCAGCAGTTTTAGTAACGCGTGAGGTCTAATTTTTTTTAAATCAACTCGACAATTACATCAGACGTACCAGATTTATTCGAAGTACTTCCTTTATAGATCTCCACACATCAATAATTGGTTCTTTTGGATGAAAAACGCTTTCCTAAGCTCGATGAGTAAAGACTACCCAAATATTCTCAATGGGGTTTGTATCCGGAGAACATGCTGGCCATTCCAATACTCTTATATTTTTTATGATAGCCCTTCCATCTTCTGACGACTTACATGTACTGAGGCATTGTCTTCTCGGAAAAGGAATTCGTTTTCGTTGCTATTTTCAATAAATGACATCAATATCTCTTCTAATACTGTAATGTACGCCGAAGTGCTTGGAAATGCCAAATCAAACATAACGTCGAAATAAAACCATTAAGTATCCGCCTGTAAAATTTCTTTTGGAGAAATATGGTGTTTCCTTTTTCTCATCTGAAAAAAAATCACCTTTAAAAGAAATTTGTGTTTAAACAGTCCTACCAGCAACAGCGATTATTGACTTACCATTACTACAATTGGTTTGTAAATTCCTCTTACCGAATTCAAGTCCAGCAGTTTTGTGGCGGTGTAATAACCTTGACACAGACATGAGCTGGTAGCGAGTAATTCACTAGGAATCCTTTAAGAGTCTACTTATGATCGATTTAAACACATTTAAATCACATTCATCGATTATCTGGTTGACACTCTTCATTTAGTTGCTGCCACAGGTGATTATTTTTGCCGGTCCCGATCTGAAAGCTTTTTTTCGGGCTAATCACTTAGATGTGAACCACGCGGCATTTAATTGCAAACTGAGTAAAACGGCATAAAAAAGCAAAGTAAATCTTTCATTTATTCTTTGTTTACCGTTATATGTAATTATAGTTATGAAACACTAACAAAATATCATTACACAATTTTTCTCTTAAATCAATTAAGTAATCTCTTATATTTTATAAAATAAGAGATCAGTTATCCCACTCTTAAAAACAGTTATAAGTTTTAAAAAAATGCTTGTAATATTAAAAAAAAACACCAAAAATCATTTGTAATTATAGTAATGCAACGCAGTATATAGTAGTTTTTCATATTAGTTGATCTAAAGATTGGTAAACGAATGTTAATTTCGTTCGGTTTAAGATCGTTTTATTGAATTCCAAATAGAAATTGATAATTACTTTTTCAGAACATATAGAGAAAAACTTTGAAAAAAAACAAGCTAGAACTAATAATTAACGCTAATTCATTTTCATAGATACCAACATAATCATCAGCCGTCTGTATGGCTCACTCTAGGGTTTGCGGCCGCCTAATTCTTATATTCAAGCGAACGATTGCTGTATAGTCAAAAATATCTCATTTTTCAGATTAAAATGTGAGAAGAATCATAACAGACACAAAAATTTTAAGAAAATTATTTAATCAAATAAATGGTTCGGTATTGACTGTGAACAATTTAAAGATTGCTTTTTGAATCTTTAGAATTTTTTTAAATATCTTTTCTGAATAATTTTTTAAATAAAAAAGAAGGCATGTTGAATGAACCACCTCTTATAAAAATTTTAAATTTTAATAAACTATTTTAACAACATATTTGAAATATTTTGAATCTTGTTTGCTGGCGGAGTTGTTTCAAATACTTAAGTTTTATTGAACATAGATTAAGTTTATTTAAAAAATTGTGTATTTATTTTAAAAATAACAACTATATGTTTATATATTAAGATATTGTATTCATTTTAATATTTATTATTTATTTGTTACAAGTATTTATTTATCAAAAACTCTATTTAAGTTTTTAGTATTAAAATTTCTAGAAACCAAAAAAGAAATAATATAATAAAATAACATCAAATAAAGGCTTTTAAATCCTTAATCAAAAACTAATAAAAAGGCAAAAAAAAACTGCTGGTGTTACTTTTTTAATGAATTGAATAATTTTTCAGGTATATGCGCTCAAAGAAATTTAAAAAAATCATTATATTTACACAAAATTCCATGGGTGATATTAAGAAAAATACTTTGGAATTATAAGAATTTTTTCAAATGAAACATTGTGCCACCCAGAAAACAGACTCGGTCTTGGCTAACGAATGTTTGGGCTGCTGTAACTAAATTTGTCGGTTGTGATAATAATCATGCGATTTAAAGAACAGAAATTCACCTTAACAGTGATAAGTATCAAAAAATTCGATAGCAATAATTGAAAAATGCTTATGATTCCGAAAGTATTAGAGATACCGTAAGGAAAACTTGTCAACCTGGCAACGAAAAATATAATTTTTAATTAAAATAATACGACACAATAATATATCCCAAAATTCTAATAGATTGCTAAACAAAGGAATAAAATCAAAAAGCAACTCTGCCAAAATGAGTCTTTAGTTTTCTGATTTCAAGCCGATTAAACTTAATTTAAAGTAGGTTTAAACTTACTTTAAACGCAGTTTAACTTAATCAATTGCCCGTACTCCAATCTAACATATGACGCAAATTTTGTGAAAAATATCTCATCTACTTTTCGAGTTATAACATTATTAACAATATCCATTTTTTCGGGGAAGTGACAAATTTTGTCAATTTCGGCATTTGGGTAAAAAATTCTGAAAGCGCATCCAGAATCCAGAACAAGTAGGTTTTCCAGCCAAATTCGGCCAGTATTTACCGAGTTATTCAAAAAACGGGGAAGTTGAAGAAAACAATAAAAAACACATGTACAATGTGTGTGCATGAGCGTTAGTGTGTTTTTTTAAGCAATCAGCCTAAAAATATGTTTTGGCGTTTTACATAGGGTGACTCCTACAAAAAATTAAATTTTTTTTTTATTAATTTCTATGAGTCATCCTGTGTAAAAACTGTGATGTTAGCAGACACGAACATCTTATAGACCCAAAAATTTCGGATGGTCCTGGGACCAACCTAAGCCCATTTTTGGATAGAGGTTATTAAACGTACCAGGGGGGTTACGTGGAGGGGGGGTTAAAAAATTTTCATCAAATTTGCTCTATCTCTCTTAGTTTTCGAGATATGATGTATTTTGTTTTTTGGTATTGAAATTTAAAAAAAAAAAAAAAAAATCTGGAAAAAAAAACAACAAAAAAACATAAAATCTCGAAAAAAAAACAAAATACATCATATCTCGAAAACTAAGAGAGATAGAGCAAATTTGATGAAAATTTTTTAACCCCCCCTCCACGTAACCCTCCTGGTACGTTTAATAACCTCTATCCAAAAATGGTCTTAGGTTGGGCCCAGGACCATCCGAAATTTTTGGGTCTATAACACTATTTAAATAAACAAATTTTGTTAATGTTCGTTTCCCTGCTATCACAGTTGTTCGTGTCTTTGCTATTACTGAGTAAATGCTGTTCCTACTGTATTTGTTTTTTTTTAGGACCAAAAATTTCGGATGGTCCTGGGCCCAACCTAAGACCATTTTTGGATAGAGGTTATTAAACGTACCAGGGGGGTTACGTGGAGGGGGGGGTTAAAAAATTTTCATCAAATTTGCTCTATCTCTCTTAGTTTTCGAGATATGATGTATTTTGTTTTTTTTCGAGATTTTATGTTTTTTTGTTGTTTTTTTTTCCAGATTTTTTTTTTTTTTTTTAAATTTCAATACCAAAAAACAAAATACATCATATCTCGAAAACTAAGAGAGATAGAGCAAATTTGACGAAAATTTTTTAACCCCCCCTCCACGTAACCCCCCTGGTACGTTTAATAACCTCTATCCAAAAATGGTCTTAGGTTGGGCCCAGGACCATCCGAAATTTTTGGGTCTATAACACTATTTAAATAAACAAATTTTGTTAATGTTCGTGTCCCTGCTATCACAGTTGTTCGTGTCTTTGCTATTACTGAGTAAATGCTGTTACTACTGTATTTGTTTTTTTTTAGGACCAAAAATTTCGGATGGTCCTGGGCCCAACCTAAGACCATTTTTGGATAGAGGTTATTAAACGTACCAGGGGGGTTACGTGGAGGGGGGGTTAAAAAATTTTCATCAAATTTGCTCTATCTCTCTTAGTTTTCGAGATATGATGTATTTTGTTTTTTTTTGAGATTTTATGTTTTTTTTGTTGTTGTTTTGATATTTTATGTTTTTTTTTTTTTTAAATATCAATACCAAAAAACAAAATACATCATATCTCGAAAACTAAGAGAGATAGAGCAAATTTGATGAAAATTTTTTAACCCCCCCTCCACGTAACCCCCCTGGTACGTTTAATAACCTCTATCCAAAAATGGACTTAGGTTGGGCCCAGGACCATCCGAAATTTTTCGACCAAATATATAGTGACATTTTGGTAATGTTCGTATCTCTGCTATCACTTGGTAAATGGCGCCACTATATGTTTGCTTTTTAAGAACGGCTTATATGGACAAAACAGCCTAAAAGTATGTGTTGATTATTTACACATGGTGACTTACAAAACACTAGTATAAAAAAAAGTTTGGTGCAAAATTTACACTTTTTAAAATATCTCAAAAACTATAAAAAATTAAGATGTGAAATGTTGATTTTGTGAAAGCCCAGGAAATTTCCTTTCATTTAAAAATAAAAAAAAAATAAAAAAATTTTGTCGAAAAATTGATAAAATAGATAAGACTATATAGCCTTATCAAATTTTCATTTTTTGCAAAAAAATTTTTTATTTTTTTTTTATTTTTAAATGAAAGGAAATTTCCTGGGCTTTCCAAAAATCAACATTTCACATCTTAATTTTTATTAGTTTTTGAGAAAATTTAAAATTTATAAATTTTGCAAAACAGAAAAAAAAATGATTTTGCAAAATTTACGTTTTTTTAAATATCTCAAAAACTATAAAAAATTAAGATGTGAAATGTTGATTTTTGGAAAGCCCAGGAAATTTCCTTTCATTTAAAAATAAAAAAAAAATTAAAAAATTTTGTCGAAAAATTGATAAAATAGATAAGACTATAGCCTTATCAAATTTTCATTTTTTGCAAAAAAATTTTTTATTTTTTTTTATTTTTAAATGAAAGGAAATTTCCTGGGCTTTCACAAAATCAACATTTCACATCTTAATTTTTTATAGTTTTTGAGAAAATTTAAAATTTATAAATTTTGCAAAACAGAAAAAAAAAATGATTTTGCAAAATTTACGTTTTTTTAAATATCTCAAAAACTATAAAAAATTAAGATGTGAAATGTTGATTTTTGGAAAGCCCAGGAAATTTCCCTTCATTTAAAAATAAAAAAAAACTAAAAAAATTTTGTCGAAAAATTGATAAAATAGATAAGACTATAGCCTTATCAAATTTTCATTTTTGCAAAAAATTTTTTATTTTTTTTTATTTTTAAATGAAAGGAAATTTCCTGGGCTTTCCAAAAATCAACATTTCACATCTTAATTTTTTATAGTTTTTGAGATATTTAAAAAAACGTAAATTTTGCAAAATCATTTTTTTTTCTGTTTTGCAAAATTTATAATTTTTAAATTTTCTCAAAAACTAATAATAATTAAGATGTGAAATGTTGATTTTTGGAAAGCCCAGGAAATTTCCTTTCATTTAAAAATAAAAAAAAAATAAAAAATTTTTTTGCAAAAAATGAAAATTTGATAAGGTATAGTCTTATCTATTTTATCAATTTTTCGACAAAATTTTTTTATTTTTTTTTTATTTTAAATGAAGGGAAATTTCCTGGGCTTTCCAAAAATCAACATTTCACATCTTAATTTTTTATAGTTTTTGAGATATTTAAAAAAACGTAAATTTTGCAAAATCATTTTTTTTTTTCTGTTTTGCAAAATTTATAAATTTTAAATTTTCTCAAAAACTATAAAAAATTAAGATGTGAAATGTTGATTTTGTGAAAGCCCAGGAAATTTCCTTTCATTTAAAAATAAAAAAAAAATAAAAATTTTTTTGCAAAAAATGAAAATTTGATAAGGCTATAGTCTTATCTATTTTATCAATTTTTCGACAAAATTTTTTAATTTTTTTTTTATTTTTAAATGAAAGGAAATTTCCTGGGCTTTCCAAAAATCAACATTTCACATCTTAATTTTTTATTAGTTTTTGAGAATATTTAAAAACTTTAAATTTTGCAAAATCAATTTTTTTTTCTGTTTGCAAAATTTATAAGTTTTTTAAATTATCTCAAAAACTATAAAAATTAAGATGTGAAATGTTGATTTTTGGAAAGCCCAGGAAATTTCCTTTCATTTAAAAATAAAAAAAAATAAAAAATTTTTTTGCTAAAAAATGAAAATTTGATAAGGCTATAGTCTTATCTATTTTATCAATTTTTCGACAAAATTTTTTAATTTTTTTTTTATTTTTAAATGAAAGGAAATTTCCTGGGCTTTCACAAAACCAACATTTCACATCTTAATTTTTTATAGTTTTTGAGATATTTAAAAAAACGTAAATTTTGCAAAATCATTTTTTTTTCTGTTTTGCAAAATTTATAATTTTTAAATTTTCTCAAAAACTAATAAAAATTAAGATGTGAAATGTTGATTTTGTGAAAGCCCAGGAAATTTCCTTTCATTTAAAAATAAAAAAAAAATTAAAAAATTTTTGTCGAAAAATTGATAAAATAGATAAGACTATAGCCTTATCAAATTTTCATTTTTTGCAAAAAATTTTTTATTTTTTTTTTATTTTATTTTTAAATGAAAGGAAACTTCCTGGGCTTTCCAAAAATCAACATGTCACATCTTAATTTTTCCGCAAAATTTACATTTTTTTAAATTTCATTATGTTAATTCTAAAACTTTCAGTTTTTTTTTTTTTTTTATTTGCATTAAATTTTTTTATGCCTATCACCCATTTTAAAAGAAAAAACACATCAATATGTATATTTTTTTTTTCGTTTATTTGATAAAATATCTTATAATTAAACAAACAGTTGTTTATAGTTTATAGTTTAATTATACATAAAAATATTTCTTATTATTAAAAACATTTAAATACTTTCAATTTTTCTTAGCAAGATTTTGTGGATCCGTACAAAGGCAGTAATACCTATATATTTTAATTCCTATTACTTTTAAAATACATATTGAAAACACAAATTCTTTTCTAAATAAAATTGAATTAATAAAAGGTAAATTTTTTCATAAATAATTTTACTCCAAAGCATTTTTCAAAACAACAAATAATAACTTTCTTAAAAAAAATTACTTCTACTCAATAAAGTTAATAATTTATAAACTGTCGTTGGACGAAAATACGAAGAAAAAAATAAAAATGTGTGGTGATTTTAGTAAATAATCAAAAAATCAAATTCTTGTTTAAATTTGTATAGACACGTGTAGTGGTTAATCTACGTTTTCAGTTGTCAACTACTGTATTAGTCAATCATCATAGTCCCGGTTCACACACGGCAATTTTACTTGCGCAAGTCTTGAGTTTATAGAAGAGGGAGGAAAGAGAATGGAATTATGTACAGACTTGCCTGTACTGCAATTCCGTACCAAAATTTCTGAAACAAACTTTTCCTGTGTAAACACTAAAGCAAGTTCAAAGGAGAATTGAAGAAAACTTGAGCAGGTAAAATTGCCGTGTGTGAACCGGGACATATCATTTATATATTAATGCCGTTATAATATTTGTGTTGTCTTTGTGATTTTGTGTTAAAACTTTGTTTTGTATTTGTTAAATAGCAGCACGACAGTTTAATAAATTATTAACTTTTTGCATGTTACTATTGAATAAACTAATAAAATGCTTTTGTTTAAACAAATGTAATTGTTACTAACATTTTGGTTTGGGTGTAGAGATATTGTGATCTCTAGACATATGTATAATAGGTAAGTATTACCCAACAAAATATTAATCCATGACCTAAAATGCTTCTTAATTACAAACAATTCAACAAATATATAAATAATAACAAAAATATTGAATTTGTGTAATTCCAAATCATTCACTAGAAAATCGGTTCCCAAACCTCGGTTTAACATATACCTCGACTGCTTTGTAAATTAACAAGTCTTCAAAGTTTTTTAATTTTTTTTTTAATTCAAAACTCATGTATTTTACTAAACTTTATTTTTAAATTATCTAGCCATTGGATCCTTTAAGTTTCGATGATGAATTAATTTATGCCGATTTAGAAAGTCAACATTATGGACCCATAGACTATAAAGCTGCCTCGATATATGCCCAAGTCAAGAAAAATAAACAAGGAGCTTTAAAAGAAGTTAAAAAATAAGTCCATACCACAAATAGGCCAAATATGAAGGAAAATATATGGAAAACCAAAAATCCAAAAAATATATATATAAATGCATTTTAAATAGATTTTTTTTAAAATAACAAAATTTAATCCAAGATATGGTGTCTAAAAATCGAGTTTTGAGAATTACACACGCAGATAAAAGAGATGATGCTCTTTGGTTAAAACATGTAACAATCATAATATGATTCACATAATCATATTATAATTCGAAATATTTCGATATGATGATAAAATCATAATCAATGATAATAATCATTCAGAATCATGTTTATTATTGTTAGGATCATATTATGATAATGTCTTGTCCCCAATTATGTTCAATTATATTTTGTCTCTGCGTGTACCGTTCAGCGCCATATCTGGCAAGGAAATGTAACTTTTAGTTATAATTTATGATTTTAAATTGACAGTCTGTATTTATTTAAATATAGTTATTGGTACCGATTCTTATTCTCACTTTCACCATTCACCTCAATTTTCGAATCTCATTATTTCCGGTGTGTTAATTCTTTGCTCAATTTTGTTTTCAGATTTTTATATGTTTGTTGATTGTAAAGACGATTGGACAATAACAAATTTATATATTTGTATTATTTGAGAAAAAATGATAGTAAAAAACTGAGGTGAATGGCGAAAGTGAGAATAGGAATCGCTACCATTATTCTTTTTTTGTTATATTTTTTTATATAAAATTACACTCAAAGAAATAAACTTGTAGAAATACAAAAAAAAAAAAAATTATAAAAATTTTGTTAAATTTACCTTGCAGAAAAAACTGCTAAAATTAGCAGAAGTTTTTTTCGCTAAACATTAGTATTATGAGAATAGCAAAAATAAATGTGTAGAATTTACAAATATTTTGTTATATTTGAGCTAAATTTTAGTTAATTGAAAAAAAAAATCAGCAAAAACATTTACTAAATATTAGTACACAAAAATCATTAAAAAAAAATGTGAAATTTTGAAAGTTTTTTTTTTTTTTAATTTGAATAAAAAATTGCTAAATTTAACAGTTTTTTCTGCAAGGTCATTTTTAACTAACTTTTTCTAGTAGCTTCTTCTGCTATTTTTACAGGTTTATATCTATGAGTGTAGGTATGTGTTATTTGTTTTAAATAATTTAAAATTTTATAATATATTATACTTAAATTTCTAAAAAAAAAAATTATGAATTTCACAAAATATTCATTTGTATTTATACAATTATAAAAAAATTGCTGTTATAATTAATATTAATTAAGCTAAAATTAAAAAATAATTAAAATTAAAAATAAATTCAATCATAAAAAATATACAATTATTATAAAAATACAGACTTTTTTTTTAACGAGCGTAAATAGGAAAATGAAATGGTAAGTATGAAATTAAAAATATATATAAAAAAAATGTATAATAAAATATTCTAATACACTCAAAGGAAAAGCTTCATCATATGTATGACTTGTTTCATCATAGTATTTATGAAACATTCATAGTATTTATGAAACATTTCATAAAAAACAAAATCAATTGTGAAAGGCGTGGTAGAGAAGAATGAGTGTATTTTCTAAAAATCATAACAACATTGCAAATTTTCAATTTTTTTTTTCTGAATCAGACTGCGCAGTTTCTGGTATTGAATCCTTCGTCAGTGACCCTGTTTTTTTTTGAATTTTTGATTAATGTAATATTTGTTATGTTTTTTATTTGTTCGATTGCGTCTATATGAAATTTTCTGTGCAATCACTGACCGTGGTATAGATAAACTGATTTCTAATGCCACATGCACTCGCACAACACGTTAGACAGAGCGCTTTAGCCCTCTGAGCTATCGTCAGGTCGAGTTTTGTTGTGATTAAAACTATAATTTATTCAATACACGGTGTTTTTGTTCTTGCATACATAATCTCAGAAGTACAACTCCAACTCCAACAACACAACAGTTCTATTTTTAGAAACTTACCTCACTCTAATGTCCACTGTTTTCCCATATGTTGTAAGTTCATCATATTTATGAAATATTTCACTATATATATGAAGCATATTTTGTATTAGTAACGATTTCATTATTTTTGTGTAGAAAAAATGCATGAAGACCATGATATGATCATTATAAATCTTTGTGTTTATGAAATGTTTCATAAATATATAAAAAAAATTGGACTAAAATTGATTAAACTTATTACCGGTTTTCTTTGGGTGTATATTGGTCAAAAATATTTTATATTATACACCACTCTGCTGAACCAGATGCTAAGAATTGTTTAGATGATAGCAATGGACTTCAAAAGGACTTCAATTCCAACTAATTTATCGGATTTTGATGACATTTGGACATTAAAATCAGATTGTTATCGTTGTTTTTTTTTCATAGATATATTAGCATTACACCTAATAGAAAATATATATTCTTGATGGTTATAGAAATCTAAGATGATCTTGCTCCTCGATGCATGTGCTTATTATCACCCAAAATGTCTATCCTTGCCCCGAGCAGTTTAATGTCCAAAATGAGCGAAATACAGTGCCAGTGCAATATGGATCAGCATCTTTATTTTTGGAGCTAAAAATAAAAAAAAAAAACAATTTAATAAACGTAATTACAAATCATCCTAAAAATTATTTCGGAGTTCACTTATAATGAATCTAAAAACAAAATTATAAAATAAAATTGCCGTATTCTAAATTGTATTCAAAATGTTGATGGTTTTTGTAAAATCCCGACAAAAAAGTTTATAAATAGGTCTATAACTTGATATAGGGGCTTAGTTCAAAAATGTTGTAAATCCTTTGAAACTTATATTATTTTTGAATACCTTTTGCCATTTTTATATTTTAGAAAAGCGGGTTATATGTTTGAATTACCAACACTTTAACTCATAGGAGTGCAACATTTTAGGGGCCATATGCAGTGTTGCCGACCTTTTAACCCTTTCGTGGACACGTCGGCATAAGCCTACACTACGAATGGCTTAAATTGGACACGTCGGTATATGCCTGACATAGAAAAAAAATCGTATATAAACACGTCGGACACAGGCGACGTCAACTGCATTGGTTTTATATGTGGTAGCATATTGTGTGCCACTGCAGAAGCAATCAGATTTAAGTTAGTGCCCCAATTTTTGATTTTTTTTGTTTAACTATAACGGAAATTTTCGTGAGTGAAAATCAGAACTCAATTATCGGTTTTATAAGCCAAATAAATGCATGTGTCATTCTGCTAACATTTCCTAATTTTCGTGTGTCCGCGAAAGGGTTAAGAGCAAAAGGCGCAACAAAAGCTATACAAGGCGTAAAAAGCATTATTTTTTGCTTAAAACGGCAAAAGACAAATTTTTCTTGAATTATTTTAAACTTAAAGAAAATTTCAATATGAAACAGTTTTATAAATTAATTTCTTTTCTACTAACTTATTTTTTGAGTGTACATAAACTACTGGCAGAACACTTGTTTAAGACCAGCACTTTTACCAGCACTTCCAAAAAGCGTTTTGCCAGCATTTATTTTACAATACACAGAAAAAATTATGGGCCAAAAATATCTAATTAATCGATTGTTTGAATATCAATGGCAATTTAAACAATTTTTTTAATTGATTCAATTAAAAAATTTATTGAATTTTCTAATATATCCATACAGTGTTGACAACATGTAAACAACATTTTTAAAAATTTGGCAAACTATTTTTTTTTATTTTATTTAGATTAAATAATCAAACAAAGGTTTAATTATATCAATATATTATTTAATTTGTAAATAAAAAGAAAAAAGATCGCAAATTATTAACTTTTAATAAGTTGAATAGTTTACCGATTTCAAATACACGCAAAATCGTAGTTATTTCACTAGAGTTTGCAACACTCTTTTTGTTGAGATATTCGTGTACGCACGAAAACTTAATTTAGTTTCGTGTTTTATCTGTGGTAATAAAAGTGCACATGCGGATTTAAATAAACCTTATCGAAAAAGGACAATTAAACTATTATTTTTGTAAATAATTAAATTTTCAATAAGTATAAGTGTCATTAAACTATCATTTTAAAGTTGTGTGTGATTTTTTTAAGAAAAGAATTTAATTACAAGAAAAAGTTCAAGACAAGACAAGCAAAACAAAAATTTTGTCTTTACTTTTATTTGCTTTCTTATAATACATTTTTATATTAAAAAGCTTTAATTTTATTATAAATAAAATGTCAGTTTAATTTACAAACCTACATTTCTTTTTTTATTTAATGGGGGACATATAACAAAAATAAAAAATACGAGTTTTCAATTAAAACTACCATTGTTTTCTTCGCAAGTTTCAATTAAAGTTTTAATCAATTTAACGTAACTTTTTAATTGAGGTTGTAAAGAAAAACAATAACTCTTTTAATTGATATTATTATTATTTTAATTGAAAGAGTTTTTATAAACTGTCTGCAAATTTTTTTAGTTAATACTATCATTTCAGTCGTAGGTGCAAAATCAATTAAAATATTAATTGTTTCAATAAAATTTTTAATTGCAATCCGTTTTTAGTTTTTTCTGTGTAGTTGCAGAGGTATACAGAAAAAAACATTGACAGAGAACTGACTGAGACCACTATGCCAACGTTGGGAAAAAGTATTTTCCAAGTCTGACCACTGGTAAAGCAATTATTTTATAAAATGATGATGCTTTGTTTAAAAAAGTTTGTAGTCGTTTGTACTTTTACTATTTTTTTTCATATAAAATTAATTTTTTTGTTTCTGAAAAAGCACTTTTAAAACCAACTTCCTTTTTTCCCCCAATGTTGGCAAGTAGTTTACATCAAACCTTATGCCAGTGCTGACATATTTGAGAAGCCAACTGTTACGCAGCAGTTATCATGTACTTACGTTTTAAGCTATCAATTATTGTATGTCTCGTTAGCTCAGTGGTTAGAACTGCTCTAACCACTGAGCTAACGAGACAACCTGGCGGCCAGGGTTCGAATGCCGGCGAGACCAAAAAAATTATATATTAACTTTTTTAAAATTTTATTTTGGAAAACAAATTTTTAGGCCACCTTTCCCATGGTTTTACCACCATTTTTTCCAATGTAGGGATTTTGTTTCCCCAGTGCTTGTCCGACACTTTTTGAGCAGACGGACCTTTTGTTTAATGATGTTATCATTTTGGGCTTAGGAAAGTACTCGTTGCCAGCACTTGTACCACTTGCCAAAGTGCCTTGCCACCAGTGGTCCGTTTGTCATTTTCTGAATGGGTGATTACGTTAAATTCAAATATAATCTCTTATAAATTTTAAATAATTTGAAACACCACAGAATTTGACAAAGATTTTTTGAAAAATAATGGTGTAAATTTCCATGAAAACGGCAAAAAATATAAAACATATGTACGAAATTTTATTGAAATTAGTTTTAATTTTGAGGCTTGTTTTTTTAATTTTAAACTTTAAAGCGCCATAACTTTTGCGCTCCTTGCAGAAAATCATTCACGCAAACGGTTTTGAAGTGCATAAATAGTGGTTTATTATCGTGTAAAATTATATTAACCAATTTCCAACCAGTGGTCGAAAAATCGACCAGTGACTTTCTTGATTTTTGTAGCTTAGAGGGAAATTGATATAACTTAGCAACCAAGCAAATTAGTTACTTTACACCATTGTTAACTAATATTAGTTTTGTTTTATACCAATTCTTGATTTTAACTATTTTTTTTCTGCATTCGCAAAGAGTAAGTAAAAAGTGATTTTCAAAAAAAAATTTTTTTTTCTAACGCTAGGAAAAAATATTATAAACCCGAATTGCAGCTTGTATTGTTGTAATTATAATTCATAGCAAAAATAATTTAAGTTTCAAATTGTTGCTTTTTTGTAATTTTTGCATATCGTATACAGCCAGTAGTCGAAAAATTGACCACCCCTCTTGACCAAACCTTAAGAGCTAAAAAATAAAGGCTTTCAAATATACATTTTTTTTATGTCTATAGCACCTGAACAAAGTTTCATTAAATTTTTACCGAGCCGATTAAGAGCGGTTTATCTACATTTTAAGACCAAATTTAAATATTTTTGAATATTTTATATGTATATGATAATATGATTATAATATGATATATCTGACTGTGAATGAAGTCACACTACGAGTTAAATTATTATATACAAATGCATCTGATAATATTTTTTAGTTAATTTTTGATATGTTGTTTAATATTATTACCCAAATTTTAGTCCTTATATTACTATTAGCGTCCGCAAAAATTGCACAAAAGCAGCGCAAAAGACAATTTACCCATAATTTTGAGTACGAGAACACTTTTGTGTCAATGATATAAAGCCATATTTAAAGCAATACTTTACCGTGATATCTTAAAACAGACCAGAAGCACTGCCGTATTGAAAATTTTCAATAAATTGCTGTTATTTAGGGTAACAATTGGTAATCGGCCATATTATGGCAGATTATTTGCCAAAGCCGATGCCGATTAATCGATCGGCCACTACTTATTTTCCATTAATTTGTCAATTACTGTATTTGTTAGTTGTATTTGTATGCATGACAAATAAAACACATTTGGGGGTGAAGTGAGAAATTTGGGGAGGAAGTGGTAATAAAAAAAAAAAATTTTACTGTTGTTTATTAACAGATAAATACAAAAGAAAGAGATAAGACAAAATATAAAAATCAGAAAATAACAATTCATGTAAATAATCTTCTTACATGTGTTCCAGGTTTACGCATTTCAAACAATTATTCAGAAATATCTATCTAATGAAATTGTGCAGAATGATGAAAGTCTTGCCTTTTAGAGGTATAAATTTTATAAAGCATTATATTATTATACCGTTCTTTTTATTTTTTTTTTATTTTATTAATTAATAATCATATAATTACAAATTATATACTATTACCCTAACCGAGCACTAGCTACTATGGCTTTCGGCGCGTTGTAGCGAAAACAGACCAGTGCCTCTGGTGGGAATCGAACCTACGACCCCCGCATTGATAAGCCAGCACGCTACCAACTAGCCCACCGGGGCGCACTCATTTTAAAACAACTTCGTAAAAATGTTTCTATGTACAATTTTCTAAAATCCTAAATATTGACCAAAAGCTGTCTTTTTGTATAGATACATAGTAATATTAAAACTTTCTACACTCAGTGTAATAATATTCTCATTACTTTTACGAAATCAGTTTGGTTTATGGCTGGATATGTTTTTTTTTTTATATTTGTATTTCGCGGCATGTCTCTTTAATTAGTTAAAAAATTCACCTTTACACAAAATTCTACTAACACAATATAAAGAATGATTTTTTAAGAGCTTTCAGATTTGATTAAAAAAAAAACACATCAAATTTAGAGAAATGCATGAAATCTTTATTTGAGTCTATAGAACGATCTGTATAATTCAATATTTAAAGATGATTTCATGTAAATGTAGACAGCGGCTACGCCTCAAATGGTTCATACGATGGGTGCAATTTTGGACTACTCTCTCCAACATATCGGCCGGAATCTCACGAATAAATTTTTCAATATTGGTTTCCAGTGCGTCAGCCGTTGCGTGCTGGTCTCTATAGACATGAGCCTTAACATAGCCCCACAAAATAGTTTAAAGACGTTACATCGCGCGATCAAACGTGAAATAAACTGTTTACCGAATTCGCCTCTCAATTGGGGCATTGTTTCACGTGCTGTGTGGCATGTGGTACCGTCTTGTTGAAACCACATGTCACCCAAGTCCAGCTCTTCCAATTTGGGCACAAAAAATATTTTTAAACATTGCACGGTAGCGCTCGCCATTCACAGTAACGTTCCTGTCTTCGTCGTCTTTGAAAAAGTAAGGTTCAATGATGCCATCGGCAAATAATCCATACCAAACAGTGCATTTTTTGGGATGCATTGGCAGTTCTTGCAATGCTTCTGGCTGCTCTTTCCACCAAATACTGCAATGCTTTGCTTGTTCACGTATCCATTCCACCAGAAATGAGCTTCGTCGCTGAATACAATTTTCCGATAAAAAAGTGGATCTTCATTCAACTTTGCCAGCGCCCATTCACCAAAAGTTAGCCGTTGTGGTAGGTCGTGTGGCTTCAATTCTTGCACCATCTGTATTTTAAAAGGTTTTACACCCAAATTTTCCACATAGAAGAGTAACAGAGGCCCAATTGCTGCATACGGCGACGAATCGATAATTCAACAACACTGGCGGATACATCTGCGAAATTTTCCTCTGTCTGCACTCTGCGTATGCGTGTTGGTGGTTTAATGTCCAATAATATAAATTTGGCGCGAAATTTAGTCACAAGATTCCAAATAGCTGCCTCAGAAGGTCGCCCAAACTAACCGAGTGTGAATTTCAATAATAAAATTCAATAATCTGCAAGCGTTGTTCATTTGTAAGTCAGTTCATGATTAAATTATAGACTAAACTGAACATGTTTAACAGTTACATGTTAACATGTTACTCGAAAACAGCTTAGCTGCCAAAAACAGTGTTCCCAAAAAGAAAGTTGCTAAAAATCACCCTTTATATACGCCGTAACATTAATTAAATTACTTGTAATACTTTCCTCAAAATACTATTAAAACTTCACCCCAAATTAAACATATTAACAAACATTTGCATAATATAAACCATTTGCATATTTTTCGAGGTTATTAGTTCGATATAAAAAAAAAGAAAATTAGAAATCTGCCCTTTGGCATTCCTTCCTAGCGAAATGAAAAAAAATGTAATAAAATAAATTTCGCTTATGTAATTTTACTTAATCATTAAAAAATGTTTAATAATCATTATGTATATAAAAACCATTAACTTTTCTACTAAAAAAAAAATAAGCACACTTGATAGCAAAAAAAAAAACGAAAAATATTGAAAACATACTCAACTATAGTTGAGCAACTTAAGCAAAACCACACTGAGAGTATTCTCTGCATGAAATCCATGAATATTTGCATTAGATCTATGAAATGTCACAGGATTTCTACCATTGAAACATTTCATTTAAGTAATGCAGTTTTTCATCAAATTTTATGAAAAATTTTCATTTTATTTGCTAATAGCCTAATGATAAAGTTTCATTAAAAATAGTTTCATTAAATATTATGAAGCTTTTCATAACGAATTTTTTCATTCACTTTGTTAAAACACTGCATTAGTTTAAGAGAAAATTTTCATTAGAACTCGTCCATGAAAATTCTCTCTGTGCATATATAAAGTAAAAATGTTTAAAACAATTGTAAAGTACAAAAATATATTAATTTAAATAATGATATTAATAGTTTTTTAATAGTCAATTTTTATAATGTTTTACACTAATTAATAATATTTTATAAGTGATTTTTTTTCATCAAATATCTATTAAGTAATGAAAAACATACTCATAGAAATATTTATTATTAAATTAATTTTTAATAATTGAATAACTATAATAAAATGCAATAATAAAATACATCATTGTTTAACTCATTGAAGGCACGTCATAAATCGGTTGGACATTTTTCAACCAAACTTTGCAGATATATACCAACCATTGCTTCATTAAGAAATTTTAGTATTTTTTTTTTACCTTAAAGTGCCCTCTAGTCGAAATATTGGCAAACAAAGCTCAAACTTTGATAGTTGAAAAAAAAAAAAAAAAATTTTTAATTTTTCTGTTAATTTAGAGAAAAATTTGTCATGATCTCAAACCGAACAAATAAAATCTCACAAATAAGCTTATATATCAACGATAAAATTCACTATTAAACCACTCACCAGGTACAGTGTAAAAAAAAATCGTTTAATGTATATGCTCGACATATGTATTAACAAAAAAATTTTAATGTTTGTTGATATGCTTTGCTTATGTAGAAGGATAGTATGTGATGACATTAGAGAAAAATTGCCATTTAAAAGTTTTAACTGAAAGTTAAACTGGCAATTATGATAATGACTAGAGAAAAACAAACACACTATAAATAGAAATCGTTCGTGGTAAATTTCATTCTAACTCAACGCACAGAGTAATGTGGGATTTAAAGTCACCCAATTTCTTTAACGTGTGAGTTAAATAGAAGATATTTACGATTAACACTAAATGGCACGAAGAATGTTGATGAAGACCGTAGTGGGTCAGAAAATGCGTTCCATTCATGCTAGTGTCTAATAACTTTTTCTGTGTTTTTTCTAATAGTCAAAGTAAATTATCATATAAAAATTTTAATTTTTCTGTTAATTTAGAGAAAAATTTGTTATGATCTCAAACCGAACAAATAAAATCTCACAGTTGAAGATATTTTAAAAATTAAAATTGTGTATACTTTTGCGAACAATTCTTTATTCAAAAATATATGCGATTTTTTAATTTTTTTTGAAAAAGATCGTGCTTTATGAGCATTTTTAAAATTTCCATATGGCAACTCTGACCATATAATTTTTCTAAGTTTAGTAGTATTTTAATAAAAACCATCCATTATTTATATTTTGAGTGAAAACGGAAATGTGTTGGAACAGTTTAGACTTTGTGTATTTAAAAAGTTCAATGTCCGCTAAAAGATTCGTTTTTTATATATTTTTAAATGAGAAAAAAAGTGACATCAAAAATGGTAAAAAATAATTTTTTCAAATAATTATTTGGCAACTCTGGATAACTATTTTTTGCAATTTTTTTGTTCGCGCTTGTAGTGAAGATATTGAATAATTTTAGGGATTTTAAATCATTTAATTATCTCCTTCCCGTAAATAAAATATAGCCGTTTAAAAGTCCTGGGTCGAAAAAGGAACACTGTGTCAAAAATGAGTTAATATTCAAGCACTTAAAAAAAACTATATTAACCATAAACCCATTTTTCTCTTACAAAGAGAGTCTTCCATTGGGTTCCCTCCGATCTTAGTGAAATTTGGATATGTGATAAAAAAAAACGCAAAATAAGGGACACGTACTTTTTTTTATCGGCCCAATATCATGTTTACGGGTTAAAAATTCGGGTCAAAAATTATCCCATTTTTTTGGCTTATTTCGAATATTTTCAGAGACATTTTAGACAAATGAGGTACCATATTGAAGAGCTTTTGAGGACGCATTAACTGGTATACGAAACATGTCCAATAACTTTCAAGTATTTTTGTTATTAAAAAAAAAATTCGTTTTAAGTGATATTAAAACTGGCGTTTGTTTTGTTAAAGAATTATATTTGCATTACGCTAAAAAAAAACATGTCGCTCATTTACTGCAAGAGTGACATAACTCAAAAAATACGATTAAGCAGAAAACGAGTTTAAAGTCTTCAATCCATATCTGCCTCGCACGACCCTTTCTCTATTTATTTGGTCACGTTTTTTATAAATAGAGGTTTTTAATATATTTTTCTCTTAGTGCGAGTTGTGTGCGAATTCGCTAATTATCGAGAGACCCGTGAGTAGCACAGTCTCGAAAAGTATACATGATATTAATATGAAATTTTTACACAATATAAAGCATGATATAACTAATAGATCTGCATCATTAACTCAAAAATCGTATTTTTTAACTTATGACAGTCTTGAAGTAAATGAGCGATGTGTATTAATGCCTATTAAATTTAATCGAGGGGATGTCTGAACTTTTTTCGATATTCGTAATTTCGTCGAAGATCGTTTTAATCTATATTTCAAATATTTTAAATAAATGGTAACCCTAACATACTACTTCGTTTTCTCGAGTACAACAAAACAATGTCCACAATCTGAATTTCATTAGTTTCAGACATACAAATATGTATTAGCGTTGGCCCACCTTTTAACCCTTAAACGTGAGTTTGGACCGCTAAAATAAATATGTGTCTTATATTTTAATTTCTCTATCACATAACCAAATTTTATTAAGATCGGTGCACCCCGGTAGGCTAGTTGGTAGCGTGCTGGCTTATCAGTGCGGGGGTCGTGGGTTCGATTCCCACCAGAGGCACTGGTCTGTTTTCGCTACAACGCGCCAAAGGCCATAGTAGCTAGTGCTCGGTTAGGGTAATAGTATATAATTTGTAATTATATGATTATTAATTAATAAAATAAAAAAAAAAATTTATTAAGATCGGAGAGAACCCATCGGAAGGCTCCCCTTGCTAGTAAATACTTAAAATTTATTTAAATATAAATGAAAAAATGCAAATATATTTACATTAAAAAATGAATATACAAATAAAAAAATTTCTTCCTACAATTTGTAAATGAAAAGTAAATACATACAAGAAAATAACTTTAGATGCAAGTATTTAAATTAAGAAATAATAAAAGAGAATTTATTTGAAAACAAATTTTAATTAAATTAAAAAATTATTAGGGGGAATCATAATACGCTTCGTATTTGGTGTATAAGTACACAAAGCGTATTTGCAGGTATGGAAATTAACAATTGTTCCTTCGTTTCATCTTAAATTCTACGTTTATTTCTTTCGAAAAATATTCCTATATTTATAAAAGAGAATATTTTATTATTTTATTATTATTATTCAATTGTTTAAAACATTCAAATAAAAATACAAAACACTTTCCAGGGTTACCAAAACATTTATGTCATTAATGTTATACAAATACGATGTTTACAATATATACGACATTACATGAATCCGGCGATGGGGTGCAATAACGCCTTACGAAATACGGCCTTAAAGGCTTTATTTCTCAATGGAAAGTGAAATAAGGCCTTTATTTCCAAAAAGGTTTTATTGCACTTTGAAAGTGAAATAAAGCCGTAAAGGTCTTATTTCACTTAAATTTTTTTTAAATGAAGCAATAAAATTTCTTATTCTTATTCTTCTTATATTTTATTGAACAATTATAGAAAAATTTCATATTAACAAAAATTAATAGAACATTAATAATTAATCCCACTTCTGGAAACGAAATGAATCCCACCAAAATGAAAAAAAATCACTTTAATCATTACACATTTTTGCAAATATGATGATAAGCAAAAATTAATAGAACATTAATAATTCAACAAAAAACTTAACTGCAACAATATTGAAAATCTTTGCTTTATAAAGTTTTTCTGCGTGGCGGCCTGCGGCCGCTCTTAGGGGTTTTCTCCTCCATGGGACGCGGCAGGTGGCTTCGCTGAATAAAGTTTCCCTGCGCACGTCACACTAGGGAAGATAATGAGACGCGCGCAGGAAAACTGTATTCAGCGAAGCCACCTGCCGCGTCCTATGGAGGATGAAAACCCCTAAGATCGGCCGCCACGCAGAAAAACTGAACAGTGTAACAAAAGAATCAAAAAATCAAAATAAAGGCTTTATTGCACCATTGGCTAAATTTCAATAAAGGCCTTATGTCACTTTCAAAGTGCAATAAAGACCTTTTCGCAATAAAGGCCTTATTTCTCAATTGGAAGTGAAATAAAGCCTTAAAGGCCTTATTTCGTAAGGCGTTATTGCACCCCACCGAATCCGGCTATTGATAGAAAAATATGTTTATGTATTCATAAAGTTAAAGTGCATACACTCAGAGTTTGAGTTGGCAAATGGTAATATTTAAATGGTTTAGGTACTATTCTCTGTGTGTAAGTAATATTCTAGAGTCTACAAAAAATATTTTTATTTTTTTATTTTATTAATTAATAATCATATAATTACAAATTATACACTATTACCCTAACCGAGCACTAGCTACTATGGCCTTCGTGCCTCTGGTGGGAATCAAACCCACGACTCCCGCACAGATAAGCCAGCACGCTACCAACTAGCCTACCGGGGCGCACTCTACAAAAAATATAAAGAAACACATTTTTATTTTTTAGCGGTTTTCAAAAAAGTTCTCGCATAAACCTTTACGAAGTTCAATACAATTTTTTTTATTTAACTAAAAAATAATATTTCGCTAAAATTTTAAAGTAATTAGACCAGGAGTGCCCAAAAGTTCCTTATGGAAGAGCAAACACCAATACATTTAAAGAAAAACTAATTTTTATTCAATATTTTTTGTTGTAAAAACCAATACATACAAAGAAAAAAGAAAAAAATATTTCAATGTTTACCAGCAAAGCATACGAAAGTGTTGTTGCTTTGCGCTTGCGTGTATAAAGTGAAGAACGACAAAAAAACTAATAAGACAAAGTTCTTTGTGTATTTCGTATTGCTAGTGCTGAGCGCTCTATATGTGTATTAAAACACACAGCCTATAGCTAAGTGTTTTTACAAAAACAATTGAGTACCAAGCGCATAGGCCGTGGGCACCCCTGAATTAGACTATTACGCTGCCTACTAATCTTAAAGGACACAAATGTTTTCAAAGTGAAATTTTAAATGAATTCAATCCAAGGATAAATTTAAGCTGTTTCTTAATATAGTAATTAACATGTCTTACATTTAAGATATTATAAATATTTATTTATATTAAATTTTTGATTTAATCATAGCCTGTAAAGAATTTTTGTTTCCATAGTATCCAGTCTATGAAATGAAATTTGAAGTGTTTCGTTGATTTTTCTAAAATTCGCAAAACATCGAGCACATTGCGTAAAAAGTAGTTTAGCCCATTAGTGACTGAGCTCCAATTACTTTGTCCAATGTCGATGAAACTTCACACATTCAAAATAAAAGGTTTTACAATTTATATGGTATAATTTTTTTTTGGATTTCATATACTTGGGAATTAACCACTGATGATCTTTCATGAAAAACTTTTAATTTCTACTGTAAAATAATTAATATTTCAAGCAAGGCTATTTCATAAAACTGTGAAATGCTTATTTGAATACCCTTGTGGCGAAATCATACCTCTAGAATTGGTGAGTGTATATATTGTTTGTACAATAGAGAACACCTAAGAATATTAGACAACAAGAATGTTTTCAGATTTTTCACTTTCCCAATTTTTCAGAGACATTTTCGTGCAATTTGCAGGCTTTTGCACCGCTGATTACCCTTCTGGAGGGGTGTGAAATTTTGCCCAACATTTTCTTAAGACATTTTACACTGATGTTGCTCTAAAGCTCGATAATTTTGGACAAGAGGGATATATAATAACGCAGTAAATAGAATATAAAAATGTAAAGTTTTTACTTTACAAATAATTCAAACAAAAAAATTTTACTATTGTTCCAATGTTGCCATATAATCAATTAAAAAAATACATTTTTTGACAGATCTTATAACACTTTTTTGAAAAATTATTAATTTATAGAAAGAAGACCGGGGTTATATAAATTATATGCTGATTTGTCCGTAACCAAATAAATATGGGAAAATTTCTTAAATGAGAAAACTTTGTTGTGAGTATGTACTTTTTATGTAAAATTAAAAGATTCGATCAAGAAATTTCCGATCTTGTAAAAACTTTAGTATTCAAAAAATTATTTTATTTTTACTCTTAATGTAAAAAATTATCTATTTTCTTGCAAGAAACAAACAAATTTTAAAAATTGATTCGCCAGAGTTGTCTTATTACAATTTTGAAAAACTCTCTAAAAACACCAATATTTTTAAAAAAATTTTAAAAAATTTTGAAAATCCGATAGATCAAATTGTGTTCTAAGGTTTATAGATATTTGCTTTAACAACAAATACAAATTATAAATAAAAAAAAATCTTAACCCGTTAGCTACTTACAAAGCCTCACAGTTTGAATTTAAATTTCGAATACCACCGCAAAGAGGGCGCAATAAGTGTACTAAAACTTCAGAAAAAGCATATTAAGAAACCAGTACATCTTCCAACAAAATTTAGTAAAAAAATTCCTACGAAATCGATAAGTGGTATAAAAGTAATTTTATATTTTCTCTACCTGTCTGTGAAATCCAATTTATGGTTCCAGGAATGCGTTTAAATATGTTATTTTCTAGTTTCCACTAATGCAACTTTGGTGGTAAAAATGTGATGATTATTCGTGTTTATAAAAATTCCTGTGTGTGGTAGGTTTTTGTTTCAAAATTAATCGAAAAATCTATACTAAAACTGAATACAATACTTCCCATTACGTGATGATAAAAATTTTGTAGAAGAAAAGTTATAACTCTAATGTAGAATTTTTATTTTTATGAAAAGAAAACGAGAGCTAAATCAAGAAAATCCAATACTAAATTCCTAAGTTATGGCCAATAATGTTCAACAGCACATAAGCGATTTTTACAAAATTCATGTATACTAGGCGTATAAGTGTTGTGAAACGGCTAACTTTTGGTGAATGAACACACAGAAAAAAATTTAGCTATTTGCCAACTGAAATTCGTTTAGTTCGACTCAAATTCGGTTATAACGAATTTCAGACGGTTGGCACAACTTAACATTAGTTTTCACAACAAAGTTCGGTTAATTCATCTGAATTTTAGTTGGAATACCCAAAATATTCAGAAATATAATGTAAATATCGTTGTGACTAACTAAATTTATAAGTTGTTACCATTAATATACAATTTTTAATTCGGTTGGCACTTTATTTCTCTGTGTGAAGATACACTTTTTTATCGGAAAATTGTGGTCAGCGACAAAGCTCATTTCTGGTTGAATGGATACGTGAACAAGCAAAATTGCAGTATTTGGTGCAAAGAGCAGCCAGAAGCATTGCAAGAACTGATAATGCATCGCGAAAAATGCACTGTTTGGTGTGGATTATGGGCCGGTGGCATCATTGGACCGTACTTTTTCAAAGACGACGAAGGCAGAAACGTTACTGTGAATGGCGAGCGCTACCGTGCGATGATTACAAATTTTTTTTTGCCCAAAATGGAAGAGCTGGACTTGGGTGACATCTGGTTTCAACAAGACCGTGCCACATGCCACACAGCACGCGAAACAATGGCCCAATTGAGAGGCGAGTACGGTGAACAGTTTATTTCACGTTTGGAGCCCGTCAATTGGCCGCCTAGATCGTGCGATTTAACGCCTTTAGACTATTTTTGTGGGGTTATGTTAAGGCTCATGTCTATACGGACAAGCCCGCAACGGTTGACGAACTGGAAGCCAATATTGAAGAATTTATTCGCTGAGATACCGGCCGATATGTTGGAGAGAGTATGCCAAAATTGGACCCAGCGTATGAACAATTTTAGGCGTAGCCGCGGTCAACATTTACAAGAAATCAAACATTGAATTATATAGATCAAATCAAATAAAGCTTTCATACATTTCTCTAAATTTTATGTGTTATTTTTAAATCAAATCCGAAAGCTCTTAAAAAATCACCCTTTATTAGCTCATTAGAACCCGAGGTTTTAGAAAACGTAGAGCCTACAGAATATGCAGAGCTTTAACAAAAAACCTATTAATCATCAATTTTGATCTACTTTTGTTTTCTTTAATCAAACACGTGGCTAGGGTCTTTTCCTAACAAGTATCATGACGTTACTAAACTTTGAAGACCAAAAATGTTCTATTTATATAAAAAAATTAGTTTTTACTCTATCTCAAGTAATATTTTTTACAGTTTTATTAGTCTTTTGTTTTTATATGCATCAAGATTATTTGAATGCTTATTTTTAATTCATAACGAGCTTTCAATCTCCGTATATTTACAAAATGAAATTTAGTTCATTTTGTAAGAAATTTTTTGGGTGGTTTTTCGTTTGTGGTCGATTTTTTTTACTACTGCCACAAAAAATCTATTGCTTACGCCTTTAGATTTTGTTAGAGAAGTTCTAGATTAATTGATTAAACCAAATTATATTAATAATATTTCATGCATCATTCTCTTAAATATTAAAACTTTAATTTTCACACATATCAAAAACTGATGCTAGTTTTTTTTAGTTGTGCTAAACAATCATTAGTAAAGAAAATGCTATGTGTCAAAATCATTTGCACAATTCATTCATCATTCGATTGTACAACAGAATATTGTATTGTAATATTATTATACCCAATAATATAAATGCACAATGATATTGTGGTATTGTAGTAATATACAGTATTGGAAAAAATAATAGAGACGTTGGCTTGAATTTCAATAGTTTGATAAAAACTTTATTACAAAATGGAATTTTTATTTTCAAAACCCGTTATGTTGTCTACAAAATAGTTGTCTTCCATTATACAAATAGTTTTCGGCCATTATTTTGATTAACATTGCCAGAATTGCCAAATAGTAAAAATTGTTCGAAATTTACTTGGAAAAAATAATAGAGACGAACATCAAAACAAATTTTTAAAATTGAATTTGTGTATGATTTAACAAAAAAAATAATAGAGACGGAGGAGATTAGAAAAATAAATAAAAATCTAAAAATAGAATATTTGTGTTGTTAGTGTTGTCACTTCTGAGTATAATATACAATAACAGAAAATTTAATAGGAAAGAAAACTGCAATTTAGCTGCATTACATTCGAGGCCATACTTGGGTGTGATCGCTAAACGGTCATGACTTGGTATTGTTACGTTTATAATGTAAGAAGAGCGCCGGTTTGATTCTTACAGCCGCAGGTTGTTGAAAAATCTATCATATAGAGACAATCTGACTATTATAAATACACAAATAATATTACAATTTAAATGGAAAATAATTGTTTTACATTTAGCGGGTTATAAAGTTCCTGCTAAGCGCAAAAAATATTCCACATAAGGTCAGATAAGTTGATTTTATAAACAATAAATACTTCTATGTCGTTTGGTTAAAATTGACGGCGTAATAAGAAAAATAAAGTAAAAAGCCTTTGCAAGATTTGGGTTACTTTTAGTAAGTTGTTTTCAAAAAATAATGTGTTTGGACCAAAAGAGCGCTTAAAACTGAATACATTTTTACTGTTTTAGCTGTAGAGTGAAAAACAGATTCTATAAGGGTTATCGTTAGTTCAATAGTCTATTAATTTAAAAAATTGGAAAGGTTTTTCACTGCAAAATCTTGAGTAAACAAATTGCAAGAAAATTACAAAAAAAATTGCACTACCAGTTCATATAATGTTGCATTTCTGTAGTTTCGACGGCAGAACTAATAGCAAACAATCCAAGATATATGACCTTAAGTGTTCTATAGATGCTATGAATTGAAACTGGAAACAGTTTTATTAGTTTTTTGTTTTTTTTTATACATCCAGATTATTTTTATGTTATATTTATAACGAGCTTCCTTTAAAATAACACTGAATTTTTTCTAAAGTATTTCGTCTCGTGTTGATCAACGAATCAAATGCTATTAAACACCGACAATGTGGGAGTTCATATGTGACAAATGAAATTTTTCAGTTTGTTTTGCCTAAATAGGTGCAGACTTAGGAAGAAATATTAATCAGTTATGAAATAATTTATACAATTTTCGGTCTAAAAATTAATGAGACATTACTGGGGAGTATTAAAATATAGTTTAGATAAACGTAACTTCAAAATGTTAACCTAATTTTGAGTTATAAAAAATTCACTCTGGAATATGTTTTATCCCAGATATTTGTCCTAATATTCTTTAATCTAAGCAAAGTAAGGAATAAAAAACAATTATTTGTAAAACAAAAACTTCCATAATAAAAGATTTCATACACGCAGAAATAATAGCATCATGTTATGATAGTTAAAGAGCATCATGTTATGATTGAAACACGTAGCAATCATAATATGATTCCCATAATTATATTATGATTCCAGATGATGATAAAATCGTTCCCAGTTGTCAAAATATGATCAGCCAGAATCATGTTTATGATCGTTAGTATCATAATATGATAATTATTTGTCGGCAATCATGTTCAATCATATTTTTCGCCACGTATAAATATCATATAATTTTATAATAGTCCCTATTATATTTTCCTTGCAAATGTCGATCAATTTTGACTTTTTTCCAATTCTAGAAAATTCAATGAAAATAATCGCGGAAAATTATTTGTTTAATGGATGACTACTATTTTTTACACGATCTAACGGTTTTTTGAAAACAAAAGGTCCATTTTATTAGAAAGATTTTATTAAATTATTGAAATACAATCGTCCCTATTATTTTTTTCACCACTGTATAAGTTATTGTGGAACTTATGTTATAACAAAGGATTTTAAAAGCTGAATTTAACACCAAGACTTTTGGGAAACAACCAAATACAATATGCAGAAAATTCTCAGAGTTCTAAGAAATTTACATTGAACTATAAGACAAAGTGCATAGGACATTTTAAGCTTATGGCAATTTTGACCAATACACCATAAGGTTAGACCATCAATTTCGAAAATTTCTTAATTTTTATAAATTTTACATCATCAATCTTCTCAACTATAGCTAGTTTAAGTAAAAATTTTACTGACCATTTTTAAAGAATATAAAAATTTGATTTCTATATAAGTACCACCCTTAGTTACATAAATATTGTTTGTGAGTAGTAACTACGAGGGCGGCTCAATAAGTCCGTGACTTTTTGAATGAACCACAGTTTTTTTTTTGCGCAAAAAAAAATATTTTTTAGCATAATCTCCATTTAGCTCAATACACTTAGTCCAACGTATATCCAATTTGTGTATGCCTTCCAAAAAATAGTATTTTTCGAGGTCCATAAAATAGGCATTTCTTGGCCATATGGGGTCGTTTTTTTTTTAAATCCTCGTAAAATAGGTCCAATAAGTTGGCATAATATTCGCCGTTTATTGTTTTTCCCCTTTTGAAGGTAATCGATGTGGATTATCCCGCGTGCATCCCAAAAACTGTTGCCATCACCTTATTGGCCACGATTACGTTTATGGTCAATTGAGAGCAAACGCGGCACCCATCTTGCAGACAGACTTCTTAAACCCAACTGATCATTTAAAATCGAAACCACACTGCCATATGAAATGTCTATGGCATCAACAATCTCACGCACTTTTACTCTTCGATCGGCCAACACCATATCGTGGATTTTTTCAACATTTTTGGGTGTATTGACCTCAATTGGCCGTCCAGAACGTTCAGCGTCATTTGTACTTGTGCGACCTCAACGAAAGTCAGTAACCACTTGTTTTACCATTAAAATCGATGATGCAGAGTCCCCATAGTATTTATCAAGCTTTTCCTTGGTTTGATTGACGTTTTTTTTTCCCAAAAAATAATGTGTAATGAGCACTCGAAATTCACTTTTTTCCATTTTTAAAAAATCCACGAAGTTGTATGTTTTGAACAGCTGTTAAACGCAAAGTAAATGACGGAACTTGCTTAAAATTTGACAGTAGTCTATTAACAGGTGTTACTTGATGGATGCAGTGTTTCATATAACTACGCGGTAAGTTCGAAAAGTCACAGACTTATTGATCCGCCCTCGTATACATAAATATTGTATAGAAAAGAAATTATAGATATGAGTCACGTGAACACAAACAGACGATGATTAAGTGTTTATAGAGTTATTGTTTTACCAACAATGGTATAAATTGCTGGAAAACTGACAACAACACATGTTTCGTACAAAAGACAAATTAGTTATCAATACTTTTTTAATTTGCTGTTGGTTGTTAACAAAAATAATTACAACTGCAAATATATTTATATTCTATAAAAATAAAATTTTATTTATTTACTTAATTTCCGTTACAATAAAATATATATATTTATATATTTATTAGAAAAATCATTTCCTTTATTAAATTGTGTACAATAAATTTTGCTATAAATTTAAATCAAATTTTTTTATATCCGCTTTGCTTTTTACTAACCTAAATATTTAAAATTCCAATTCCCACCAATTCCTGGTTTTAATATTTTTCAATTAATTTCTATAAATGACCATAAAATACACAAAAATGTTCCATCATACACCATAACCACAATTATTTCCGCCATTATTTAATATTAGAATTTTTATTGTTTAATAGACTCTTCGGTAGTCAAACAATTGTTTAAAAATGATTGTATTGTATATGATTATATACATAATTGTTAGTTGTTAAAATTGGTAGATATATGGAATACAAATTTTTAAACATTTTTTTTTTTCTATATTAATTATAACGAGTTAATATTTATTGCATTTTATTTATATGTGTGTTGATTATAGGATACGATTATACACACCCGGCCTGAAGCAAAGTTCAGTTTGAAAAAATGACGGCAAAAAGTGACTATGCCATCTTTTTGTGGGCGATCTGCCCTTCCAGAAACCGTATCCCATGAAATCCTAGCTGATCCTGTTTCAGAAATATCAACATTTCAATTTAAAAAAAAATAAAAAAAAAAAATAGGAAATATTATTTGATTTGCTTTTAAAAAATATATATATAACATAATCATAATAATGACAACTGCATTTAAGTTGTGGTATGTATGTATATCAAACTAGCAAATTACGTCGGTCATATGCGCTCCAGATCGAACAAAATGAGCCATATTTACAAAGAGGGCATTTATGAGTTTGAAATTGAATCAAATAAAATAGAAAATAGACAAGTTATTTATGCAAACGCCACAGAGATTCTCAAATAAATTTTTGATCAATGCTCTACGGAACATATCGAAAGAAGTAAGATCAAAATTATGGCTGACGGTGGTCAAAAATTCTTCAAATTTTCTATTTCTATTTTAGAAGAAGATAATCCAATTCATGATGTCCAAAGTTTAGAAACAGGATTATACAAAATTTAAATCTTCTGGTTAGGATAAAAAGAATGCTCCACAATGCCATAGTGTAGTTAATCACCCGCCAAAGAAGTTGAAGCAAATTCCGAAAAATTATGACGGCGATATTTTTGAAGGGAACGCTTACAGAAAACCTCTAAGAGAAGTGGATAAATTGGAGGATCTAGAAATCTATGATGAAATTGGAACATTTAAAATTCAGCCTTTCATTGCATCATTTAAAGCTATGAATACTATTGTTGACAATTACTTCACAACGAACATAGTCAATATTACTAACACAAATAAGCACTTGACTGAACTTCGTACGAATGTTTCCCAAACTCTTAATATTCATGTAATTCTTGATCATTTATAGCAGGGTCTTATAAATTTGAATTATGATGGTTTGGGGTTATGGTCCGAACAAACTGGCGAATCTATTCATAGAGAATTTCTAAAATTTTCTGATAGATTCAAGATAAATATTATAGATGATGCAACTTTTTCGGCACGATTAAAAAAAGCGGTGGTTACTTTTTCTTCTCAGCAATTATAAAAAACATTGTTTATTAGTGGATTAGGTCTCTTGGAGATACCACTTTAAAAAAAACCGCGGAGGTGTCTATCCCAAGGATGGTGTGGAAATTATATCAACTCTGTTAATTAAACTTGAAGTTAAATATTTTTTCACCTTGAACAAAAATTTCGGGAAGTTAACCATACAATATTATATAGCATATCCGTGTGTGTAGTTGGCAGACCTCCCATCGGAAAGCTTGAAGAATTTTCAAACAATTGAATTTCACAGAATCAAATTATTTTAAGTCGTTTAAAAATTATGGACTTTTTAGTAAGACTTAAATTTGAAAACTCGAAGATTCTGGATCTTGAAATTGAAATGTTGATATTTCTGAAACAGGATCAGCTAAGATTTCATGGGATACGGTTTCTGTAAGGGCAGATCGCCCACAAAAAGATGGCATAGTCCCTTTTTGTCGTCATTTTTATCAAACTGAACTTTGCTTCTGGCCGGGTGTGTATAAGAGAATAGCAATTAATTACATAAAATTAATTTTTAAATCTTTTTAATATTTGAAGTAGAAAAGTAAATTTTAACGAAACCATTTTAATTTGAATACAAAAAAATATTTGCAACAATACTTGTACTTCACTGATAGCGTATGAGTAATATTTGATATAACTCAGTCGTCATGTCGACTCTTCCCAGTGAAGTAGCGGTAATGATCAGGGCAGCGACTTTCATGCAAATGTATTTTTGTAGCCAGTGGCCCAAATCGGATTATACCAAATACGTTTTCGAATTAAATAATTTGCAAAACTTTTCATATGAAACATCACCCAAAAATTTGATTTACAAAATTTTGGTGATTTTTTTTTTTAATGAAAAATAGCCCAAATAGTTCGTCAAATTTTGTAAAAGCAATTTTTGAGAGATTTTTCATATGAAAAATTTTTCATTTAAAAGAAAAAAAAAAAAAAAATACAAAATTGGGTGAAAGAACATTTTCACTCAAAATTTTTTGTAAAAATCTGTAAAAAAAAAATTTGGTTGATTTTTTATGAAAGATCGCCCAAAAACATGAAATAAAAATCTCCCAAAATCTTTTTTTTTTGCAAAATTAGGCGAAAACCACCCAAAATTTTTTAAAAAATTGAATGAAAAATCGCCCAATTTGGTTTCATATGAAAAATCACCCAATATTTTTTTTTACAAAATTTAGCGATTTTTCTTTCAATTCTTGGATGTGAAATAAGATATTTAAAGTTTTATTAGTTTTTGTTTTTATATACATCGAGATTATTTTTATGTTGTTTTTAATTTATAACGAGCTTTCAACCTCCGTATATTTATAAAAATAAAACAAATCAAATATATTAGCTAGGTTGATACTAGTAATTTGTGATTTTTTAGCAACTTTCTTTTTGGCAACACTGTTTTTGGCAGCTCGCTCAGCTGTTTTCGTGTAACATGTTACTGTTAAACGTGTTTAGTTTGGTCTATAATTTTAAAATTAATCGACTTACAAACGAACAACGCTTGCAGATTATTGAATTTTATTATCAAAATTCATGCTCGGTTAAGAAAGTGCATCGTGCACTTCTTCCAATTTATGGTCAGTTTGGGCGACCTTCTGGGGCGGCTATTCGGACCTAATTTAAATGAAAAATCGCCCAATTTTGTTTCATATGAAAAAACACCCAAAAATTTTTTTTTTACAAAATTTGGCGATTTTTCTTTTAATTATTGGATGTGAAAAATCAAACATAAATTTCTTATGTATGAAAGCTCACCCAAGAAGTTCTTTCGCGCAATTTTGTAATTAGGAAAGATCACCAAAAAAGTTTGCGTAAAAGAAATTTAAAAAAAAAAGATTGTTGAAAAATTAAAAAAAAAAAATTACAAAATTGAAAATTGTTCATCAATTTTTTTTTTAAAAAAAATTGTGTGATTTTTCGTTTAATATTGTAAAAAAAATTTTTTTTTTTTACAAAATGTGGCATTTTTTTCATTTTTAAAAAATTTAATTTACAAAATTTTTGTGATTTTTCATATGAAAGATCGCCTAAATTTTGAAAAAGAAATTTATGGGTACTTTTTCACATCCAAAAATTGAAAGAAAAATCGCCCAATTTTGTAATTTGGGTGATTTTTCATATGAAAGATGACCCAAAAAGTTTGGGTAAAAGAAATTTTGAAAAATGAAAAAAAAAAATTGTTACAAAGTTGAATGATTTTTTATATGAAAAACAAATTTCTTTCTTTTACCCAAAAATTGCTTTTAAAAAATTTAACACTTCTTTTGCTTAACTTTGTAAAGAACTTTTATGATGATTTTTAATATTAGAAATCGCCCAATTTTGTAATTAGTTCGAGCATGAATGATAATCTTAACATTGTGTTGCTTTTGGGTAACATTTTAAAATTTTTGCAAAACAAAAACATCTATGATAAGTCATTAAGTAACCGTAAAATACAGTGATCATAAGAAAAAGTTTAAAACACTGCTCAACCTTAAATGTATTCTACTATAAAATATCACAGCCATATCTCTAGAGTTAAGTGAAATTGAATGGCCATGGCTTTTCAAAAAAAAAAAAATAAAAAATAACAGCAACAACGATGACAACTACAAGGACCAGAACTAAAACTTCTCAGAATAGTCTAAAAAAAAAAAAAAAAAATAACGAGCAACAGCTGTTGGTCAATTGACACACAAAACCATTGCATTAGGAGTAAGTAGAGGGAGTAAACTACAAAAACTTCAAGACATAATAACACCGTGTTCTATGTTTGTATTTGGATAAAAGACAATGTCATCTGGTTAGATATTGTGTAAAATTAGGATTTTAAACACAACAACCTAAGAAAAATATAGTTTTATATATAAACACTGGGACGTGTAAAAAGGTATAAATACGAGTGGGAGTATAATATTAAAACTCTGGACACTGGGTCAGTTTTTTAGTTAGATAATATACTACAATTGTGTAGCATAACTAAAGGCTTTAAGGAAATATTTTTAGTTTTTTCATACGAAGCTGTCCTGCATTTAATTGGCTAGACTACATTCAAGGGTTCCAAATATGTTACAACGAAACGAAAAAGTAAACGAGGAAAAAAAGTTAAAAAGCTATTAAAATAGAGTTAAGGTGTTAGTAGAGGGCGGCAAAGTTGTTGTCCTAGGAATAAAGATTTTCATTTACTTTTTTTTTTTTTTTGGTATTTAACTTAAACGTAGAAGCAATTAAAACTACGCACAACCAGAATTTTAAACTATAAAAGTAGAGAAGAAGACAAAAGTTAAATGTTTTAACTATAAAATACTTAATTTGTGTGTTGAAAACTTTTGTGCAAGAGAAAATTGAAAATAAAAATTAAAAAAAAATGTAGTTATGCAGTTGTTTTCTAAATATTGTGATAATGGAAAAGTTAAACATTTTTTATTCAATATTCCCCAGCAAAATTTGTCAATAAATATACTAAACTATAACTATATATATACTAAACTATAACTATATATATATATATAAGTAGTGCTGTTATTTTTGTTTGACGAAGTCGTTTTTATAAGCAGATTAGCTTACGCTCGACTAATTATAATATTACATATATAATGTCTAAATGTCAGCTACTTATTTTTTAATTACTGATAAGTATAAGGGTAAGAATTATTATTTGCGAACTTGTAATCACATATTTTTTATATTGGTAACCACTTATTTTTTATTTTTATTTTTTGTAATGCAACGGGTAAGCTAGTGTACAAATTGTGTGCGTTTTTTCAAATAAGGAGTGAGATCGAATAAATCCTAACACAGATTATCACTTATAATTTTTTTTATGTTTAAAAGTGAACTTGTTTTTGAATCAAGTTATCTTTTAAAAAGTCGCCAGATGATGTGTATAAATTATTAGCCAAATCGGATCATTACTTTGTTTACAAATGGAAGCTGAACAAAAAGTGAGTAAAGATTTAGATTTATTTTGTTTCATTATTAGAACAGAGGAGCTTTTTTTTGCCATTTTTAGTGCCCTAATTGATAGGAGCAGACCATTTCCAAAAAAAGTGACAGTATTGGGAACTTGCTTTGTAGCCTTCATCAATAATTTAAAAAGAATCTTAATATAATTTAATTTATCTGAGTTCTGAACAATTTAGCATATTTTTTTCTACGAAATTTAAGGTTTTTTTTTTGTTAAAATGCTACTTTTTTTTAGTTAGTGTCTTTACAGGGAGAAGAAGAAGAAACATTTTTATTGAAAAATTTTACGGACACAAGGGATACACCAGACTGCCGTAGTTTCGTCCCCCTCCTGGGACTCGTCAGTGGTTAATTTATTTTTCAATTGAACAAAGTATTTTATATTGTTAATTTGCTCTATATGAAAAACTTTTTATTTTTTTGGTGTCGTACTGGTATTTGAACTCACTGCCTTAGCATCAAGCTATGCTTCGTAATCTCACCTCTTTTTTGTTTTCACTTTTTGTTCAAAGTCCATATGTAAACAAAGTAATGATCCGATTTCGCTAATAATTTATACACATTATCTGACGTATTTTTAAAAGATAACTTGATTCAAAAAAAAGTTCACTTTTAAACATAAAAAAGTTATAAGTGATAATCTGTGTTAGGATTTATTCGAACTCACTCCTTATGTAAAACTACTCACAAAAACGACCTCGTCGAACTAAAATAACTACTACTGACTCCAAATTATAATGTGTTAAGATATTTAATAATTCTACCGCTTATTATTTAGATACTGGTAATGCGAGCCCATAACTGATATTATGCTGGGTCTTGGAAAAATAATATTAATATTCTGTGTTTTTTTTTATAGAAGACCTTTAAGAATCTGAGTAGTTTTTGCTTAACTAATTATGGATATACTAGGGCATGTGATGAAAACCGATCGACTTAAATTTCGATTCATTTTGCTTAAAATCTAAATTTAAATAGTAAATTAAGATGAAGTGGATGACTGAAATTATTTTAAATCGCTTTAATTGAATCAGGGATATCGATTTAAATATTTTTTTATTTTTTTCTATTAAAAACAATGCTAAATATTCGCTAAATTGATAAGAGAAATTAACAAAAATTAAAAAAAAACTCCTAAATTTTAAAAATCACCCAATTTAAAATAAAAAATGCTTTAATTTCAATTTTGGTTATTTTTCATTCTTTTCTTTTAAAGAGAAGCAACACTCAGGAAATTCTTCCTATTAATTAATGTGTTGCTTTCTTTGCAAAGGGGATAGTGAAAGATGAAGGGCTTCAAACATGGCAACACTGCAATTGCGCGAGATGATAAGTCTTAGAACAGTTGTTGCTCGCCACCTGATGTAGAGTTGGCGAATTTATTGAAGCTTTTTGTTTCATAGCCCTGATTCATTATTTTACTTCGGTGGGTTTAAGTGCTATGGGATCACCGAAGGTGGGCGCAGCGATACATATAAGTGATAGAAAACTCATACATATTATTTTTCTAAATTAATGTTGTCGTCTCCTGGAATCGAACCCGGGACCATCTGTATAACAGTCCAACGCGCTAACCATTACACCCCAATGTTTTTTTATTTGTAAGGGAATGTATCCTAATGTGGCCCGCCATCCGTTATTTGGGATATATAAATAAAACTAATTGTAGTATTACACATCCAACACAAAAATTATTTTATATTTTTTTAATTTTGAAGAAAAAAAATTAGTAATTTTTTTTTATAAATTATGCCCATTTTTCCAAGGGGCCCGATTTTCAAGGGCGATGCGGGACATCTTCCCGTTATGCTAGAACTCTAATTTTTTGCAGGGCGAATTTTTGTACCCAAACAAATATTTTAAAAGGGGGGCAGGCCCAAAAATCGCAAGTTGAAAAATAAGGACCACCCTAATATATCATATCCGATATAATTTGATCAACCATTTTTCGGATCATAATATATCTCCCGTTGTTATGAAATGAGATATCATTATACATTACATCATATTATTTTTTTTTTACCCGGATATCTAAACTTACGGCAAGACGCCGTATAAATGATATTTGATTGGATATTTCTCTTATTAACATATGGTGCGTATGAGTGATATTAAATTTTGTATAACTTTATTAGACAACTACATATGCAACGTATGAGTAATATTAATTTTATTAACTCGTTATGGATAGTTAAGTTCTCAACAAAGTAAAATGGCTATAATTTTTTAGTGGCTAAAGATAATTAAGTGGTTTAAAAACACAAAATAATCTCAATTCTTGACTTCAATTGGAAATAACTGTAATCCAGGTTTGCTAAATCATTATTTGAAAAAAAAAAAATTTTTTTTTTGTTTTTTTTGATGGCACCTTTTTGGAAAATATTTAAAATTATAAAAGGGCTTGACTTTTATATTTTCGATTGATATGTTAATGAGAAAATACTAAAAATAAATTTTATATTACAAATCAATTAATCGCTGGTATATATATTTATTGAAAATCTGACCGATCGAAACATGATTTTTTTTTAATTACATTCACAAAGTTTAAAAAATTAAAAAATTTAAAACGCTTTTCTCTCAAAACATAAAAAATGTCTAAATTTTTTTGAAATACTATTACACTTATGAAAATTATCATGTCAGGGTGGCTGTACAGCAATTTAAAAAAAAAGTAACACCATTTTTTTCAAAAAAAAAAAAAATTTAAATCGATATATATACTCCGAAAAAAATAAAATTTCTCATAGATGTGAATAAAAATTTGCCGATAAAAACAAACTCTAGTGGAGGAAATGCGCTATAAACCAAACAAAATATAACTTTTACAATATTATTAGCGAAAATGTAAAAAGCTCGCCAGGAAAACATTATTTTTAAATTTTCATTAACAAATTTAAAAAAAAAACTCGTTTAAATGATTTTTATTTTTATTCATAGATTTTTGCCATAATAACACAGATGTCATTTCCATATCCATATGCATGAACATACTATACATATTTCTGCATCTAATTACTGCATGACTCTTCTCAATTTGTTCACTATAATTATTATAAAATCCTTCTCTAATATGGCCCACTTCACTCTCGCACACATGCTTACACCCACATTTACTATCATTCTTATTTGCATGTGTAGGATTTGACTATTACATGCACAGAATAAAATCAACCAACAACAACCAAAAAAAAAACTGAACATTTCAAATCACAACCAGTCAGTTAGACAATCATCAACAGAGACAATGAATGGATGACATTTTTGACAACTACAACAACGATACTTCATAATTTATGAATTCCGATACATATGAGAAAGAATGTATAGAGAAATGACTACAGCCAAGGGCAAAAAAGGAGAATACCATAAGAAAAGTTTTTTAAATGAGAAAAAATATTCCAAATCACGCATTCTAATTTTAAAGAATTGAAAATCTAATAATACTTGGTGAAGTTAAAAAACTCTACTGTTTTTAACCGATTTTTGTATTTTGAAACGGAATATTAAATGGGAAATATTAAAGATTTTTCAACAAATATAAAATTGTTCTTTTCTTTCCTAAATATATCTAGATTTGTTCAAGAATATCTGAATTAAAAAAAAACAAAGGATAACTTTTAGAACTGTGACAGTATTTTATTGCTAAAGGGTCCGCCAAATAACTTTTTTTTTGAACTCCTGAACCAATTGGACTTTGTATGGCGTCATACCAAGGTCTTTATGCAAAATTCGTCTCAATGATGTCTCCAAAATGTTCAATTGTTGAGGACGACGGTGAATTGATGTTGATGGCGCTTCACGCACATTTTCTGCCACAGCAGCAATATTCTCGGGTGTACGCACTGTTTTTGGCTTTTCACGCTTTGGTATATCGATGAGGATGCCAGTTTCTTTCACTTTTTTCACAAGATAACGAACATACGGACCATATTCGTTCAGCGGAAGGATAAACCTAATTATCTGTCAAATCAGACATAAGCTAAGTGTTACCATTCACGAAATAAGCACTAGTTGAAAAAAAAACGTTAGATGGCGGACCCTTTATAAAGTTTTTTTTTTAAATATTTTTTTAATAATTTATTCTAAAAAAAAGTTCTCAGTAAAATATTTTTTTTTTTATTTTAATGATATTAAAATTGAGAGAGGTGTCAGTCAGACTTTTTCTAAACAAAGAATTTTAGCTGTTCTAAGACATTGCGATGTTGTTGTTTGCACACACAAAAGGGTTAACAAATTATAGATGCTGAAATGCGTGTTTATAGAAACAAAAATGTTAAAATATCAAAAAAAAAAAAAAAAACTACTAAAAATTAGATAAAAATGAGCTTGCAGAAAAAGCTGCTAAAATAAGCTGATTTATTACTAAATATTAGTAATATAAGAATGTCAAACATAAATTTGTTGAATTTACAAATATTTAATTATATTTGAGCTAAATTTTAGTTAATTGAAAGTAACAAAATAATCTGCTAAAATCAACAAAAGCATTTGCTTAATATTAGTAGACAAAAAAAAATCATTAAAAATGTGAAATTTTCAAAAGTCTGCTCTTATTAAACCAGCAATTTACAATTTTTTAGCAAACATTTCTGTTCATTTTAGCAAAATAAACTGTTATTTGCATTCTACGGAATTGGAGATAAATATAGCAAAAATGTTGTTAATATTACAGTTTTTGTTTGCTATTTTAAGTCTACAAATATTTAATAAAAGTTTTTGCTAATTTTAGCAGAATAAATTGCTATTTCCAATTAACTAAAATAAACATCGAATATTACTAAAATTTATGTTAAAATTTATGTAAAATTTTGTAAAGTTAACATATTTATGTTTGCTGTTTTTATTTTATTAATATTTATCTGCTAAATTTAGCAGATTTTTTTTTGCAAGCTTTTTTGCAAGCTTATTTAAACTAATTTTTAGTAGCTTCGTCTGCTATGTTTACACGTTTATTTCTATGAGTGTGCGAAAAAAACTATTTTAAGGCGTTTTAAATAAGAAACGCTTATTTTACTTTAAACTAAACGAACTTTCTGAATAAATTAAATCAAAAATAGGGTTTATAGCAAGCTGTTGCTATTAGGAGTAGCCAAAGTTAAAAAAAATCAAACTACAGATTTGATTGAATGTATAAACTGATATATATTTACCAAGCTTAACTATCACATTTTATAAATCCGTTTCAAAATTAAAAATCACTTCAAAATTTACTATCTTATAAATACTTTAGTAAGTGAAGTCTTAAAAATTTGTATTTTAAAAATAACTTTAGATTTTGAGTGTATATTGAAGTATCTACAGATTGATAGATAACACAGAAGAAAAATATCTTAACTTTTAAAAATTAATATTCTATATATATCGGGAACAATTATATATATTGCGTGTAAAATGATTTCATTGGTGTACTTTATTTGATGTATGGTACAATTTTTTTCACAAAATCGTTTTAAAGTTCGGCGCATGCAAATGCAGTTTTTTACATATCACGTTTTTGAAATTCAATCAATCTGACTCATTTCAGTTGAAATGTAAGGCCAACCCCTGTATTCTTATTTGAGATATTTGATTTTTTTAAAAAAAAATTTAAAGATTAATCTCGAAAAATTTTCTCTCAGTTTTCCGAGATAAACACTGAGTTCAACTTTTAGTATGATATGTGGTATATCTTTGTTATGTAAATATATGCAAAAAATATCAACCAAAATTATTTATATTTGCAAAAGTTATATGTGAATGCTTTTCAGAAGTACATGTCGAAATTTTCAGGCAAAACATATTTATATTTGCAAAAGTTACTCTAACAAAAACATACTTTTGTGACAAATGTGTACCAAAAGGGATGTTTTTGTTAGGAAAACTTTTGCAAATATAAATATTTTTGCAAGTTTGATATAATATTTATTAATAAAAATTAAATCAAACTTGCATAAAAGACAAAGTACCGTCTAGTTTACCTTCCCCTGTGTTGTTTATAAACTAAACAAAAAAAGGAGAGAAAAAACAAAAAACGTGTATTGAATATCCACCAGAGGTGGACCTTACACATAACAAACAAGTTTTCAATTTATTTTTTTAACAATGGTTATAATCTTTAACTTAAAGCTCATATATTAGTTCTCATGTAGTGAGTAAACTAGTTCACACAGAGAAAAATTTTGCTATTTGCCAACTGAAATTCGGTTAAAACGATTTACATTCGATTTTTACGAATTTCAGTCGGTTGGCACAACTTTACATTAGTTTTCACAACAAAATTTGGTTAATTTAACTTAATTTTTGTTGCAACACCCAAAATATTCAGAAATGTAATGTAAATATTGTTGAACCAACTGAATTTATATGTTGTTACAATTATAATACACTTTTTAATTCGGTTGGCACTTTATTTCTCTGTGTGTTTATATGAATGTTTGATGTTTGGCATGGGATTGTTACCGCTTTCAAAACGTGTTCTGATTAGATTAGATTATAGTGGCACTATGCACCGCGACCAGAAATTGGTATTTTGTGCTGAACGTGTTCTGATGATGGGAACCTAGAAAATTCCCGAAATAGATCTATCAACACATTCCTAAAAGGGTCAAAGAATAAATTTGAAAACAAAAACTCTATAGATTATTTGTTAGGACAATATCCTAATAAAGAAATATAGATTTTTATTGGCTGATATTTTTCGCATATATTTACATACATAACAAAGATATACCACATATCATACTAAACGTTGAACTGAAAATTTCGAAATGTACTTCTGAAAAGCATTTACATATCATACATAAATTTGGACATAGGAGTCATTCTGGAAAGATATGCTGCCATGTAAAATTTTTGACATATCTCGAATTTTGCATTAAAAACGCCTTAGGAAAATAATTGTTTTCTTACTCTACTCTTATGACACTTTCCACTGCGTGAACATTTGATGTTGTTGATTGATAATTTCGTCATTGAATTCGTTAAAACCGAAACAATTTGAGAAAAAACGCTATCAAATGGTTTAATTTAAAGCTTTGGGAATCAAAAGCGCACCATAAATATTACTACAGGGCTTTTTCTTAGATTTCAACATTGAAATAAGCGTTAATGAGTCCACGAAATTCGTTTTTTTTTTCGTTTTTCGTTTTTTGTTTTTATTTTTATTATTAATTTCGTTTTTTTATATTTTATTTTTATGTTATTTTAACTTTAACTTTAAGTCCACGAAATTCGTTTTTTGTTTTTATTATTAATTTGTTTTTTTTTTTTTTTTTAACTTTATTTTTGTGTTATTTTAACTGATATTTCTTCAATACGGAATTAGCTGCTGTTATAACTGACATTAAAAACATTATGTGTTTATAAAATCAAATAATGTCATAAGTTAAACGGTATGTGGTAATATCTGTATAATACGCAGATATATGAATGGGTTGATATAGAGAGAGAGAGAGTAAAACATTAAATATTACTTAAATTTAACTTTAGCAATCAGCCACACTAGTAACACATTGAGCCATTTAAATGAAATTTAAAAACTTTAGAATAATAAAAAATAGATAAAAGTAAATCTTTTATAAAAAGTAATATAAAGGGATGTTAAAATACCAAGTGGTATAAAAAAAAACTATTGGTTTTAAGAAAAACTCTTAAAAAATAATGCTTAGAAAAACCATAAAAAAAAAAAATTCAAAATCACAAGTTTTAAACAAAATCTCATTGAATTTAAACTATAAGTTTTAGATGCCGGTATGTGTAAATACTATATTTGTATGCGTCTGTATGTTAGTTTATAAAAATCGCATTATTTCCGTTAATGTTTTGGCACGTTTCTACTGCAAAAGTATGCGCATAAATCAGACGACAAACTCAACACAAACTTAACTGATGTGAACCTAAGCCGCTCGTATGGTTACATTTAAAAAATATAAAAACACACAAACACATTCTTATCCACAAACAAACATAAATACACATTTGTATAAACAGCCTGTTATGCTCGCTCATGTACATTTTACACATGCATTTTTAAACTCAGTCAAACATGGATACAAAAATTCGAACTCATGCATACATGTATGCATACATAAGTTACATTCATTCACAAATGCATGATTTGTATAATATATGGGGCTTTCCAAGCTAACTACCCCTCTACAGGAAAAAGTATGTCGGATTAATATCAAGCATACAATATTTATTGTTTTATAAGGGCATTTCCATATTTATTTTTTTTTTTTACTTCTTTATATTCTTGTGTAGAACGTAAGAAGCTCTATATTTAGTAAAAATAAGAAAACAATCGATCTGCATGGTTCTAAAAAATATGCAGTTAAAGATAATAAAACTTTTTTTTAATAAAACTTTTTTTGTAACACTTTCACTACCGACTTGTTTTTGTGGATATATTTCTTTTTTGACTTCAGATTCTTGATAGGGGTCGTCAAATTGAAAATAAAAATGTGTGCATGTATGCCCCCTCCCCCTCATACACACCAACAAATTAGTCCGAAAATCAAAGTTTTTAAACTTTTCAGCTCTTTGTTACAGTTAAACAATCGAATAACCAAAAACGCGTTCTTTGGTTTTGTTTAGATCATTAAATGAAGCTACAGCTTTGTTAGTTTAGGAGATACACCAAACGGCCCTCTTTTTTGAAGATAAAGGCTGATTAAAAAATAGGACTTTGCTAACAAATAAAGCGACTATATTGTCATTTTTTCAATGACCAAGATTCTAGTAAGTATATTTAAACCAAATTCTTAAGCTATATTTTTTCAAAAATTTGTACACTGCTGTGTACAAGGGTAGTGCAAGGGTTACTATGATTTGGAATATTTAAAGTTTGCTTCACAATTTGCTGAGTTAATAAAACTTTTTTGATTTTCTTTTGCAACCCATAGTTATAAACGAGACGTTACTTAGCGTGATGTGGCATAAATGTCCTTTTAGGTAAATGATAGCATTTATTAAAAAAAAAATTTTTTTGTAATATTTATAAAAATTAAAAAAATATTAGAAATTTGATGAGCTGAATTTATTTTTGAGAATTAAATTGAATGTAAATTAAATTAATTCAATGAAAAAGGTATGCTACGTAAATGATACTAGATAGGTAAATGATACTAGAGTATACTTTTCAAAAGGCTGAGCTGAATCTCAACAGCTAGAACCTTCAGATGACAAACAAGTTTTGTGAGTGAAGCTGAATTTACGGTGTTATAACCGAATATAGCGAAACCCCGAGTTTTTTTTTTTTTAATTTAGGTTAAGATATATCGAAAATCGGATATGGTGGAGAAATTTTCAAGTCAGATTCGGATTCAGCGCATATCAAACGTTTTGAAAAGGATACCCTTATCACAGGGTCTTGACACTTTCAGAATTTGATGGCCTCTGGTTTTAGTAGAAAACATTGAGAGAATTATCTGCATGACATCAATGAATTTTTACATTAGATCTATGAAATTTCATATTGAAACTTTTCATTCAATTAATGGAAATTTTCATAAAATTTTATGAAAATTTCATTTTATTTATTAAAAATTTTATACGACTAATAAAAAGTTTCATTAAAACTATGAAGCTTTTTCATAAAGTTTAAGAAATTTTTCATTCACACTGTGAAGAAAACTTCATCGCTTTAGTGAAAAAATTTCATTAAAACTTATCGAAGAAATTCCCTCTGTATATATGAAGTGGTTCTGTTTTAAACTGTTCTCTATACCGCAGTGCGTTTTCATTCCTCTTACTAGTTAAGGATGCCGTCGATGTAAAAAATATAATTTTAAATATCAATATTTTAATACTCAAAAGTAAAATATTTTCCAGGTGAACAAAAAATTAACTCTGCTTGATATAACATATTATTTTATTTATTTTAAATTAGTCACTGCAAACTTGATTTAAATTAAAAGTTTTAAACGCCAGCAACACAGAAGTAATGAAAATAAATGTTTATTTGCGGTAACGAACGTAAAAATTAAGTTTGCTTTAAGTTTGACAGTGATATAATGTTAATTTTATTTTTAACTGGAGAGTTGGCTTCGAAAGCCTCATCTATGAATGTATAGATGTTGCATGCAATTTTGTTGTTGTTGGCGTAAGGAAGAATATTTGAAGAAGACTTTTTTTCTATTGCATACAGTAAATGTGTTGACTTAACACATGCAATTTTGTGCTATTTGCTTTGTTACACATACATACATTCATATTTGGATATTTATAGGGAACATATAGAAAATTTCTTCACTTTTGTTTTATATTTTTCTATTATTTGTAAGTTATACAAAACACTGGTTAAAAATAGCAGTTATGCCCGTAATTTCAAGCAATATTTACCTACCGGTGCTTAGATACCTACCCGATTTTGTTCGTGTATACGGGTAGATATCTAAGCACCGGTATCTATTGCTTGAAATTACGGGCATTAGAATATATTGAAATATTTGGGAGAACAATATTTGGATCGTTGCATAATCTATATTATGAGAGCCATGAGACGTCAACAAAGAAAATAAAAAAATGGCAATCCATATCAAAATATTACAAAAAGGCAAAAAATAGCAAGTTACAAAAAATTTTAAAAATTGCACTCTTAAAGAGAAAAAATGTTAAGAAAATAAGCATATCAAGCTAAGAAAATCTTAAAAACAAGCAATTTTAATGCTCAAAAATCTTAAGAAAACGCTTTTTTAAGCCCAACAAATGAAAAATAAGAATATAGCAATATAAGCAAATTTGAGTATAAATGGCAAATAATGCAGATTTGACTTTTCTGGACATCACATAGGAATTGACCAAGGGGCTTAAATTTTTACCAGCTTGTTGATGATTGATTTTTGTTGACCTGTTGAGTTGTTGAAATGTGAATATGTTTCGGCTTAAGGTTCTTTGTTATATGAAAATTTTGTTAAAAATAAATAAAACATAAGTTTTTTAAATTTTTAATATATTTGGCTTCGAAAGCCTCAATATATTTCTATCAACTTTGTGGATCATCATCAGGGCTTTATTTTAAAACCAATTATTTATTTACGATCGTAAATAAAAAGGTCGACCTTTTTATACACAGATACTCAATGGGTCATATCCCTATGGGGAATGAGGAGTCAATTGTCCTAAAAGTGACTGGTTAAAGAAGGACTTATCACAGGACTGGTATAATTTAATACTGAAGTGGGTTAAGCAGTGTCAATTGTCATAAAATTACCAATCCTGCGACTGGTAAAGGGAGGACATACCACTTAACCAGAATGCTTATTAACAAGAAAAAGCCAGTTGGCCAGAATTTTACCCATTGGAAGCTGTTTAGTTTTCGTTTATTTTATACGACATGCCCGTTTTGCGACAGTCTTCTGGTATGCCCATCTTTGGTTAGTCCTGTGGCATGCCACTATGTGGTTTAAAGTAGGACAAATGACCCCCTCCTATGACAACCCAATGTTAAAGCTGCCAGTTGTTTACATAGGGTAGGGTTTAGCAGAGGACCGGTCTCTGGCACAAAGGGACCGATCTTGTGGCACACGCAGAACCGGTCCCAATCCCGCAAATTTTGCAATTTGTCATATCATGCATACATCAAGAATTTAACATATTTATTTTATATTAAACTAATTTTCTCGATTTCAAAAAACCCTTATAAATTATTTTATACAACAATTCTAAGTTTTGTATAATTTGTAATTTTTATTTTTGTAACAAATTTTTAAACAGTTTAAAATTTACAATAAACTTTTTACAAAAATAAGAGATTTCTTTAGGTTTGTCTGTGGTGTAATGGTTAGCGCGTTGGACTTTTACACAGAAGGTCCCGGGTTCGATCCCCGGTGCCGGCAACATCAAATTAATATGTATGAGTTTTTTCTATCCCTCATACGTATCGCAATGTCCACCTTCGGTGTTCCCATAGCAATTAACCCCACCGAAGTAAAATAATGAATCAGGGCTATGAATCAAAAAGCTTCAATAAGTTCGCCAACTCTCCATCAGGTGGCGAGCAACAACTGTTCTAAGACTTATCATCTCGCGCAATTACAGTGTTGCCATGTCTGAAGCCCTTCATCTTTCCCCACCTTTCATCTCTATACTATCCCTTTCCAAAGAAAGCAACACACTAAATATAGGAAGTATTTCCTGAGTGTTGCCTCTCTTTTAAAAAAAAAAAAAAAAAAAAAAAAAAAAAAAAAAAAAAAAAATTTCGATGGAATTTGTAAAATGCATCCAAAAACTGCATTGGCATAAAATTTTTTTTTTGTAGACATATAAACCTAAATAAATTAAGTTTTGATATTGTAAAAAGACTATTCTAAATTTTAAGCTTTTTTTAAATCTCCTTGAAAATATAAAGTTTACAATTTATAGCCCAGAAAATAGACTCTGTCGTGGCTACCGCATTTGCCACCAATCGAATGTTTCGGTTGCTGCGACCAAATTTGTCGGTCTAAGATTCATAAACATATTAAACAGCATTTCAAATACATTTAGTAGTGTCCGACCGAACAGTTCGGCCAAAAAACTATATTTTGTCGGTTTTTTGATATCTAGATTCAATGATGACAAATTTTGGTATTGGAAACATGTTTGTTGAGGCGACTTAATTCGATTTTGTGTTTAAAATTTAAGAGAAAAGCCGAAGTTTAGCTATAAAGTTAAAAGTTCGGCCGCCGAACAATTTTTGATTTGGGCGAACTTTCTGAGGCCGAACAGTGAATTCATTGTTTAACTACAGACTTTTCTTCAAATTTGACACTCAAAATTGCATCTAATCAGTCCAATAAACATTTTGCCATCCGTCAAATTTGTCCATAATAAAATACCGAATACAGATCAAATGTATTTTCTGGCCGAACTGTTCGGTCGGACACTAACATTTAGTTAAAAAACAAATTTTAGCCCTAAAACTGTATACAAAAACGAATATTAACTTTTACACAAGGTTTAAATAGGTATTATAAGCTAATATTCGATTATGAATACAGATTTAGGGCTTAAAATGTATTTTTACTAAAATGTATTTGAAATCTGAATTAAGATTTCTTACGAATACGGGCTTATTGTATTTCCATTGATTTATGATTTTTAAAACTATAGCCCTGCTTGTACTGCAAAAATTTACCATTAAATTCAAAATTTATTTGACTTACCCGTTTTTTGAGTAACTCGGGAAATGCTAGTTCAATTCGGCTGTAAAGCATACTGTTTTGGATGTTTGACGGTCTTTCAACATCGTTTACACAAATATGACTTTAAGTTTCCACGTATATTTCAAACATTTTGTAGTATGGCAATCCTGAAATGAAGAAGCATGTTTTGAAATGATTTGTTTTATAATTTCTTTAATTTTTAAACGAATGTAGATATTAACATGAAATTTAAATTTGAAATTAAGTTTTGAATAAAGGCAACATTACCAGTTAAACTGGCAGCTCTGCCAGCTAAAAAGCTTTAAGATTTAAAGCTGGCTAAACTGGTAAGAAAAAGAGGAAATAACTCATATTGTTCAGGTAATCAATTATTAGCACATATTTTCTGTGGTTGGTTGATATATATACAAAACCATGAGCTCTTGTGGGTGGTGGATTAGAATGAGGCTGTTGATGACGTAGGCGCTTGTGTCGAAAGTGCAGCACTCCCTCTAGCGCAGATTGTTTCCATCTTTTTCTTACATTTGTTAACAATAAATGTTAATAGTAAAATTTTAATTATGATCTCAAAACTAGCAATTCAAAACGAAATGCAGTTTTGAACGTGACTTCATTTTGTTATCAAAAATGCTTGTACAAAAAATTATTATAATTATATTAAGTCATAATTAAAAAAAAAAGAGCGATCAAAAATTTGCCTTTTTTACAAACTTTTGCTTTTTATGGCATTCTAAAACCACTGTGTTCAAATTTGCCTGTTTTTGTCATGCCAAATAAGAAATTTTAAACATCGACTATGTACGAGGGCCGTCCCAAAACTGGCCGACCTAACAAAGAAAACACAACAAAATTGGGAAACATTTTCTTTATTTCTAAACATAATCTCCTTTTAACTCGAGATATTCAATAGCATCGATGCCCTGTTTATGATAAGAACTGTCAAGATCCTTACAATAGCCATCAATCGTAGACTAAACCTCTTCATTGTTGGTAAATCTTTTAACACCGAGCTATTTTTTCAAGTTTGGGAAAATAGTCCGAGGGAGATAAATCTGGCGAATAAGGAATTCGAACTTTAATTCATTGATTTTTGCTATCGCAATAATGGATGTGTTGCGACTCTGTTTTTGTTCTATTGTGAGCAAACGTTGCACCCATCTTATGCACAGATTTCTCATCACCAAATTCTCGGTCAATATGCGATAAGTAGCACTTTCTGAAATGGCTATCATTTCAGGCAGGATACGCACCTTCAGCCGACGATCATCTAATACCATTTTGTTGTCGACCACTACGGTGTTCGTTTTGGCAGCTCGTTTAAACTCTGCCCCAGTGTAGAATCTGGCTAAGCTTTATTATTGGTTGGAATGAGACCTTTCAAATAATGCATTGAATTACATAACGGTGACCAATATTTTCCATGTTTACAAATACACTGCGATCGTTTATTTTTAATGGCTCCAAAAAAAAAAAAATACTAAACAACGTGGCGCCTTGAAACTTAAAACATATATTTTATTATAAGGCTGCCACTTTTCACCAAAGTAAGTTTTTTTCAAACTACTGCCGCTATGTATACGTAGGGTCAGCTTATTTTGGGACCGCCCTCGTATATTAGTATCAGACTCTAGCAAAATCGACTGCTACTGCCACTGCTACTTGCACTTCTGCTCTTGCTACTTTCAATACAGTTGTCATGTTTGTCATGCAGCATGTTGATGCAAAACTTTAGCATTATTTTCTGTTTTCTTTTAAGAAATTCTATTTTTTCATCATTTCTTTTTAAACACACAAAAATCTGGATTCTTCCTTGATTTTAATGTTATTTTTTTTATATTTAACTACTTATTTGCTGCTAACTTAACTGGCTGGTTGCATGTTGTTGCTTTTAAGTGCATTATTATGCGCTTATAAGTCGGCGTATAATTTATTTAACAATTTCTGGAATTGTATTTTTTGTTTATTCTTCAGCCTGAAGTAATGTTATTAGTAAGGCAATGTAAACAGGAAAGAAAACTGAGATTTTAGTTACTGAGTTTTAGAAAAATTGTTTTAAATGTTAGTAAAAATGTAATTATTTTTTTTGGGAGAGCCCTTGTTTTTTGGGAGCCCACGGTTATAAGTGAACAATATCTATTATTTAAGTTTAGAGAATAGTTAGGGTTTGACCTTGCTAGTAATGTAAGTGATTTTTTTTACGAATGATCTTTGATAAAAATAATTCACCAAATCTGGCGTTGTTCGCCAAAAAAACAAATTTGAGTTTGTTCAAATATTTAGCTTTAACATAGAAAACTCTTGCAAAACTAATAATAATCGGCATAAAATTAAGATTTTTCAACAATTCGTTGGTAGTTCTTTAGGACTGTAATTTTTCGTCCAATTGTATTTCTTTCTAAGTCTTTGTCATTCCAATTTGCAATCACTGCTTGCTTGCTTAGCTTCTAACAATGTGTAAGTGATGACATTGTTTTTTCTAATTTAAAGCATTTTTCAGCTCTCAATTAACACACTTGCACTTGTATGTTAAACATGTATTGTCTACCCAGTCAGAAACTGCCAGTGGGGCAAATAATCAAACACTTGCATACTTTTGGCTAACCGGGGAATTGTAAATATATTACTGGCAGATCCCTTATTTAAGACGCTTTACCATCTTTTCCAAAAAGCGTTTTGCTAGTTTTTGTTTTACAATAACTTCAGTGGTCTACAAAAAAAAAACTTTGGCAAAGAATTGGCTGAGACCACTAGGCCAACGATTGGAAAAATTGTTTTCCCAGTGTTATCCAATCAGAAATTACCAACAGCTCAAAAGTCTAACAACTGGTAAAGCAGTTATTTTATAAAAATTATGATGCTTTGTTTAAAAAATTTTGTAGTCGGAAAGTTCCGAGTTCGATCCCGGTTGCAGGCATACATTTTTTGCGTGATTTTTTTATACTTTTTAATATTTTATTAATATAAAATCGATTTTTTTGTTTCTGGAAAAGTTCTTTCAGGACCAACTTTTTTTTTTCCCCCCAACTTGGACAAGTTGTTTCCAGCAAACGTTATGCCAGTGCTGACATATTTGAGTAGTCAAATGTTACCCAGCAGTTATCATTCACTTACATTTTAAATTATCAAGTATTATATGTGTCGTTAGCTCAGTGGTTAAAACTGTCGGCTGCCAATTTGTCGGCCAAGGTTAAAATCACGGCGTGACTAAAAAAATTATAAATGAACTTTTATTTTTTTTTTTTTTTTTATTTTGGAAAATCTATTTTTAGACCACCTATTTCATGGTTTTACCAACATTTTGCCAACCTTGTGAATTTTGTTTCCCCAGTGCTTGTCCGACACTTTTTGATGTTATCATGTTGGGGTTAGGAAAGCACTTGTTGCCAGCGCTTTTACCACTTGTTAAAGTGCCTTGCCAGCGGTGGTCCGTTTGTCTTTAGATGCATGGTATTCTAAGCTTTTTGCATGTGTGTGTATTCCTTTGTTAATATATTTTATATAGTTTTTGTATGCATGTGTTTGTTAAAAAGTGTTTCTTTGTTTATTCATTTAAGTATGTTAATTTCAACTAGTATATCGAGCCCAAACCGCCAAAAAGACGTAAGCGCCACAACTTTCGAGTTTCGGTTTTTGATGAAAATCTTAATTTTTCGATCATTCCTCAAAATTTCATAATAAACAAAAAAGACGTTAGCGCCAATTCCAATAGAACAAACCACAGTTTGTTTATATATCCCGTGACAGAAAAGTGTCGTTTACGTCTTTGACACGCTTGAGCATGTATTGTGAAGCGTTGGATTAGTAATTCAAAGGACCCCCAGTCAGAAAAAGACAAACGGACCACCGCTGGCAAGGCACTTTAGCAAGTGGTGCAAGTACTGGGTATCAATTATGTATCTTTTTTAAGACACACGACAATGAAATGACACCAAAATCATTCTCGTTTTAACAGCGTAAATTGTGACTATATTTGTTGCATCGGCTTCATATGACATTTGTAAGCCATAAGATGAGTAAACAAAATTAGTTCCATCCCCGAAACGATAATGAATTAGGGTTCATTTCATTGTCGTGTGTCGTAAAAAAGATACATAATTGATACCCTGGTAACAAGTGCATTCCTAATCCCAAAATGATAACATCATTAGACAAAAGGTCCGTCTATTCAAAAAGGGCCATGAAAAAGGTGTTTAAAAAATTTATTTTTCACAACAAAATTAAAAAAAAGTTAAGGAATAAAGTTTTTGGACCCGCCGGGATTCGAACCCAGGCCGCTAGATTGGCAGCCGACATCTGTAACCACTGAGCTAACTTACAACGTAAGTAAATGCTAACTGCTGGGTAACAGTTAACTGCTCAAATATGTCAGCACTGGCATAATGTTTGATGGAAACAACTTGCCAACGTTGGCAAAACAAAAAAAAGGTGGTCTTACAAGAGCTTTTATAGATACAAAAAAAATACTTTTATATGCAAAAATCGGGCTCGAACTCGGAACTTTTCGACTACAAACTTTTTCAAACAAAGCATCATCACTTTTATAAAATAAATGATTCACCAGTGGTCGGACTTTTGAGTGGTTGGTAATTTCTGACAGGATAGCACTGGGAAAACACTTTTTCCCAACGTTTGCCAATTCTTTGGTAATGGTTTTTCCTGCAGACCACTGAAATTTTTGTAAAACAATTACTGACAAAACGCTTTCTTAAACCTCTTAAAGAAGTGTTTTGCCAGTATTTATTTATAATTCCTCGGTTAGCCAGTGGTATAACAGTGCTGGATTTTTTGTACCACTAGGAGTTTCCGACTCGGCCTTTTCTCTGGACCAAGTATGAAATAACGCAAAAAAAAAAAACAAAAATGGGGTCCAATTAGACCCTCTTATTTAACCCATAAAATAGAGATTTGAAAGCTGAAAAAAATGTAATTTGCATTATGTGTTAAGTCTTTTACACTGCATTTAATTTTCATTGCAATCGGATAAACCAAAGAATAATAAAAAAATAATAAAAAAGCTTCTCCTGTATGATTTTGGAGCTTACGTCTTTTTTGGCGGTTAGGGCTCGACATTGTTCCAGCGCGGCTCCAGCAATTACTATACAGGGAAATATACGCTCAAGATATTGTTTTATATGCATTCAAATAATTTTTAGTTTTTGTTTGTTTTTTAATGTCTGCAAAATTCTTCTGCTTTTTGTCACTATTGTTTTCAAATTAGTTTCGTAATTAAAAATGACTTTGTATATGAATGGCAAGCAGCATTATCATTGTTGTCAACATTACAAACACCAGCAGCAATTGCAAACTTTATACAACAATTTAAATAAATATTTTAGCTAAACTTTAGGAAAGCGTTAATGTATAAAGACAAGAGACAAAGTATTTTCAAAATTAGGCTACTTAATTAAAGTTGATATTAAATATTTAATTAATTATATAAATAAATGAAAAACTAGATTTATTTAGATAGTTTGAATTACATAATGCATTAAAATTTGAATAAATATTTAAATAGTAATTAAGCACTAAAAATTTACTAGACGTTTTTTTTTTCAAAATATTAGATGTAAATTACTACACATGGAATTTATAAATTGGGTTAACTAATTAATTAATAATTTCATTAACTCATTTTGGCTCAACTAAGTATTCCGTTTTCAATCCACTACTTTTAAACGGTTATAGTTTTTTTTTCATGGCTAAAGATAATTAAGTGGTTAATAAGCCTTAATATAATATAAGCCCTTGACTAGAAAATTGTTATTCAGAGTTGCCAACTAAAGGGTCCGCCATCTAACGTTTTTTTTTTCAACTAGTGCTTATTTCATGTCTGATTTGGCAGATAATTAGTTTTATCCTTCCGCTGAACGAATATGGTCCGTATGTTCATTATCTTGTGAAAAAAGTGAAAGAAACTGGCATCCTCATCGATAAATCAAAGCGTGAAAAGCCAAAAACAGTGCGTACACCCGAGAATATTGCTGCTGTGGCAGAAAGTGTGCTTGAAGCGCCATCAACATCAATTCACGGTCGTTCTCAACAATTGAACATATCGGAGACATCATTGGTACGAATTTTGCATAAAGACCTTGGTATGATGCCATACAAAGTCCAATTGGTTCAGGAGTTCAAAAAAAAAAGTTATTTGGCGGACCCTTTACTTATTAAAAAAAAAAAATATTTTTAGCGTTTTTCGATGGGACGTTTATCAAAAATGATTAAAAAATATAATATCGAAAAATATTCATGATCTTTAACCGAACTAACCAACAACTCATAACACTAAACTTTTATATTTTTGATTGCTACATTGACGGAATAATACGAAACTTTATTTATCTGCTAAACATTAGGCTGGAGGCTCTAGCTTTCTTAAAACTAAGAGTTCTGATAAGATCTTTAGCCAGATCGAAATATATGTATCAACCTAGCTAATATATATACTTTGCTTTATTTTTGTATGTGTACGGAGGTTGAAAGTTCGTTATAAATAAATAATAATTCGTTTATGGATTGTTTTTAAGTTTTGATAATCTGACCGATCGGGAGATGAATTTCTCAAATACATATGGTCAAAAATATGCTAAAATTTATTTAGTTTTTACTCAAAATATAAATAATGGCTAGTTTTTGTTGAAATACTACTTAACTTATGAGTAGAGAAGACAAACAAAAATTCAATGTATTTAAAGCAAAAAAAAAATGTATTGTAAGTCCTGGTTCACACACGGCAATTTTACTTGCGCAAGTTTTCTTCAATTCTCCTTTGAACTGGCTTTTGTGTTCACACAGGAAAAGTTTGTTTCAGCAATTATCGTATATCAACCTGCAGCCAACTTCGTGTTGAAAATTGCGGATGACAAAACAAAACGGAGTTGGAGTACGGGCAAGTCTGTACCCCCTTCCATTCTCTTTTCCTCCCTCTTCTATAAACTCAAGACTTGCGCAAGTAAAATTGCCGTCTATGAACCGGGACTAACAAAGCAAAAAAACAACACATTTTTAACAAAGTTCAAAGTTAATAGAAAAAACGATATTTCATGAGTAAAAAAAGCATAAATATCTTAAAGCTCAAAATCAAAAAATCCAAAATCCACAGAAATATAACACAAAAATGCTTAAAAAAGTATAAAAAGACAAAGACAAATTTGTTTTCACTGTTATAACAATAATAAGGACAATGTTGTCATATGCCAATTTCAAAAACTGGTCAAAAACCACTATATTTTTCAAGTGCAAAAATCGGCCAACTTAAACAATAATTATTTTTCATATACTTTTGAATACAAACGTTTCTATAAAATTACACAAAACAGAAAATGTTTAAATATCTTCAACCGACTAGATGCTTTAAGCCAAACAAAGATATTTTCATTCAAAAATTATTCAAAAAATATATTAAAAAAAATACCATATTAATTCCATCAAAATTAGTGCTTTTTGAACCTTTTTCGAATGGTTTTCAAAATATTCAAAATCAGTTACATTTTTTACAATTACAATTTTTGTGTTTTTTATGATTCTTCTTAGAAGGCTAAAAAACTAAATAATTTGTGGCAATAAACGTTTTAAATTTAATTTCAACTCATAGAATAGGAACCCTAAAAACAGCATCGAAACTTTGCTGGCTGAGAATACATTTTTAGACTGGATTTTGATTTTTAAAAATAAATTACTAGTGTCCAACCGAACTGTTCGACCAGAAAATGAATTTGGTCGGTATACGGCTTTACAAAGAATTATGGACAAATTTGGAGAATGGAAAAATGTTTATTGGGCTGATTAGATGAGATTTTGAGTATCAAATTTAAAGAAAATACGGACTTCAAATGAATTAATTCACTGCACCAAGAGTGAACATATGTTTTAACATGATTAGGGACAAGAAATTATCATATAATGATCCTCACAATCATAAGCATGATTCTGATTAATCATATTATGATCACTGAGGACGATTTTATCAACATCTAGAATCGTAATATGATTATGAGGATCTTATTATGAATGTTATGTGTTTCAACCATAACATGATGCTCTTAAACTATCATAACATGATGCTCTTTTATCTGCGTATGTTCGGCCTCCGAAAGTTCAGCCAATTCGAAAATAGTTCGGCGCAGAACTTTTAACTTTATAGCAAAACTTCGGCTTTTTCCTTAAATTTTACACACAAAATCGAATTAAATCGGCTCAACAAGCATGTTTAAAATACCAAAATGTACCCTGATTGCCTCTAGATACCAAAACACCGATCAAATATAGTTTTTTGGCCGAACTGTTCGACACCATAACTTACTACTTTTAACTACTTATGAATATGAATATGAAAGTTTATGTTTTTCTTGTATTTTGATAGCTGCGTGAAAAATTTTTTCAAAAAAGTTGTTTTTGTGACCGTGTTTTGTTTCAAAAAAAATATTTTCTTTTAACATTTTATTTTGCTATATGTAAAAAGTCATTTAGATACATATCTTTTGAATGAAGAACTAATATCTGCAAAAAAATTTAAAATTGGTCAAATAATATAAATTTTTTGCATATGTTCAATTTGGGGTGAAGTTTTAAAAGTATATATATAGTGCAAAAAGCATTACCATATAAGTGGTTATATAAGTACATATCAAAATAATGACATATCATTACTAAACACCTTACAAAAAATAGAAAAATATGTGGTTACCTATATGATTACAAGTATGGACAAAAATAATGAGTCTAAAAATAAATAAAAAACAAAAAATAAATTTAATAAAATAATATATATTTCATATTGAATTTTTGTTTTTAATAAAACGTGCCCACACAGGATTCGAAAAAGGGCCTTCAGGTTGTCAGACAATCGGTCTACCATCTAAGATATCTCGACAGGTTATACTTGACAGATAGAAACATAAATGACTTGTTTGCACAAAATGTCATTACTTTCCAGCTTACAAAATATCAAAAATAAGTAGTTATATATGTACTTACTAGAAGTTAAAAAATTATGAGTTTAAATATAGATTTTCAAAAAATTGTTAGATCATTACTTTATATTTAAAATAACGCATTATTTTTTTTAATTAAAATAATGGGAAAATTAACTAGTTATTTGTAAGGCCTTATTATTTGTGTTAAATTAATGCATAAAGAAAGCTGGTGTCATAAATGGTGTAAGAAAGTAAGAAAAGTAATGACGTGTCATTGCCGTTTCTACACTGGGTTAGTAAAGTGAAAGTATTTAAAGCAATTTATGTAATGTTGGAGCTTATTATGTTGTGTTAGTACAAAATTTTGCAAATGTAAACTTTTTCATAAATTTAAGAGACATGCTTCGAAAATACATAAAAAACAACAAAGCCAGCCATAGACAAAAGTGGACTGGTAGAAGCAATAAAGGGTGTCGAAATTAAAAAACACATACAGTATACATCACCAGCTATTATAATATCCCACTTCAAAATGTATTCCTAAAATGTATTCCTAAAATGTAAACCTAAAATGTAAACCCTAAATTCAGCATGATGTTTTTAAATTTACTATTTTTTTTTTTCTGATATTAGCAAATTTTCGTGCAAGTGTAGTTTTTGTTAAATTAATAAACAGAATATGAAATTTTTAATAAAACAAAATAAGCACGAAATCAAATCCGGATTAAAAAACATGGCTAATACATTTTTAAAGTCTTTCAACACAAAGAATGTAAAAAATTATATTTATAAAACCACATTAAGATTAAATTATTTTTAAAACATTTTTTCGACCAATTACCTTAAAATACAAATCAATTGTGCCTTGTATATTTTGAGGTTAGCCATAAAAGTTATTTATGAAATACATATTCCAGCAAAACAACTTTTATGAAGAATAAGAATATTAAATTTTTGCATTATCTTACCAATAAGTTAACAATGTCAACTTGATATGCTAAAAATGCTTATTTAAAATCAAAATTTCTAGGAATTTTATAACTAACAAGGAAACTACGTTGTGGTGAATCCGCAGATTTTAATGAAACGTGAATATGTTGTTGAGGGCAAACAAATATTAGACACGTATTTATTTTAGGTCCGCAATCTCACCTTAGGGGTTAAAAAGGACCGTCAAAAATTACAAACTTTTTATATGAAAACATCTATAAAAATTTAAGAAATTCATAATTTTTTGTACGCAGTATAAAGTAGTCGAGAAAACTAAAATTTTTTTACCAACGTTCTGTGGGCCCAGGATCGTCACTTATATGAAATATTTAAAAGATGCTTTAAAAAAGTTCTAATTGGCTAAAAAAAACTATAACTACACATTAATTTCACTAAATTTCGTAAGTTAAAAAAAATAGAAGAGTTTAACCGGCATAAATGTAAAACCAATGAAAAATTGATAATATTTAACAAAAAAAAAAACAATTCATTCAAATTTAATTTTACAATTTAAAAAGGAATAACAAAATCAATTATTTTTTTTACAGTTTTGTTAGTTTTTTGTTTTTATAACGAGCTTCCAACCTCCGTATATTTACAAAAATAAAGCAAATCAAACATATTAGCTAGGTTGATACTAGCATTTCGATCTGGCTAAAGATCTCATCAGAACCCGAAGTTTTAGAAAAGTTAGAGCCTCCATAATAGGCAGAACTTTAACAAAACAACCTAATAATCATTAATTTTGCTCCATTCTTGTCTTCTTAGTAATCAAGCACGTGGTTAGGGTCTTTTCCTAACAAGCATCATGACGTTACTAAACTTTGAAGACCAAAAATGTTCTATTTATATAAAAAATTTTTAGTTTTTACTCTGGCTCAAGTAATAGTTTTTACAGTTTTGTTAGTTTTTTGTTTTTGTATACATCGAGATTATTTTTATGTTATTTTTAATTTATAACCAGCTTCCAACCACCGTATATTTACAAAAATAAAGAAAATCAAATATATTAGCTAGGTTGATACTAGTATTTCGATCTGACTAAAGATCTCATCAGAACCCGCAGTTTTAGAAAAGCTAGAGCCTTCAGAATAGGCAGAGCTTTAACAAAAAAACCTATTAATCATTAATTTTCCTCCATTCTTGTCTTTTTAGTAATCAAGCACGTGGTTAGGGTCTTTCCTTAACAAGCATCATGACGTTACTAAACTTTGAAGACAAAAAATGTTCTATTTATTTTTAGTTTTTACTCTGGCTCAAGTAATATTTTTTACAGTTTTGTTAGTTTTTTTGTTAGTGTTTCATAAATACAAATTTACAAAAATTAAAAAAAATATTTTAAAGCAGCAGTTTTAATAATATATGAGGCCTCCTTTTTTTTAATCAACTCAAAAATTCGATCAGACGTACTGTCTACCAAATTTATTAGAAGTTCTTCCGTTATAGATCTCCACACATTAATAACTGCTTCTTTTAGATGAAATATTGACAATTTTCTGCGTAAACTCGACGGGTTAATACTCCCCATATATTATCCATGGGGTTTTGATACGGAGAATATGCGTTCCATTCCAATACTCTTATATTTATTGATGATAGCCATTCCATCGTCTGACGACTTACGTGTACTGAGGCATTGTCTTGTTGAAAAATAAATTCTTCTTCTTTGCTATTTTCAATAAGTGGCACCAATTTCTCTTCTAATACTGTAATGTACTCAGAATAATTCATTCTGGTGCTTGGAAATGCCATATCAACTATACCGTCCAAACAAAAAGCGACACCCAACAATTAAGGATACGCCTCCGAAATTTATATTTCAATAGTTGTTAAAACTATGTGGACCATCAAGATTGAACTTTTTCGCTTCAGAAAAAATCAACTTTAAAATAAATTTATGTTTAAACAGTTTTTTTTTTTTTTTTTATTTTACATTTATTATTATTATTACACTCAGGGAACTTCTGCTTTCACAATTTGTAGTTGTTTGGGTTGTAATACAGTTTCTTTATTTTTAATGTAAATGTCAGTCATTTGTAGAACAAATTAAAATATTTACTAACCTTGTAGTTCATTTAAAAAACAAACCACATCAAATGACTGTTTTATGATTTTATATTAATTTTTTACAGTCGTTTTTTGTTATTTAAAAAAATAAAAAAAAATAAATGTTTGTTTATTTTTTACTAGCATGTGGTTCATTTTTACTACAATTGTTAGATATTTTTTGAAAATTAAAAAACAAATGACAATGTTAGTTGAATTTACTGTAATGTAAGTCGTCCTTTCTTTGAATGAAATTTCATTTGTTTTCAACTACAATTGCAGTGGTCTTTACCTACATAGTATTCTAAGTGTACATTTACAATTACATTACATTACAATTACATCTATTATTTACACATTTTGTTTAGCTATTTTGCCATTTTTGCCTTATCTTCTGTAATTTTAAATGGTTTTTCGTGCTATTTAGCCTGCTATTTGTAACTTTTTTTCTTGCCAAAAAAAACTTGCCCTGGTTATCACACTCTTAAAAACAGTTATAAGTTTTAAAAAAATGTTTGTAATATTAGAAAAAAATACCAAAAATCATTTGTACACTCACAATATTTTGTCCATAAAGAGTACTGAATACAACCATTAAATCAACTGAAAATCAGTTAAAAACAGGACTACTTACTTATCGTTTAAAACAATTGTATTTTTTAGTTTATTTTCAACTGTTGAAAAATAAACTGACAGAAGCCATAAAAACAATAGATTGTTTTCGTTTATTTCAATACTCAATATAACATAACAACTTTTTGTTTTGAATAGAAAATTTTAACTGAATATTTTAACTATTACGGAAAGTCCGTTTTTTTGTTTATTTTTTTTTTTTGTTGAATAACAGACAGAACGTTAAAAAATATATTTCTTTGTTAATTTCACTGTATATTCCATTGAAACAACTTTACCGATTAAACTTTTAAATAACTGTTGATTTTTTATGGAAAAGTTCTTGTGAGTGTAATTATAGTTTTGCAACGCAGTGTATAAGAAATACATATAAACAAAAATCAAATTTACTAATTTTTGACCCTACTTTTTAACCCTTAAACGTGAAATTGCGCACTTAAAAAAAATACGTATATAATATTCTTTTTGTCTTCAACAACATATGCAAGTTTTATTGAAATTTGCGGATTCACCACTGTATAGCTTCCTTGTAAGCAAAAAAATGTTAATATTTATAGACTTTGAACAATGACATTTATATTTATTATGATTGATTTTAAACACATAAGATTAATATATTATATCGAAGTTAATTTATTAAAAATGAAATATAATTATATAAAAGTGTGCTGAAAAACTAATCCACATAAAATCAAACGTTTTCACATAAAATTGTAGTGGAACAATACCTTTTAATATCCTACCGTTTTATAGAACATTCCATTTATAAATAATACTCTTCATTGAAGTTAATATTTCTGTTTACAAAAAGTCAACTTTACACATTTTTGCCCCATCAAGTCAATAATGTTAATATAAAAGTAGGAAAAAAAACAAAAAATTGTAAAAATAATTTTTATAGGCATATATTTTTTTTAAGCTTTTTATTTTATGTAACACATAATAATTTGCCATAAAAGGAATAAGGATATAAACAAAAATTGTTTACAAATTTTTTATTTTTTTTATTTAATCAAGTATTTTGATAAATAACAAATTTTTATGTATTTTAGGTCCATAAATTATGAGAAGTAGTCAATAAATTTATGTGAAAACATATTGTTGGTGGTTAGCAACATAACATTATAGAGTGGAGTGATCGAGTCGGATTTTGAAACCCGGTTTCAGTCGGTTTTTTATGTGTTGTAGGTTTTAATTTTTCTAAAAAGTTTAATTTTCGAATATCGAATAAACCGGTTTTTTTTGTCGAATAACCGTGCTATTCTTTTTAGTTTCAATATATTAAAAACCATAAATTTACTATATTCATTGTTAAAAACGGAATATATTGAAAAACTTTCTCAAAACCAGTTTTTTATTAAAGTGGTGCAAGGAAGAGAGCTCTTTTTTACTTAAAAATTACTCATATAAAAGAACATTAAGACTTACATAACCTCAAAAAGGAATATTTTTCGGTGTCATTTCTGAGTTGTTGAGATATTATTACGTCATTTTATATTTGGCTACATTAACAAATACAAGCAAAAAATATAAATTTTTTTTGTAAAGGTAGACATACACACAAAAAACAAGTTTTCAATTTATTTTTTGATCAATGGTGATAATCTTTAACTTCGAGCTCATATATTAGTTCTCATGTAGTGAGTAAACTAGTTTACATGAATGTTTGATGTTAGGCATTTAATTGTTACCTCTTTCAAAACGTGTTCTGATGATGGGAACCTAGAAAATTCCCGAATTAGATCTATCAACACATTCCTGAAAGGGTCAAAGAATAAATTTGAAAACAAAAACTCTATAGATTATTTGTTAGGACAATATCCTAATAAAGAAATATAGAGTATGGCCTCGAACTTGAATAAATTTCATTTTCATTGCACAATTAAAGGTCGAAAAAAACCATAATTTTTATTTTTAATGAAAATTATATCAAACTTGTATAAAAGACAAAGTATGGTCTTGTTTTCTACTTTCCCTGTACATTTTGTTTTTAAAAACAAATGTACAAATCAAAGGAAAAGAAACAAAAACGTGTATTGAATATTTACCAACGGTAGACATACACACAAAAAACAAGTTTTCAATTTATTTTTTGATCAATGGTGATAATCTTTAACTTCGAGCTCATATATAATATATATTAGTTCTCATGTAGTGAGTAAACTAGTTTATATGAATGTTTGATATTTGGCATGGGATTGTTACCTCTTTCAAAACGTGTTCTGATGATGAGAACCTAGAAAATTCCCGAAATAGATCTATCAACACATTCCTGAAAAGGTCAAAGAATAAATTTGAAAACAAAAACTCTATAGATTATTTGTTAGGACAATATCCTAATAAAGAAATATAGAGTATGGCCTCGAACTTCAATAATTTTCATTTTCATTTATCTTTTCTATTTTTTGTTAACTTTTTTTTTAACTCTGATTTATTCAAGTCTTTTCAATAATAAACTGTTCTTAATAAATTATTTTGGTATTCAAAAGGTATTTTTTTCATAAAACAAAATTTTAAATGATTTGCAAAAATTATTGTTTTTGAAAACCATCAAAATTTTTTTCTCAAGTTGATATAAAATGAATCATAATATTTTAAGTCAAAATTAAAATTATTAAAATCAATAAAATAAAATCTATTTTTGTGTATAATTGTAGAACATATAAAACCCGGTTAACCGTTTATGTTTTGTTTTTAATTTCAACTATTTGGAAAAACCGAAAACCGGTTTTTTAAAAAAATGTCGAATAATCGATCACCGTACACTTTAACCACATGATATATTTACAATATTTGTATATAGAATTTATATAGAAACACTATTTATTTGTTTGTATATTATCGATGAAGACTAAGTTGTCGTTTATAGTTATTTACTATCAATCATAAAATAATATGTAAAACGTATGTTTTAACATGCGACTTTGTTGCTTGCTTCTTGTCTTAACAACAAGTTGTAACAACCAAACGGCTGGTTTGTACCATAAAGGATACTTTTTTTTTTTTGTTACAATTTTTTTACAGCTACTTCTTGACAGGGTATTGGCATATTTTGAAGGCAGGATAAGGGTCGTTAAAACATAGTTGCAACAAAATACCCATCAAGTTATGATGACTACCGTCGTTGTAACAACACATGCATATCGTTCTCAGATAAATTGTATTTGCCAATAGGGGAAGGATAGCTAAAGGTATGAGATATAAATCAGTAAATAGAAATTAACTCATATATCAGCTAAACATTTTTCAACCCAACTTTAAAGATATATATCTACAACAATTTAAATTTATTTACCTTACACCTCCACTTGGTGTAAATGTCAGCAAAAGTTAAAATTTTCACCAAATCGATTTTTTTTTTTGAAAACGTTAACCCGTGCCAAATTTCGGCCGAAAATAGTCCAATTTATAAAATAAAGCGTATTTTTATTAAAAATTTCCAAAATTCGAAATTTTTAAAAGTTAATTTTGTTTTTTTTTTCATTTATTCCTTAAATATACTCTAAATTATTCAGATATGAAATTCTGCCTTCATCGGATATTATTAACCCACTTTTGCCATTTTTGACCCCACCTTTTTACCGTTAAAAGTAAGATCAGCACGATAAAGAATTACTATAGTTCGTTAGTTAAGTACACTTCACACATATCCAAATTTAATCAAAATCTGAAAGAAGTCATTCTGTAAATTTCCTAGTGGGTGATGAGGAATAATTTACGCCTTACCCTACAAGTTTTTATGCACTAGTTTTTAAGATTTACTCGTAACCTACGTTGGCACATATCGCCTAAAGAATAAAAAATTTGGTAGAAAAACTTATTCATCCCTATCGTTAATAAAAAGGGAAATGTTTGTTCCCATGTAATTTTCATTCCCCCTCAAGTGAAAATTGGTATCGTGAATTCCCCCTGAAATTGTATTATGCTAGTCCCTAGTGAATGATTAGACAAAGGGAACAAATTTCGAGGGAACTTTTATTCACGATTTGAATTGAGTGAAAAGGGAAAACAATTCGAGGGAAATAATATTCACGATAGGGGTGATTGTTTATTTTCATGCCAAACACATGGTATAAATTTCATCGCAAAATAAATATCAGGCCTTATAGGGTTAATGTTTGCTCACAAAATACTATTAAAACTACACCCCTAATTGAACATATTCACAAAAATTCGCATAATTTAAACAATTTGCAATTTTTTGCGGATATAAGTTCGTTAGTCAAAAGATTTGTAAAAAAATGCCAAATTAAAAATGTTAACGGAAAGTTTTTTTGTTTTAATGAAAACACAACAGTTTTTTTTTTTAACAACAAGACACAGTAGTTAAAATGTCTAAAAATGCACTAATATTGGAAAAACATAGAATTCACCACTTCACCACTTCACCCCTTTTACCAAATTCCCTTTTATAAAATTCCCCTATAAATAAACAATTTTAATTGAAGATAATTTAAATCTACTAACTAACACTATCATCTTTCTTACGGCTACCTTCCCATATATACATTTTTTTTTTGTCTTCAACATACGTCCAATACTATAGTTGATGTTATTCCATTACATAGTTGTAAATGTCATCAAGTGAATGTAATAAAATTTGTGGCAAACCTTATTGCGGTTAAAATTTTTTTTTCATAAAAATTCCATATAAAAATATCAACATATAAACCGACAGACATACCTGCCACTGCATTATGCAACAAACTAATAGTAACGTTTTACCTTATAAAAAAAAAAAACATTGTAAATATTTTTTACTGAATTTTAAAGTAAATATTTTTAAACGACTTATTTATGATTGGGAAAACATCTTAAAAAAATCAATGAAACTCTTACTTAACCATGAATAGAGTTATCATAAAGAATTTATGCAACATATAAAAAGAATTTCAGAATTATGTTTCATTATCCTTTAAAGAGATATTTAATATAAACAAACTTGATATTTTCTCCTAAAAGTGCACTATATAAATATATACTTTTAAGCTCTTAAAGGTAGACTTTACTTTTTTTGAATTTATTGCTTTAATTTTCAACTCATAAAGAAAGAACACATCATAGATGCGATAGAAATTTTTCAAATAACTATAAAGAACATTACTTGATTAAGAAATTTTTACAATTTGTTTACTTCAAAGCGCTCTCTAGTGGCTTATTAACAATCAAGGTTGCAACAGTGACAAAATATAAACCCCGACATGATAGTTTTTTTTGTACGTGTAGAAGTATTTAAATAAATAAAAAACTAGTCATTATTTATGTTTTAATTGAAAATTGAATAAATTTTTGGATATTTCCGACTTTGCGTATTTGAAAAACGCATTTTTAGTTTGGTCAATTTCCAAAAAATTATGTTTTTTTGGCATAGTATCATGAGGTGGACAATTTTGTATTATTAACGAAAAACATTATTTTGGGTCATTTTGGAAAAAAATCTTTTTTAACATCCCTGTAAAAAATCGACATATATATGGATACATACATGAACACACATGCTTCATACATTTCCACAAGCATCCATACATGATTCATATATGTTCATAAACCATTCAAATATGTTCATATAAGGAATCATATACATATGTTCATCTTTGTGCATTAACGAAAACTGATGCAGATGGTCTATGTGCTCATTTATTGAAAAAATATGCATCTTCTATTTCGGGCGCCCTTACATTTATTTTTAATTTATCGCTTAGAGAAGGAAGTCCGATTTAATTATACCTGTTTTTAAGAACGGGAAAAGAGATGATGTAACTTGTTACAGACCAATTTCCATGTCGTCATGTGTTTCTAAAATCTTTGAGCATGTGATCTATAAGAAGCTATTTTTTATTACTAGATCTTGGATTTATCCTAATCAGCATGGGTTTTTTTCCGGTAGATCTACTACGAAAAATTTAACAATGTTTAGTGAATTTTGTATATCAACCTTGGAACGAGGTGGTGAAGTGGATATCATTGATACGGAGTTTTCGAAAGTTTTTGACAAAGTTTCTCATGACATACATAAAAAAAAATTGCCTTGCGTCGGATTCCATTCGAGTTTTTTAATGCGTTTAAGATCTTATTTATCTGGTAGAAGTGCGCCCAGGTAGGCTAGTAGGTAGTGTGCTGGCTTATCAGTGCGGTGGTCGTGGGTTCGATTCCCACCAGAGGCACTGGTCTGTTTTAGCTACAACGCGCCGAAGGCCATAGTAGCTAGTGCTCGGTTAGGGTAATAGTATATAATTTGTAATTATATGATTATTAATTAATAAAATAAAAATAAAAAATAAATTTCTGGTAGAATTTGTAAAGTTGCCATTGAAGGATATGAGGGTAGGCCTTAATTCATACATTGGGTGTACCACAGGGCAGCGGGTTGGGTTCATTGTTGTTTAATTTATTTATTTATTTATGCTTTATTAAATCTAAATTTCTCTTATATGCGAATAACTTGAAAGTATTTGTGTAAACAGAATCTTTGCGTAATGTTTTTGATTTACAAATTCAACTAGATTTTAATGATCTACACTTAAACCTTTCAAAATGTTAATGTCATTTAGTAGACCTTTTAAACCAATTCAGTCTGTATTTAGGATTTCTGATTATAATCTGAAGACGGCAAAATCTACAATTTTTTAAAAAGGGCCTAAAGTATTTTTTTAAATAATTATTTGGCAACACTGGATAAAACTTTTCTAAGTTATGCATTTATGGTTGAAATCAAGATGTTATTTTATTAGAATTAAATCACTTAATTATCTTTAAACTGAAAAAAATATATAACCGTTTAAGAGCTCATAATATAATAGTTATTCCATGAGTGAAAGGATTATAAAATATTTATAAAACTTAAAATTTTCCCTTAAATTAGACTTTATAAACTGGAAATTTTCAACTCCTAGATGTAGTCTATATAATTTTATTTTTAAATAATATAGACTAAAGATTTACTTCAAAAAACAAATCCTTTCTTTAAACCCTTAAACCACAAAGTATTGGAGTGTTATTTAAAAAACAACTTTTTAAAATATTCTTTATTCCTTCAAAAGTATTGACCCCCCATTATGTTAAGATCAAACATAGATTTGCCATGACACCCTTTAACAATACTTAGCAGGTATACAATTTCCATGTATTCTTTTATGCCAACAAAATAAATCTTTACAAAAGCTTTTGCTAAAAATACACATATATTGGCAACAACAAAAAATCATCAAAAATATTTTAAACCGCATCACTTAAGCCTTGATTTACACTACAGATTCAATTCAGAAAAATTTCATTATTCTAATTCCATTTTTTTTTTTTTTTTTTTGGAAAACCGTGAAAATTTAAAAAAAATTTAGAGTACGTTTTCAATAAAAGATAAAAATATGTTCCATATATTTTGTATGAAACGCAAAAATCTTCCAGGCTACTGGCGAAATTTATTGTTTCATATAAAATGTATGCGAATATGATTTCGCTTTTAATTTTCACTTTTATTGTGAACGTATTCGATTGACAAAGTAAACTTTTTTTTTTTGTTAAATATATCGTAAAATCGTGATATTTTGTAAACCCAGGTATAGATGTACTTTAACAAAAAGTAAGGAGAGTAATTTATGGTAAGACAAACTCGCTGATATGCGGTAAATACTTCTAGGGTGGATCGATATTGACTTTTAATGAAAAAACAAAAAAAAGGGAGCAGCGATTGCGGAGCGAAGTTAAAAAAAAAATAGTAATTCCCTCTTCAATTCAGAAAAATCATAATATTTTACTACACATTTCTTTCAAACCATAATCAGGTTCAAAATATTTTCTAGAAATAAAGGAAATATCCGAACTGACACTGATTTTGACACTAAACTGATTTTTATGAAATTCGTCTATATTGTAAAGAAACAAGCCTGTTTCGACTTAAATGCCATATTAAAGGTTTTAAGGGTGAAAAAGCGGTTAATTGTTTTTAAACAAAATGTATTCAATAGTCCAAAGTAATTTTGAACACCAACTCTGAAAAAATTTTAAAACAAAGAAAAATCAAAAATTGTATATCGGGTGTTTTTTATAGAGTGACACAAGTTTAAATCATAATAAAACAAGGAAATACAATGAAACGGGCTTTATTGGAAAGAAAATTTTATGAAATTAATGTTTAAATATGATTTCTGCAACGTGGCCGCCACGGCTGGAGCGTAGAGGGCGCAATCTGGAACACCAATTTTCAACAACTTTTCGCAGCATTTGCGGCCGTATTTCGCCGATAACTCTTCGAATGTTGATTTCCAGATGTTGAATTGTTTGTGGTTTATCGACGCAGACAAGCGACTTAACATAACCCCAAAGAAAATAATCCAATATGATTAAATCACACGATCTTGGTGGCCAATGAATTGGGCCATTACGTGAAATTATTTTTTCATCAAAAGTTTCTTTGAGTAAATCAATTGTAGCTCCCGCTGTGTGGCATACGATGGTCGTTTGGCTCTAATTCCTTCAGAAGTTGAAAACTTGTAAGCCAATATCCTTTCGTAAAATCTTCCATAAAGTGGAATGACACAACCCCAGTTGCTGAGAACGGCGACGATTTGATTGATTAGGATCATCTTCAATGCTTTCCTGTACAGCTGCTACAGCTTCTTCAGGGCGCACTGTTCGGCGTCTCACGGGATGCACATTATCAGTAACAGTAAACGTGGTCTGAAAATGATCTATTGTTCTTCGAATTAGCCGCTCTGAAGGACGATTATGTACGCCATAAAATGGAAGAAGTGCACGATGAGTTTGACGAATAGAACAATTATTTTAATTAAAAATTTCAACAATTTGCACGCGTTGCTCTGGTGTAAGTCGATTCATAATGAAATTTCAAAGCAAACTAAACAAAAAGCAACTATCAGCTGCTAAATGGGTGGTCAAATAAAGCAGTGATGCCAACTCAAAGTTGTGACACTCTAAAAAAAAAAACACGCTTTATCATTACCATATATGAGTTATGGCAGATTTACAAAGAGTTTAATTCTCGCTAAAACATATTCTAGTTTATTTAAGATCTGAGTTTACACCCCAAAGATCCTATCTTTGAAAAAAAAAATTCTCAAATGCTGACAACAAATGTATACAAAGCTAAACACTTTTAATTTTCTTAAAACTGGGATATTTTGTAATTTTCATCTGTCTCAGCATTTTGTTGTTTTCGGTTATTTAGGAGTTAAACCTTAATTTCAAAAATCGGTTAATTTTTCTTGTTTAATTAGTTAAAATCACAAACCGATCCAGCCTAATATATACACATATGAATATTAAAACTACACTTAGGGAAAAAACTACATCATATTTATGAAAAACTTCATAAATATGAAGAAAAACTTCATTGATTTTCGTAAAATGAAACACTTCATAAATAGGATGAAGTTGTGTCATAAAAGAGTTGTGACCCATTTCATATCATCAAACCTATGAAACATTTCATAAATATGATGATAAAGTTTCATAATTGAAGTGCTTCATAAATATTATGAAACATTTCATAAATATTATGAAACATTTCATAAATATTATGAAGCTGCTTCAAAAATTTTTATGAAATGTTTCATAAATATTAAGAAACGTTTCATAAATATTATGGAAAATGTTCATAAATTATGTTTAACATTTTTCCATAAATTTCTTGATATACAGTGGCGGACAAAAATATTCACACAGCAGCAAACTTTATTTTTAATCTTTTATATTTTTAAAATGAAACCCACTAGCCGGATATGGTATTCAACAAAATGGTTTATTAACTTATAAATTATTAAAATACAACAAAAAACTTATTCTTAGTATGTTATATTACAAGAAAAAACTAAATATGTAATTCAAAGTATTATTTTACAAAAAATAAAATTTTACATGATTTAATACTTTGTGGAGTAGCCTTTCTTTGCTATGACTTCTTTTAATCTTCTTGGCATAGAATGGACCAATTTCTTCGTAACATCAGCTGCAATATTTTGCCATTCTTGCAACAGAACTTCCGTCAGTTGAGCCTTACTTGTGATATTTAAATCATTAATAAGTTAATAAACAATTTTGTTGGATACCTTATACGGCTAATAGCTTTCATTTTAAAAATATAAAAGATTTAAAATAAAGTTTGCTGCTGTGTGAATACTTTTGTCCGGCACTGTAAATTACAAAAACGAATCTAACTGCTTTTTTTTAATGCTTTATATTCACCATAATTAATTTTATTTTACAAAAGTAAAATAAATACACTTTTACAACTTTTACTTATTTTATTCGTGTAAACGTACTCACAACCTTTTGTGTACAAGTGCTATTTGCTTTGTTTACAGTGAGTTAAGAAAATCAATTCGGTCAAAAAATGGAAATTTCAAGAGAAGGTTTTTGTTGGATTATTTTTCACAACTTTCGACGTGGATTATCTGAACAAGAATGTGTCGATGAGCTCAGTTCTTTGTATGGCGATAAAGCACCCTCAAAACCAACAGTATATCGCTGGTGTAGTGAATTCAATCGTGGTCGTAGTTCGGTCGCCGACGAATTCCGTGAAGGTCGTCCAAAATCGGTTGTTGTGCCACAAAACATCGATGCAGTGCGTGAACTGATAACTCAAGATCGTCATGTGACATATTGTGAGATAGACGCATCCTTGCACATTAGTTCCACTTCAATACATTCGATTTTGCATGAACTCTTAGTTGTAAAAAAAAATTGTTCTCGTTATATACCCCATAATTTATCGACCGCTCAAAAAAAGGCACGCATCTATTAATATAAGGAAATGATTAAAAAGTTCTACCGCGGTGCTTCAAAAGACGTGTATAAACTCGTGTCAGGTGACGAATGATGGATATATGCGTATGAGCCGGAATCAAAACAGCAATCGACCGTGTGGGTATTCCAAGACAAGCTTAATCCAACAAAAGTTGTTCGTGGAAGAAGCACAGCGAAGCAAATGGTAGCCTGTTTCTTTGGCAAAATGGGTTATGTGGCCACTGTTTCTCTTGAGCAACGTAGGATGGGCAGTTTTGAATAGTACACGAACATTTTATTGCCCGAAGTCGTCGGAGAAATTCGTAAAACCAACCGCCGAAAACGAATCATTCTCCATCATGACAATGCGAGCTCTCACACATCTCGTCAAACAAGTGAATTTTTGAGCAGCCAAAACATCGAATTGATGACTCATCCTCCGTACAGTCCTGATGTGCCACCAAATCACTTCATCTTGTTCCCGACTATCAAAGGTAAACAGCGTGGTCAACGATTTACGAGCGCCAAAGAAGCAGTTGAAGCGTTCAAAAACCATGTTTTGGAGGTGTCTCAAGAGGAATGGAAAAACTGCTATGACAAATGGCTTGAACGAATGTAAAAGTGTATTGATCATCAAGAGGAGTATTTTGAAAAACAATAAAGCCATTTTCATTTAAAAATTTTTGTTATTATTTGCTATTCCCGAAATATAAATAGTACCCCTCGTATTTTGTTATTTTCTATTGAAATTTAATGTATTTTAATTTTATCTTGCTTATTTTATTGTTAAAATTTTAAATAAAAAAAAAAAAATTATTAAATTATTTTTCAAAAACATGATAAAAATTATTTTGAACTTTTAAATTTCTGCAACATGTTTTCATTTGCTCGGTGCGAGTTTATGAACAAATAAAAAGGGGGCAGATTGAGAGAGACTGAGGTGGATATACACTAGGCCGGGTCGATAAAAAAAGTTGTGCCGGTCATCCCCTAGAATTAAAGATAATTTGAAGAAGATTTGAAAAAAAAATTTTTTTTTTTTGCCACGCCCCTTGACCCCGCGCATTTGGTTTTTTATTTCCTGTGGCTCCATTTATAGTCCGATCGTAACGTGTGATATATCATTGTTTTTGGAATGACAACGGCTACATTTTCTACTTTGATCACTTTTGACTCCGACGTCAAATTCTAGAAGTGACTTCTGGAAACTCGATTTGGTACTCGAGGGTGGTAGAAATCGAGTTTCCAGAAGTCACTTCTAGAATTTGACGTCGGAGTCAAAAGTGATCGGACTATAAATGGAGCCACAGGAAATAAAAAACCAAATGCGCGGGGTCAAGGGGCGTGGCAAAAAAAAAAAAAATTTTTTTTCAAATCTTCTTCAAATTATCTTCAATTCTAGGGGGGTGACCGGCACAACTTTTTTTTTGTATGGGGTGCGACCCACTCTAATATACACCCACTGATATGAAGAATAATTGATTACAAACGATTTATGAAACAATTTCATCAATATGAAGAAACTTTTTTCCCTGAGTGTTCAGTTCAGTGTTCAGTTTATATGTTTTTTATTGGAATTGTAATGACAATGATACCACCAACTGTGTTTTTTTTTTGTTTGTTTCTCTCTGTAAGTATAGAGTAGCTGTGTTGTTTTGCTCACTTATACAAAAATACTTGAATATTACAACTGTGAACTATGGGGCAATAATTTAAAATAGCTCTTGATAAAAATAATAATGCAAATTAAAAACATTGGTGAGAAAAATAGTACACAACTTCAATTTCAGATGTTTTATGATTGATATATTTAGAGTTAAGCTATTTTTTTCATTTTATGTCCCATAGTGTTCGGCTGTTAAGATGTATTTTTTATGTTTTTTGTAGTTGTATATATTTTTTTTATTAATTTTAGTTTATTTTTTGCTATATGCATGTGTTTTGTATTCACTATTCTTTTAGATTTAAAACTAGTGTTAGTATGCTGTTGACGATTGTAATAAAAGTTCAACATTGATTTACAACATTCCCATGAAACTTGTAAATGTTGTTCAATAAAAGTGAAAGAAACAACTACAGCAACAACTGAAATGAAAACGAGCATAAGTACTATTGAAACTACTACTGCCGCGTATTCTTCTCTACCGTAACAAGGTTATTTGAAACATATTGCAATGACTTTGGTGTTATATGCATGTTTTTTTTTTTTTCTTCTAGCTAATAGCAAGACGAAGTAGTAATTTTGTTGTGAAACGAAAAACTCAATAAAAATGAAGGTGGTTTTATGGATTTTTTGAAGTAAAGGTAATAAAAAAAATTTTCATTTTTTTAAGTACAGTTTAGAGGGGTTAGACTAGAATTATTTTAATATTTATTGCATACTTTTAGGGTATATTGTGATAATATTTAATTAAAATTATTTTCACAAAAAAAAACATAAACTCTGGGTATGTTTTTGTCAAAGTTTAGCGCCCGTATTCATAAAAAATCTTAATTCAGATTTCAAATACATTTTAGTTAAAACACATTTTAAGCCTTAAAACTGTATTCATAAACGAATATTAGCTTAAAATACCTATTGTAAACCTTGCGTAAAAGTTTATTAATATAAAAATATTCATTTATGAATACAGTTTTAGGGCTAAACTTTGTGTTTTAACTAAAATGTATTTGAAATGCTGTTTAATAATTTTATGAATACGGGGGTTAGTATTTATTTCATTTTGCAGAAAATAGTTGTTGTCTATCGCAAGTATTCAATTAAAATTCACATATAAGTTCTCGTGGCACTGTACGTATACTTAATTTTAAGAGTGGTATTAATAATACGTATACGTTCACTAGAAAAAATATTTGAATTTTAATTGAATATTTGTCATATAACATATTTAACGCATCTTTAATTTTAAACGAATACCCCGCTACACAGAAAAAATTATCAACCTAAAATATCTAATTAAAGCTTTGATTAGAATTAAGTTTGTTTCTCAACAAATATTTAATTGAATCAATTAATATTTTAATTGACTTTTAAATATATAAATAGATGTTTTATTTTAGACGTTATTCTCAAATTATTTTTTAATACACTGTATGCATAACAGAAAATTTTCAGTATAAAATACCAAATGAATTTGAAGTTTACAAACAAAACAAGCACACACACAAACATACAAACAGACATAGCATTACAAAAAACAGCAAAAAAGCATACAATTAAAATATTAATTGATTTAACAAATTTTTAATTGAAACCCGTTTTCAGTTTTTTCTGTGTAAAACGTGTTGATAGAAAAACATCTTGAGTATTTTTAGAAATAAAAAAAAAAAAAAAAATTGTCTAGTTTTTAGATAAATTGAGTTATTTATTACACTTAGGCCCGATTACTGAATATCTTTTTCCTTCTTTCTTCCTTTTTTTTTATTCTTAACAAAATAATAAAAAATAAAAAACTTAAGGGTCTTTTTATATTTTAAAATAATTTTTTTAAATATTCTTACCAAAAATGGGTAAACATTTATTTTTTAAAATAATTGTTTAGCAACTCTGGACAAAAATGTTAAACATTTTGTATCTACAATTGCACCCGTCATTTCGAAAAGGGTACGAGTCACACATTTTTCAAATATAACTTTTTGCGCCATTTTATTTATTGAAGGTTTTTACATATTCCCATTGAAAATGATACATCTTCAAGTAACACACATAAAAATAAAGTGTTAACCGAATTGAAAAGAGTATTTTGGTGGCTACAACCAATATATTCAGTTAGAACAACCATATTCAAATGCGATTTCTGAATATTTTGGGTGTTGTAACCAAAATTTTGTTGCAGATACTACAGAGAATGGGCACCAGGCCGCCTTTACCCTTAAGTAATACTCCTGCATATGCTGGTAAAGTGACAATCAATAAAAATAAAATGTCAGATTTGAAAAAAACTAGAAAAATACATTCCAAAAAAGTACAAACATTTCTATACAGAGATTTTTGCATGGGCAAAAACTTCAGCTAACAAAGAATATGAAGAAAACTATGATGATTATGAAATTTTTAGATTTGTGTTTACATCCAAGAGGTCGTTTCAAAGAAGGCATTAGTCCAAAACTTTCAATTTAAAACATCTGTATGATAAATTCTTTTTTTTTAATAAATAAATCTCAGAAAAATGTGTTCGGTAGGCTAGGTGGTAACTTATCATTGCTGGGGTCGTACGTTCGATTCCCACCAGAGGCATTGGTCTGTTTTCGGTACAACGAGCCGAAAGCCATAGGGTAATAGGAAATAATTTGTAATTGTATTATTATAATCATACAATTAAATTAAATAAAAAAAAATCTCAGAACAACTTTTATGTTCGGTTTCTTTACCACCATAGAGTGTTTTGAAAGAAATAGATTTTTTGTTAAGCTTGAAAAGTTTTACTTTATGGACTTGCCCTTTTGAAAATGACTTGTTTAATTGTAGTCAATTGAAAAATTATTGCATACTTTTAGGCTAATTCAGATTTATTAACTAAAGCATAATTTTAGGCTTAACTATCACTTGTTAATCCCCTCAAATTAGTAAAATGATACTAAATAGTTAAAAAAAACTATTAGTTTTTCATTACAAAATAATGCCAAGTTAATTACAAAACTTAAGTCTTTTTCTTAACATAACATCACGTCTTATTAACATATCAAAATTTTCAAACAATATACATTAGAAAATTGTTATGCTAAATACTGACTTGGAAAATTTTGAGTTTTAATTAAATTTAAAGCTTAATGTAAATTTTGAAAATTATTATTTACTAAAAAATAACAAGCTCTTACATATGAATATTAATAATGTTCGTTTTGTAAAATACATCAGTTTTAAGTTTAATTTCTAAATGCATCTTTGCTATACTTATATTTACATTAGACTGAAAACATAAATGAAAAAAATTTTGTTGCTAAGGCTTTAAATGAAAAGCAGGCTGTCAGTTTGGGTTTGTAATAATAATGTAACATATATATTATGAGTGTTTTTTTAGTTGTTAAACTATAGATACAACACTATAGTACCCGATTAAAAATGATTTTTATATCCTCCACCATACGTATCAGTTTGTCATTCCGTTTGTAGCTCATCGATATATATGTCTAAGACCCCAAAACGTATATACATTCTTGATCCTCATTCAATCTTAAGCCGATTAAGCGATGTCCGTCTGTCTGTTGAAATGGCGATCACGGCGCGAGACTGCTAATTTTTATCTCGATAGATGAATATCTTCCCAAAAACTTTTTTATTGAAAATGAGCAATTCAAAAGTTATGAGTGAAAATGTGAAGGTGCTTCTAAAATTTCCATACAAATTAGTGTATTTTACAAGGGGAGTCTCTCGGTACGTTCTCTACGATCTTAATAAAATTTGTATGTCTGATAATAAAAAAAAAATAAGGTAATTTTTTTAAGCGGCCCAATCTCATATTTAGCGGTTTAAATAGGACTTTTCGTCTTATTTTCAATTTTTTTTTAGAAAAATTTTAGACAAATAGTGTACCAAATGAAAATGGTTTTGGGGACGCATTAACTGGTATACGAAACATGCCTAACAACTTTCAAGTATTTTGTTATTTAGACAAATGTGTGTTAAGTGATATTAAAATTTGTATTTTGTTAAAGAATTGTAGTTGCATTAAGCTAGAAAAATATATATATTAATGCCTAATAAAGTTAATTGAGGGGGTGTCTGAGCTTTTTCCGACATTCGCAATTCTTCGGCTTTTATGCGACTTTTTTCAATATATATTAAATAAATGGCAACCCTAACACACTTTCGAGGCAATATTGGTTTCAACATTTATGTAAAAGCTGCGTTCAAAAAACTCTGAATTCCATTAGTTTCAGGCATGTTTCCATTCAAAAATATATTAACTTCGACCCCACCTTTACTCCCTTAAACGTAAGATTGGCAGCTAAACAAAAATAAAAGCTGCGTTAAAAAACTCTGAATTCCATTAGTTTCAGGCATGTTTCCATTCAAAAATATATTAACTTCGACCCCACCTTTACTCCCTTAAACGTAAGATTGGCCGCTAAACAAAAATATTTGTCTTTTATTTTTTCTTTCTTATCACTTATATAAATTTCAATAAGATCGGAGAGAATTCATCGGGAGACTACACTTGTTACTACAATTTTCTAATAGCGTCTGGTATATAAAATATGAAGTCATATTTTATCACCAGACGCTTAGAGGTGAATGATATTTTAAATTCACCTCAAATTTTTATTTCATCTCAAATTTTTTTCCCTCTAACACGTTTTTTTTTTAATATTTTTGTTTGTTTCATTTGTAACATACACACGGTAAAGGGTTTCAAATTAAATTTCTTATAAATATATAAGTGGTGTGGCAATACTCGTTAGTATTTAATTGTATCAAATCATATGTGATTATATAAAAATAATTTTTACTTGGGTATACAAGTATTTATTGTATAGTTACTTATTAACTTGCCACAATTTTTTGTTGTGAGTATAACTGATGCAGTTTTATATTTTTTTCAGCTTTTACAACAAAAAAAAAACTGAAACTAACAACAAAATGTTGCATTCTGTAATAATAAATCACCATAAAAAATAAGGATCTTGGTATGAAACCTGAAAATGAACATTGTTGTAAATAAAATTGAAGTTTGTTTTATAAATTGAAGTTCATATATTTTCAACAAGTAGACAAGTGATGAAGACAAATAAGATTTTATGTACTAAATAAAAATTAACTTAAAAAATTTACTTCATTTTAAAGGGAAGAGAATTTGAGAGATATGTTGGTTATACAATATAATTTTGTATTAATTTTAAAGCATACTTGTGGGCTAATTAAAAATTCATATTTTAAAGCATACTTTTTCTTAATTTATTAGAAAAAATGCTTAAGGAGTGAGATCAGTCAAACTAGCGCACGAATTTTACCTTCTAAGTTCTTTTGCATACTTCAAATGAAATATTTTTTTTTTATCAAGTGAGCTTTGAAAATATACCTAAATCGTGTGTAAAAAGTATCAATCAAAACGATTAGTCAGTTCGTCCACAATTGGATAATCAACAAAAAGTAAGAGAAGAAATAATTGAAAAAAAATAATATAATGGCACTCTTATTGCTAATAGAAGTCCGCAAACCGATATTAAAAAGGGTATTGTAGCATACAAGGTGAGTGCTTTTGTTGAAAGGTGTTAGAGGAGGCCATATGTAGAGGGTGCACGCAATAGTACCGGCCTTATTACTCGTCGGAGGGTAGGTTCGTTGCTACTATCGCATCCATATCAACTTGCCACAAATTAAATTTTGTTTTGCGTGCAAGGGTTGGAGAAGGAGGGAAGAAAAATAGAACAATATATCGAAAAAAAAGAAAAGATTTGAGGTTCGAAGTAAAAAAAAAATTTTTTTCACAAAAGAAAAAAAATTATTGTCAACAGATGTAAAAAGACAAAAATCGGCCCACCCTACCATGATCACAATAAATGGATAAATCCCTAATAGAATATTTTTGTGATCCCATAACTCGGTCACAACAAGTCCTTTACCGACTAGTTAAAAATCAAACAGATTATTTAAATCTTAACCCAAAAACATTTTTTTATTTATAAATAGAAAATTCATTTTAAAATTAAAAAGTAATTTAAATTTAATAATATCATTAATTTAAATGCTAAAATTTCATTCAATTTTATCATTAGAATTTTCAAAACCCACAAAGAAATATAAAAAACATAATTAATATAATATAAATAATATAAAACTAAAAATAATAAATCAAAATAAATTTAAATTATAGCAACGAATCTTTAAATTAATTTTGAAAACGGAATACAACGGTACGAAAATATTAATTACCGATAAAACGTATAAATTAAATTAAAAACGTATAATTAAATTTATAATTAGCATTTTCAAAATTTATAACCGCGAAAATTTTATAATATACCAGATTTTATAAAAATTAAGGTAATTGAATACGTTTAATTTGCAAAATTTTCATTAAATATTTAAAAAAAAATTAGCGTTCTAATTAATAAGAAAATAAAATCATTGGTTAAAGATACAAAACGATTTTATGCCGGTCACGTTAAGCAATTTGGTAAATTAACAACCCTACGAAAAGTCTTGTTTAAAAATTTATTTTTTTTTTTGAATAAACACCGAGAGTAAATTTTTGAGAAAAAGAGTAATAAATTAAATGAGAAAAAGAGTAATACAAAAAAAATACAAAAAACCAGACTTACATTGTGGTTGTTGTTACAGCTTCAACGAAGAAAGATCTTTCAGGGTTCAGCATGTTTTTGTAATTGATGAGTATTTAGAATTTTTATGTATTTCTAAATTTGTTTGGTATTTAATTTTTTTAGCTATTGGAAATTTTATTTTAATTCTAGTGCATTTTTAATTTTATATAATTCTTTTTAGTTGTTAGGTCTTATTTAAAAATCACTTTTGATAATTTGTTTTTCCTTTTAACAATTCTACACACTTTTAGCACTGATTTTAACGATTTTTATATTTTTTTTATTCAACACCACGAAAATTAATTTCTTTTGCTGATGCCTGAATTGAAGATCAACCACAACTGAAGACGCCAAACTCTCTTTAACATCAACTAGGCTGAGGAGATTATAAAAAAAAAACTTCTTGAGAGATTCGATTAAATTTCAATGAGATTTTGTTGTTAGTAATTTGCCATTAGGTGCAGTGTTGCCAGGTATGTTGAGCACAAAATCGTCAAATTTTCCAATAAAAATCGTCAAAATCGTCATTATATTTTTAAAAATCGTCAAAACAAAAAAATATTTGTTACAAGTGGGATAAAGTTTTAATAAAAAAAAAAGAATAATAAGGTAATTCACATTTCAAGTGCTCATGTGCTATCGGTGTAATATAATACGATTTTTTACACTTTTCTGTAATTTAAACTTCGAAAATCATGATATTTTATAACGATAGCACTTTAACTGTTAATTCCTTCTACATAATTCTGTAAACACTACTTCAGTAGCACAATTTTTAAATCTTAAATTCTTTTACATAGTTTAGAAATTCTTTAACAATGTTATTTTCTTTAATTATTAAATTTGGACTTCCATTAAATTAACATAGTTTAATACAATAAATTGTGAAATTTTTGATCATTTCACATTTTTCATTTTGGGTTGGTTTTTAATATTGCTAAAAAAATTTTATTATTTATATTATTATTTATTTTTAATTAAATATTGTTTATTACTGCATGTTTTTCCATTTTCAAATATAAATTGTGAATATCTGAAGTTTCACTTTGGAACACTTTATTTATATTATTATTAGGCCTGCTTTTTAAGCATCGGATTTATTTTTGGATTTATAAATGAGAATATTCGAACTCGATGTTTGTTTCGCAAAAACTTGGATGTTTTTTTAATTAAAAAAATATTTTATTTTTATCTCAATCTTACACTAATTAAACTTTATAAAAATATAAATATTAAAAAAAGCAGGGTTGGTATTCAATAACTTTTCATAATAACGATTGGCTATCACAGTAACACTAATAGCGCAATGTAAATTAAAAAAAAAAGCAATTCCATTAAAGATATGTTTCTTCTTATGTAAACGATTTTAGTTTTCTATATAACCTGTTTGATTTTGAAATATCTTGAACTAGGTTAAGTCAAAATAACGCTTAAATACCGAAAGGACGATTTATAACGTTATTTTGTTGATGTAACAAAATTTAATGGGTAGAATTTTGAAATAAACCCTGTAAAGACACATGCCAATCGTAGCTTTAAAACGTTCATAACGGCATTGCTGTGGCCGTGGTAAACAACCCCATTGTTATGAAAAGGTAGTGTTTGCCAACCATGAAAAAAGTAAGCACATATTCAGGGAACTTCTGCTGTAAATATTTGTCGTTGTTTCAGTTGTAATACAGTATCTTTATTTTTAAGTGAAAAACAGACATTTGTAGAAGAAATTTATTTTTTGACTACAATTGTAGTTTAATTAAAAAAACAAACCACATTGAATTACTGTATTATGTTTTTACATTCATTTTATACAGTAGTTCTTTTTTATTTAAAAAAAATAAAACAAATTAATGTTTGTTTATATTTTACTGCATTGACATTTAATAATACAATTGTAGTTAATTTTTTGAACAATAAAAAACAAATGACTATGTTAGTTGAATTTACATAAATGTAAGTCGTTCTTTTTTCAAGTGAAATTTCATTTGTTTTTAGCTACATTTGCAGTGGTTTTTACCGTCATTAAGTGCGAAAATAAATTAAAATAAACCTAACATGAATCCATAAAATAACTTTTTTCTAAACTTTCAATAAAAAATAGTTTTTAATTTTAACGAAATAATAAAAATCTAAAAATAGATCCGGTGATTTTTTAATAATAGCAAATAAACACGTTTTGCTGACATATTAAACGTTTGTCAAAAAATCGTCATTTTGGAAGCAAAAATCGTCAAATCGTCATTTAGTAATTTAGGTACTAAAAATCGTCAAAATGACGATAAATCGTCAAAACTGGCAACAGTGATTAGGTGCCAAATCTATGAACAAAATTAATTTCATGAGATTTGATATAAAAAAAATAAAAAAAAATATGAGAGGAATTGAATTAAAAGAATTACCTTATTGAATTGGCACCTTTAGATAAAAAAAAACGCAAAAATCACCACACACCAAATAGTGAAAAATCCAAGATTTCTAGAAAAATTATAAATTTTACAATTTTTATTAAATCTTGCCAAAATTTTATTTTATTTTTAAAAAATACCTTTTATTTTTAAAATTAGCAAGAATATTACTCCAATTAAAATTTGAGTGAGAAATTCTGCCCTTGCAAAGCCAGTGTCTCTGTAGAGATTCATTTTTTTTTACGAGCTGTTTAACAGAAAACGAATTAATTTACTTAAAAATTTTATAAATTTCATTTAGAAATTTATGAAACCAAAATAAACTTACATTTATTTAAGGATTTGTCCCCGAAGAAAATATGAATATTAAGGAGAATATCCTTAATAAAATTGGTTTTAAAAAAAATTAATTTTGAATAAAAAAATCACTTTTCAAAAGAACTTTACTTTTAGAAATTTTATTTTTTTTTTAGAGTAGAACTTCTCTGTACGACACTTTTGCAGAATAATGGCGATTTGTATCTTCGTTTTCTCAAAAGAAACCTCGGTTTGGTGGCGTGATTTTGCAAAATTGAAAATCTAACGTTTTCGTTCCAAGTATATAAAGGAGTTAATACAAAGAAAGAAACCAAAAAAAAATCAAAATAAAATAGTGTTGGCTAGTTGCATTTTGAAGCTATGACAAATAGATGGCGGTGTTAAATATGTTAACGTGTATAAAATGTGTGTAAAATATGTATAAAAAGAAATACTAAAAAAAAAACTTGAGAAGTTTTCTATAGAACAAAATATATAAAAAAAAATTACAATAAAATTTGAGGCAAGTGCCTTTACAGTATTTCTGATCTAAATAATGCTAAGAAAATAGTGGGAATTTTGAAGAAAAATCCTAGCCTGCCAAACAAAAAATCAGCTGTGAAGTCAAATGTTCAAAGTTTTTGGTCAGAAAAGCAAAAAAGTAAACGATGAGAAACATATAAAGTGCAAAAAGTCCCTTGCCGAAATTTCAGCAAGAATGAAGAGGCTAAAGAACAAGCCAAACAACTGGAGATGTTCAGAAAAAAAATTGGACAAAAAATAAATTTTAAAACAGTTTGGCAAACAATCTAATTAAAGCTTTGATTTGAATTAAATTTGTTTCTAAACAAATATTTAATTGAATCAATTAATATTTTAATTGACTTTTAAATATATAAATAGATATTTTATTTTAGACGCAATTATCATATTATTTTTTCATACACTGTAGCTTAAATAGAAAATTTTCAGTATAAAATACCAAATGAATTTGAAGTTTACAAACAAAACAAGCACACAGACAAACATACAAACAGACGTAGCATTACAAAAAACACACATACCAACGTATCGTTAACACACATTTTTTGTGAGTATCATATTTTTTTTTTTTGTAGAAGTTATTTATAACTTTTTTTCCTTTTTAATTTTCAATAAAAGTTTTAATTGATATTATCATTGCCGTGATAGGTGCAAAATCAATTAAAATATTAATTGATATAACAAATTTTTTAATTGAAACCTGTTTTCAGTATTTTCTGTGTAAGCACAGATTTGTAGGTAAGTGAGCTTAATTTCACAGCAAAAAGGTCACTGAAGAAACAATAAAAGCCATAATGACTGAAATTTCTTAAAAAGTAAAAATATTAATAAAAATTGTAAAAGGCGTGGTAGAGAAGAATGAGTGTATTTTCTAAAAATCATAACTACATTGTAAATTTTCAATTTTCTAAATCAGACTGCGCAGTTTCTGGTATTAAACCTTCGTCAGTGACCCTGTTTTTTTTTTGTTTGAATAATATAATATTTGTTATGTTTTTATTTGTTCGATTGCGTCTATATGAAAGTTTCTGTGCAATCACTGATCGTGGTATAGATAAACTGATTTCTAATGACACATGCACTCGCACTACACGTTAGACAGAGCGCTCATCATTTTTTAATTCTGTTTATAAAATATCAATTTGTATAAAATACTTTTTAATAGACCGTTACAGTTATTAAAATTGATTGATTAGATCAAAATTTATATTGATTTATTTGCACTAGTTTTACTAATCTCACTCCTTAACAACGGGTTAAAGGAAATCTGTTTAAACGCAATACATTTAAAGTCGTTCAAAATCAACCTTTGTGTTATAAATTTTAAAAAGTTATAAATTTCAAAATGCATATAGTCAAAGACCAAACTGGAAATAGTTTTTTTTATAAGTGGGGCTTTATTGACAATATTATACCTAAAAATACTGTTTATTTGAATTAGTTTTGGCTTTAATGCAATTATTTTAAAACAAATTCTATTTCAAGATATATTTATATCAAAAGAAATTTTCTATCTTAAAAATCTTTTCATTAAAATAAGTTCATTTATTTTGCAGCATCTTAATATGAGCAAATAAACATTTATGCTTTGCACTTTATTGTATTTAAAACATCTTTTAAAATATATATAGACCATTCCAAGCAAAATCGGCCAATATGTGAAATTGGGTTTTCCGAAACTTTGTGGGTCCACTTATAGATAGGCATTTTTAGTTTTTCAAAATTTAAAAAATCCAAGATTTTATGCGCGATTTAGTTTTTTTTTCAAAAACGAGAAATATGCGTGTGCACTTAGAATGTACTATGTAGGTAAAAAACAAACCACATCAAATGACTGTTTTATGATTTTACATTAATTTTTTACAATTGTTTTTTTGTTATTTAAAAAAATAAATGTTTGTTTATTTTTTACTTACATATGTGGTATATCTTTACTAAAATTGTTAGCAATTTTTTGAACAGTAAAAACAAATGACAAATGTTAGTTGAATTTAATGAAATGTTAGTCGACCTTTATTCAAGTGAAATTTCATGTGTTTTTGACTACAATTGCTGTCGCCTTTACCCATATAGTATCCTTAGTGTAGAAAAAACAGAAATTATTTTTTTTTTATTCTTCAGATTTGTTAGGAATAAATTTAAGAATGTAATGTTAAGGAGTGCTTTAAACGTGTGTGTTTTAAAAACCATACATTTAATTCAGAGAATTTTTCTGTAGGTGAAAGATAAAGGAATCTATTGTAATATTATATTATATACAACTTTTAAGCACACATTTGCCATTTCATATCAGATTTCTATAGAAAGAAAAAATAACTTAATATTTATGTAGATAAGCTCCGGAACCCAAAAAAAAAAACGAAAGTGTTGTTTTTTAGTAAAAACTCCATGTTTTACAAATATCCATTCCTTTTTCAAATCGAAAGTGGCGCAATTGGCGAAAAGTTCATTTAAAAAAGGAATTCCAAAAAAGTGCATATCGCTGAAAACCCAAACTTCATTCCGCAATAAAAAAGTAGGTTAGTATATAATTTCAGAGCAAATTGTGATAATCCGATGAAAAATAAATAAAATACGAATATTTAAATTTCCACACTTTTTGCATTTTTCTGATTTTTCAAAAAAACTAAACTAAAAATATTTTTTTTTTTACCGGAGAATTTTTGAAATTTGAAAAACTAAACCCGGTCTTCGGTGGAACGGTATATATATTTATATATATATATATATATTTAATTTTCTAAGAAGTTTTATTCTACTTTACCTATTTTAAAATTAAAGCTCACAAAAATATTCTTTGCTTTTTGCATAAATGAAGTTTCTCTTTTCAGCATCAATTTTATATTATTATAATATGCTCAAGCATGTTTACCTTTTTATGCATATTAAAAAAAATATATATTTTCTTGAAAAAACTACACTACAAAATACTATCAACAAAAAGCTACTTAACTATAGTATCGCATAAATTAAAATATGAAAAAATACAGAAAAAAACAACAATTTAGGAAAATATAATAAAAAGGATATTTACTATATTAGTATAGTTCATAACAATTTTTTTCTTCTCCCGTTTGTTATTTTTTAAAATACACTTATGAATAGAAAAGAACGTTGCAGCATCAGGCTTTGAAATTTCATTTCTATGCACCAGACATCTTAAGCATATGCAGCAATATTATAATTGCATATTTTTTATGTAGAGCCATAAAGTATGCAATAATATGTGTATGGGAAGAAAACAGGAATTTAATTTCATCACAAACACTACGGCCACACATATACTTAAATAAAAACAACACTACCATCATAAGTATGAACATGTACAGTAGGGTGATAACTTTTTGCATTTTTTGCAAATATCAAATCTCCCCAGACTTAATTGTGTAGGGCATGGACAAATATTAAGAACTGCGTTTTTAGTTTTTCGCTATCGTTAAAAAAGGTTCCGCACCAAACGCGTTAAAGTTTTGAATCAAACAAAGTTAAAAAAAAACTTTTTTTGATGCCTCAACGTCTGACCATCACATCTATATAATTAAGGCATGCTGATATCAATAGTAAAGTCCGTTTTCGAGTCAATGGAATAGTTTTCTTCCAAATTTGCTTACTTATATATGTAAAAACCATATTTTAAAAAAATTGTTATTAAAAAAAAATTAAAAAAAAAACATATTAAAGGCATTTTAGAAATCGCTGTCGGTGCGCAAGGTTTTTTTACCAAATTGAACTGAAATAGTTTTTTTTATCATTAATACAATATTTGCCATTAGAAAACCCCTGGGGATAATGTTGTCTAAAAAAAGTTATCACCCTAATGTACAGTGTTTATGGTTCAGTGTTTTTTAAGAGAACAACAACATAAATGATGAATTATACCAGCTGGCAAACAAAAAAAAAAATGCAAATCGCTCAAATAAAAAAGTTAGTAGCAAAATCAGTAAAACGTTTTATATCCCAATTTACAGTTGTTGTACTAATTTTTAAACAAAATTACTTTTTATTAAACAAATATCTATTAACAAATTAAAAATGAAAATTATTCAAGTTCGAGGCCATACTCTATATTTCTTTATTAGGATATTGTCCTAACAAATAATCTATAGAGTTTTTTGTTTTCTAATTTATTATTTGACCCTTTCAGGAATGTGTTGATAGATCTATTTCGGGAATTTTCTAGGTTCCCATCATCAGAACCAATTGAAAGAGGTAACAATCATATGCCAAACATCAAACATTCATATAAACTAGATTACTCACTACATGAGAACTAATATATGAGCTCGAAGTTAAAGATTAGCACCATCGATCAAAAAATAAATTGAAAACTTGGTTGTTATGTGCAAGGTCCACCTTTGGTGGATATTCAATACACGTTTTTTTGTTTTTTTCCTCCTTTTTATTTTTTGTTTCGTTTATAAACAAAAACAGGGGGAGTAAACTTGACTGTACTTAGTCTTTTATACAAGTTTGATATAATTTTTATTAAAAATAAAAACAAATTTACAAATTTACGAATTTTCGTTTTTTCATAGTTGAAGCTTTTTAGAATGTAAATGGCAAAGGATAATAAATTTTATTTAAAAAAATTACTAAGTTTTAGTAAAAAATTTTGTTGATTTTGTTGAATCGATTTCCATTAAGGCTTTACCAAAATTTGGCTAAACTTAGCTGAACGATCTGATGTCATAAAAAAGGTAATTTTTTTTCTGTAGAATTATAGATTTTTCTGTAAATTTTTGAGTAAAGAAACAAATTTCTTGTTTATATCATAGTTATATTCATTTCAGCATCGTCTTTTGACTGCTATCGTTTTTTTTTTTTTTTTTTTGATCCTACAGTTATAACTGTAAAATATTAAATCAGTTAAACTGTTTGTAATTTATATAAATTGTTTGTAATTTATAAAAATATAATGACACTACCAAGAAACCATAATGAAAACAAATTGAAAAAATGCCTAAATTGAAAAAAATCACCAAAATTAAAAAAAATCGCTAATATTTGAAAAAATCTACAAAATTTGATAATAAAAAAAAAAATGCCCTATAACCGGTAACATTTTTCCCGGAAGGATCCTTGCAGAAAAATTGATAATATTAGCAAAAAAAATTAGTAAATTCTGCAAGGATCCTCCTAGCAAAATGTTGCTGACTTTACTGATTTTTTTCAAGTGTAGGACGTGTACTTAATGAGTTAAAACATAAAAAACTTTTGAATTTAAATTGTATTTTTGTAGGATATTCAAGAGTCTCTATTAACTCATTGTAAAATGATTATGTATATTTTTTTGGTTCCCAGATAATGGATTATAACAGCAGTCTTGGAGTTTTTTTTTTACCACTTCTTCGTTTTATTCACTTATGTATATGCTTAACATTATGAATTACTTTATGGATTTTGGTATTTGAGAATGAATAACAAATATTGAGCAACAAAAAAAAAAAAAAAAAACTGAAGGAAAATAATAAAAATATGTTTTTCCAATACTAATACAACTGGTTGTTAAAGTTTTTTTATCTTTTTGAAATATAAAAGGTGTTTTTTTTACCTGTGATTGGATTTGTGGCGTTTTTTTGCTATTTTTGTAATATATATTTTGTCATATCCGAATTTGAATTTATAATTGAATTTATTATAAAGTTTAAAAAATCAATATATTTCTATACAAAAATATACTGTTAAGAAAATATTATAAGAATTTTAGGATTATTTATAACAAATACAAAAATTTAAATATTTAAAATTTTTATCCGATGAAAATAAACATATTGATGATTAATAATAACCACATTTGTATGCACTATTTCAAAAAATGTTCATATTTTTCCATACCTGTTGAAACTAATTTTAGGTGAATCGTATTTCTCAAGGTTTTCAGGATTGAGAGAAATTGTGGATATGGTTGGGTAGACTATCATTTAATACTATGAGATGCAAAGTTGCAATTTGTAAAGTCTTCACCTAAAGAATTGATGGCCATTAAAAATCGAAAAATCAAACTTACAAGAGTTTTTACGTTCATTTAATGTGTTTGCTCATAGTTTTTAACTTTTAGATCCAAACCAATACAAAATGGTGTCACTAAACTTGCGAAATACGTTCTCTAAAAAAGTAATTTCCATAACGCTACTTGGTGATTGTGTATGGTTCTTTTAAAGTAAAACCAAAATTTTCCGATTTTTAAACTTTTTCCGTAGGGGGTTTTGCGCCGTAACTGTGTAATGGTTTTAGCGCTGTAACTGTGTAACTTTATACAGTTAGAGGTATCCCAGGTTGATGTCAGCGCACCAATGACGGAATACGTGCATCACAAACTTAAACTTTTTAAAAATTTATGTTTTTGCGTCTGATATTTTGAAATTGGCTAGCGTATGACGTGAACTGAGTTCCTTAGTAAATAACAAACTCCGAGTCAAAAAGTCATTTTAAAAATTGTATGAACTTCTTAAAAATTTAATTTGGTCCGTCAAGGTCAAACACTCTAGATAGTTAGGTATATCAAGCCATGTTTTTTATATAAAAAAAAAAAATGAAACAAAAATTTGCTAAATTTTGTTAAATTTTTAAGAAGTTTTTTTTTTCAAACACATTTTGCTTTGTGTCAACCAATGCGCTGTATTAATTGCGCCAAAACGTACATCGAATAAAAGTTTTTAATCAGCTTACTACTAAAATCGAAAAGGCATCAAACAAATTTAAGGCATGCTATGGTGGTTCAAAAATGTTTTATGCTGGTTCAAAAATGTTTTACAAAAATTGTTTTTTTTTTTGACTTTCTATATTTTCATATATGTTGTCAGAATATTGTTCTACCTCAAGTCCAAAATCGAATATCATATTGTTATATTAGATTTTATATGTTGTTTTTTAAAAAGTTTGATAATTTTTATGATAGACACTACAATTGTATCATAGGCATCACCGTAATCTTCAGTTGTCCGCAATAAGAAAACAAAGAGTGGCTTAACTCAAACCGAGACAATACATACAGCTGACAAAATTAACTTTACGAGAATTTTGTCTGCTTTAGTGTATAAAGTGGGCTTGGATTTGAGGTAGAATAATATTCTAACTAAATATATGAAAATATAGAAAATCCTAAAAAAAAACAATTTTTGTATTTGAACAATTAGCATACGACGGCTGTTCTCATACAAACAATGTTTGTTGGGATATAAGTTGTAAATTGGTGTGTCAATATTTTTGCTTTTCAAAATGTTTTGATTTTATGATGCGGTTTAGCTAATCAGCTCGTTTATACACTAAGGCCCAACTACTGAATGTCCAGTTAAAATTTAACAAACAATTAAATTGAAAATTTATATGGGAAACAACAACAAATGTGTTAGTTAAAGTCTCAGTTAGTAGCTACCAGGACATTTTGAAAATGAGACTTAAGCAGACAAAATTCTCGTAAAGTTAATTTTGACGACATTAAATACGTCTCGGTTTGATTTAAGCAAATCATCGTTTTCTAATAGCGGACAACTGAATATTAGGGTGATGCCTATGAAACAAGTGTATTGACTATCATAAAAATTATCAAACTCTATCTAACATGACAATATCATATTAGATTTTGGACTTGAGATAGAACAATTTTCTAACTAAATATGTGAAAATCTAAGGGCTTGACAGTTTATGGAACAAACTAAATTTTCATAACCTTAAAAGACATCCTCATATAATTTTGCGAATTTAAAGTATTAAATATGATTTCCTTCAAAAAGGTAACCCTAAACCTAATTAAATATCATAAAACCGGCCAAAAATTCCTGTTTTTGCTAAAAATAATTACGGTTTTCTTTTTAAGTTCTAATATGTGACAGTTTGTTTGAGTGTAGTTTTTATATTTTTTGCTGGTCTAATAATTCTGAATTGTGATAACTACAAAGAGATCTGTAAATTGATGATACTTTAATTAAATCCAAACAAAAACTGTAATTTCAATATTTTCAATTTGATTAAGCTTAAAACTGCCATAATTTTTGCAGCGTTAAAAAAATTGTTAATGTGGAGGGATTTACCATGCCTAAACATCGGCTTACGCATACACAAAAGGTTATTCATGTCATAAAAAAAAAAAATTTAAATATTTTGTCAAAATTTCTTGAAACTTCTGATATAAATTTGTAAGAACAATTTGTTTTTGAATTTTAACCGGAAACTGTTGATGCCATATGAGTTATCTCTGAATTTTATCAATCCTAATTTTTTATTTTTAGGACAAGTAACTTTTCTAAAAATAAGGAGAGTTTAACTTTAACCACAGATATTTACATATAAATTTGACATTGTTAACTATGGTTAAGCCGTAAACACTAGTTAACTTGAGATAAGTTTGCATTAATGATTCAAATTATTAAAATGAATTCCCTTTTCTTTAAATTCCGCTTTAAATACCTAATCGTAAAAATATTTAGGTTACCCATACGTATGACTGATGTTATTTAATACATGATATCACTTATACGTCCATGGGGCTTAAATAATGTAAAAGTTTTAACCAAACAATAAAGTTTTGTTGTTCTGTAAAATATGTTTTATTTATGAGCTGATTTTTGTTTTGTTTTGTTTATTTGTTCTTGTCTTAAACTCATTTTAATTTTTTGTTTATACCAAAAAAGAGTCTAAAAAGAATACTACAAAAAACTTAAATCTAATCTCTAAAACTATGTAAATTTTCTTTGGAAAATTCCCATACCAGAAAAAAATATCCAAAAACAAACAAACTTAACAAAAATACTTTATTCTATTTAGTTTAACCACAAAACAATAGTGTTGATGATATTTAAATAAACTTTCAAAGCAACCAACCCAACAACCAACTACTACATATTACTACTCTACACTATGGGTTGTGTAATTTATACAAAAAAAAATACAAAAAATCTATGCAGTTTTAAAGAAAATTCGTTAAACAGAAAACAATGCAGAAATAGAAGCCGCTGCAGTAGCATCACCGATGGCAGCAGTTCCATTGTTTACCCAAGGGCTAAAAACATGTCAAAACAATACAAAATTAAAGAAACATAGGAAACAGCTGTATAAACTACTTTCCGTTGTAGCAGGACATCAGTAGCAAAAGAATAGTTTCAAACACGCCAAACAATAACAAAAGTTTTAAGTTAACAGCTAAACTAGTAAAAATTGTATAGAATAAACTCATTATAAAAATAGCGATGCCGCGTTTCCTTACTAAAGCATCAACTACACCGTAGTCAATTTTAATTTTAAGGAATTTTAAATTAACACAGAAAAAACTAAAATCGAGTTTCAATTCAAAAATGTGTTGATTCAATTACAAGTTTCATTGAATTTGTTATTTTAAGGAAATTGTAGTATCAATTAACACTAAAAATAAAGTCAGTCATATTAAAATCTATATATATATATATCGCTCATTTACTGCAAGACTGACATAACTCAAAAAACACTATTTTGCAGAAAACGAGTTTAAAGTTTTCAATCCATATCTTCCTCTCTATTTATTTGATCATGTTTTTATAAATAGGGGGTTTAATGTATTTTTCTCTTAGTGAGAGCTGTGTGCGAATTCGCTAATTATCGAGAGACTCGTGAGTAGCACAGTTTCTCTATAAAGTATATACTCTTTGCACCCACTTTAAAGAAAAAATAAAATATATTATCCTCTATCTCGAAAAGTATACATGATATTAATATGAAATTTTTACACAATATAAAGCATGATATAACTAATAGATCTGTATCATTCACTCAAAAATCGCATTTTTTGACTTATGACAGTCTTGAAGTAAATGAGCGATATATAAATAAGTTGCATTATGTTCGAGACTGATGTTCTCTGTAATGCGTGAACCGATGAAAGGTAACCCGTGAAAGATGACATCAATACTAAGATTTTTATGAATATCGTATACTGTTTTTGTATGCGTATTGGTTTATGAGTTATAGGTTAGTGAACATACCTCTATTTGTGTGCATAAGTATGTTGTATATGGGGAAATATTTTGTGGTTTATAGTAGGTTACACCTCGGGACCGATATTTTTGAAAGTTTCACAGTAGTTAATTACCTATCCGGAAGGCATAATACGCAGTATTTTTTTGGATATTTGAAGTGGGCGTGGCACCTCAAATACAACGAAAAATGTTAACTCTTAATATTGAGTAATATATATAAAAATGGAGCGTCTTTTTTGTGCGTAAGCTTAAAACTTGAAAACGGCGGGACCAACTTGGATACTTCCTACTGCGAGTTTGCTCGTAATTGCTCCGTGAAGGTTTAGGAAAAAAGAAAAAAACAAAATTTTAAATGGGCGGGGCACCTCCCATATAACGTAAATTTTTAACTCTTAATATCTGGAGTACTATGATAGCAGGAGCATATAATTTACTGTTATGAATAGCCTTGTCAAAATTTGGCGGCTTTGGACCGGTGGTCATGACACCTCCTATACAAAGTGAATTTTTACCATATCAATGGTACTGGAAAAGTCAGAGCATCATAACATTCTACAAGTATATATGTTACTGATGTGAGGGGTTGTTACAAAAAAGGCCGGGATTGGATGGTAGGCGTGACGCCTCCTATGCAAAGTATCCGTTCTAAAAATGTGCTGGATCGTTCCAAAGGGTGTGGTACCTCTCATACAAAGTAGAGTATATGGTGTACTATGAAAGCCAGTCTTGATTTGTGTAAATTCATATGTCTTTAATGTGAGTAGTTTTTTAAAAACTATTTTGCACTACGAAGTGTGCAGGGGGTTCGCTATATATTAAAATATGTGATTTTATATATTGGCATGCATGGCCATATCTGATTATATGTTTCGTATGTGGTAATATATATAACGTGGTAACATATATAACGGTAACATATATTGACATTTATAAAATTAGATATTAAGCATACATATATACTAGGGTTGTCACTCGAATAAAAATTATTCGATTAATCGAACGAACAAAACGTAAATTCGAACCACCAATTTAAAAAGCATGATTTTCGAATAACAAATAATTAGAACAAATTTTGACGATTAATCGAATAAAACGAATAATTAAAAAAAATACTTCTTTGAATAAATTTTTTTCCAAAATTGAGGAATTTTGAGAAAATTTATATAAAAAATGGTAATGGTCAAAATAAAATCAACACTCTATTAATCGTTTTCTAAGATATGGACTCTTTAAGGAATTTTGAGAAAATTTATATAAAAAATGGTAATGGTCAAAATAAAATCAACACTTTATGGAATCAACACTCTATTAATCGTTTTCTAAGATATGGACCCTTTAATTATCGGTAGATATATAATTTGAATTTAAATCGAATAATATAAAATAATTCCCAGATAAAGTGCTATCGTTTAAATATAGCATGACTTTTAAAGTTTCAACTATACAAAATATAGCTATTTTACAACGATAGCACGTTAGCATTTAAATTGTAAATTACATCTATGCAATTTCTACGGTAACTAAAATAAAATCTTAACAGTTCGATATACTAAAACTATCGCCGATATAAATATATTTAACTTTTTAACGATTTTCAAAACTGTATTTTTTTCATAACGAGATAATAATAATCGCAAACGGCGTATGATTAAGAAATCTTTTGGCATTACTTTAGTCTAAAATGATTGCATTTGAGAATTGATATTGTTGTAGTAATCAAATTGATGTCAATATTCATAAAATGTTGAGAAATTACGGTAAAATATATGGTGATTTTTTAGCAACTGTGTTTTTGGCAACACTGTTTTTGGCAGCTCAGCTGTTTTCGTGTAACATGTTACTGTTAAACATGTTCAGTTTGGTCTATAATTTAACCATGAATCGACTTACAAACGAATTATTATTGAATTATCAAAATTCATGCTCGGTTACGAACGTGCAAATTGTGTTCAGCGACGAAGCTCATTTCTGGTTTAATGGATACGTAAACAAGCAAAATTGCCGTATTTGGTGTGAAGAGCAGCCAGAAGCATTGCAAGAACTGCCAATGCATCCCGAAAAATGCACTGTTTGGTGTGTATTATAACGAAGGCATTAACGTTACTGTGAATGGCGAGCGTTACCGTGCGATGGTTACAAATTATGTTTTGCCCAAAATGGAAGAGCTGGACTTGGGTGACATACAGCACGCGAAAGAATGGCCCAATAAAGAGCCGAGTTCGGTGAACAGTTTATTTCACGTTTTGGGCCAGCCAATTGGCCGCATAGATCGTGCGAGTTAACGCCCTTAGACTATTTTTTGTGGGGCTATGTTATGCCAAAATTGGAGCCAGCATATGAGCCATTTGAGTCGTAGCCGCGGTCAACATTTACATGAAATCATCTTTAAACATTGAATTATATAGATCGTTCTATCGACTCAAAATCAAATTAAAAGTAATCTATAAATAATAAGTGGCTTTGCCGTGACCGGCTACGCAGGAAAACTTTGCTTAGCAAAGACACTTACTTATTTATAGATTACTTTACCAACACCCCACTCGCTTCCGCGATTGTACCATAACTTTTCAACACTTCGCAATGACAACTCATTACAAATACACAATATGGCTTTATTTCCCATTTGGTTGCAAAACGACCATGGCCTTATTTCCCAATGAGTTGGAAAAGACGCCATATGGCATTATTAAAATTTTAATTGTATATATGACAAATTTAATTCAAAAAAATATTATAAAATTTGCCCTGTGACGAAGTCTCAACTTAAAACGCAAAATTGATCAACACTGAGCGTAAAAACCATACGTCAACGTTGTGATATAGAGACGGAGGAGATTAGAAAAATAAACATAAATCTAAAAATAGAATATTTGTGTTTTTTAGTGTTGTCACTTCTGAGTATAATATACAAGAACAGAAAAGCTAATAGGAAAGAAAACAGCAATTTAGCTGCATTCCATTCTAGGCCATACTTGGGTGTGATCGCTAAATGGTCATAACTTGGTATCGTTCTGTTTGTAATGTAAGAAGAGCGCAGGTTTGATTCTTACAGCCGCGGGTTGTTGAAAAATGTATCATATAGAGACAATCTGACAATTACAAGTCACAAATAATAATCCAATTTAAAATGGAAAATCACTGATGACGCCTGTCCATAAAAAGGCAGAAACTAGTCTAGTCTGACTTAAAAGTTAATAGTGTTTATAATTTTTAGAGAAAAAAGTTTATTTTTCATCTTAACCTCAACATTTATAAATTAATTCAATATTGTTTTTAATTTCAAACAAATTTTTAGTAGATATGTACTATTAAAACTGTAACAAAAATTGGGAAAGTTGTCAAAATCTAAAAAACAAATCGCTAAAATTGTATAAAAAATTGCCTTAATTAAAAAAAAAATCCAAAATCTAAAAAAATCACCAAACTTTTAAAAAATCACCACATTTTGAAAATATTTCAAAGTTAGAAAAAAAAATTGTTTAAATTAAAAAATCGACTAAATTTGTAAAAATACGAAAAAAAAATTGTTAAATTAAAAAAAAAATGCCACAAAATAAACAAAAAATTTATTAAAGTTGTAAAAATTTAAGTCGCTAAAATTAAAAAAACTCGCCAAAGTTGAAATATAAAAATCGTAGTTTTTACATACGAAAGTGAGAATATTTAAGATTGACAACATTCAACGAATATCGATCTTAACTTTTTTCGTATATATATTTTTCGTAACAATTCGGAACTGGTTTTGAATTTTTTAAAACTATTTCTAATTTTTTAAATACTTTATACACAATTTATTGACATAGCAAAACACCAGTTTTTTGAAAAAAAAATTTGAAATGGTGCGGAATCACAACTTAGATTTAAATTTTTGTTATGGAACTGCATTTTTTTTCATCTTCATTTCATATAATGTATTTGACAACAGAATTTTTTTCTGGCATTTGTTTTTATTTTAAATATTTTATTAAGAAGGGGGTTTTATAGATGGATGCTAGTTAAAATAGTTAGTAGCATTGCGCCTGCCAACCAAACTTCCACTTCTTTTTGCCATTGTAAATTCCATTATTCCTGTTATGGTGCCTTTTGGTACCCTTTGCCTGGTAAATGTTGTCTCAGCTGCACTATTTTGTACAAAGCAAATGCTTGTTTTATTATTTTTGCCTTTGTATAATTTTTTTAAACATTTCATTGTTTATTTATTATTACTTACAAAAAAAGAGAATAATCTTTTTCCTTAAAAATATATATATTTTTTACATTTTTTGTAAAAAAAAATTAAACAAAAATTTGCTTGTTTTCCTTTATTGTTACTGGGAGATATAGTTCTTTTAACAATTTTGTAACAGGAAGGCTTAAAAACAATGGCTTGTAATACAAGAGCATTTTAAATAAATTTTTTATTTAATAGTTTTTTTTTTTTTTTGTTATGAATATAAAAGGGTTAATAAAATGAATGGAATGATAAAAATTTGGGGGGAAAAGAAATTATATTCATAAAATGAAAGATAATGAAACAAATAAATTGCATTTAAAGCTGACGATATAGAAATTCTCGGAATTCTTGAAAAATTTCTTGGATAACGAATAATGTTTGCATCGATGGTCATAAGTTGACATTTAGTAACATAATTTTTTTTAGAACTTTAGATGTGTGACTTTATAATTTTGATTCATGCGCTGAAAATGAGTTCATTAACTGTATATATTTTTTAAAAACTTTACCGATCGAAGCATGAATTTTACTGAAAATATAAAACTTTACTGGCTTTCATTGAAATACTACTAGTCTTACAAAAATTATAATGTCAGGGTTGCCACAAGACAATTAAAAAAAACCCTCCTTATTTTTCCAAAAAATTTTACAAATTGGGTAACTAAAATAAACCAATATGTTTTCTACTTTATTTTTTAAACATTTGTCCATAAAAGTATGAACTACTTATGATGAGAGATAAAGGGTTTTGCATTTCAATATTTTTGAGACAGTAAACGGCAACGGCAATTTTTGAACCTTGTTTTCATACACATCTCATCAGAGGACACTCAATATATTTATACTTAAAAAAATTATAAATTTATTGCAAAAATTTACATTTTTTTCAGTTTTGAATGGACTCATACCACTTTTAAAATAAAACCTTTTCAAAAGCTGATATTTTTTTAGTTTGTTTGTAAATTTTCATATAAACCGAAAAATATGCTTAAAACATAATCTGTAAATTGCCAAAATAACTTGAAGAAATGCATTTTAAAAAGGTAACGAAATTGCAAGATGACTTTTAAAACAAAAATTCTGTTAAAATTTCCGCGATCTTGAAAATTTAAACAAATTGTGCAGTGAATAGAATACTATGGAACCGCATCATTATCTATTTTTTTTTTTTGAAGATGGACTCATATCACTTAAAAACTAAGTGGGATATATTAGCACTTGATACTCAAACAATACACTACCAAGACAAAAATTACTACCAAACCACCACATGCTCCAGATAAAAACTAAATGTCACTATACATTTTTCTTATTATATATTTAAACAAACTCCAATCGTTGTTAGCTTTTGCTATTCCCTACAACTTACAATTTAATAACACCTCAACAATAAGCAAAAACTCATATAAAAAAATATATAAATAATAGTTTTATAACAAGATTTATAAGAAACTTTATTACCCACCAAAATCGCAAAACGACAATACTAAAAAAACACTCAATAATAAAAATCTTGTTAGAAAAACAAGACAAGAAGACGTCATCCACAATAAATAGAAAGAAAACCATGGAGATGTTAAAGATAATTGCAGCGGAGTAACCCTAAGTTGCAGTTTAATGAAAGTGTAAATTCAAAATTAAAATCAATAGTACAGTTGGATCCCGATTTGCAACCACTGGAGAAGTAAGCGTGATTTAAATGTGTTTGCTTACAAAAAAAAAACTCTTTCTCTAGCGCAGAACCCGCATAAGCATACTAAGTAATTAAAATTAGCGTATTATTTTTAATTATAAATTATTTTAATTGAATGGAATTTGGAAAAATTAAGCTTTTATTGTCAATTGAAAAATAATATAGATATAATTTTTTTAAGTTTAGAACTAAACAATAAAAATAGCGATGTACACGTAGAGTATGAGCAATAAATAATACGTATAATAAAATTTCAAATACGCCATGTATTTTTAACATATAAATATTGAAATATTTATGAAGGACAACATTTAACGAATATTTTCTGCAAAACTAATCCGGATAAAACTTTCTAAAATTTTGTTATAAATAACAAAAAAATGTTTTCAAAATCATGCCAGATTTTAAATTGATATAGTCAAACTTCAAACATTTGACAAATTTAGGTAAATAACTAAACAGTATGCTTAAAATTAGCGCAAAATTTGACAACCTTTAACCACGCCAAATTTGTTTAATTTTTTTATCGTCTCACATAGGAGAACAAATACTGGAAATTTTACATTTCTCCGAAATACTTTTTCCTGAAACGATGCAGTTTGCTTGGAAAGCAACATATATATATCATAAAACTAGTTACAACATGTTGTCAAAAGTATTTAATTTTGTCCTTTCGCAAAACAATTTTACCAACCAAAGCTCTATTTTTTATCTATTACATTCTAAGCGTATACTAAATATTTAATTAAAAAATATTAATCATGCGTATCATGAAACTAGTTTCCATATGTTGTGTTTAAAATTAATTTTAACTTTTTTTTTTTGTATCACAAAAACAATTTTGCAAACCATAAATTGCATACTTCACCTAATACTTTTTAAGCCAAAAGATAGTAAAACTTATAAGACTTTTAAACATTTTATTTTCATAAACCTCATTTTATAAGAAACTTAAATACATACAATAGAAACTACAAATACAGCAGCTACAAAAGAAAACATAAATTTCGTCCATAGATTATAACAAACTCATACTTGCTGTTGCACCATAAATGGTAGAAATAAAAAACATAAATTTTTCAAACAACAAAATTTTTATAAAAGAAACAGAAAGCAAATAATAACAACAACAACAATAAAAGAAAATGAAACTGTTTAAAAGTTTTCTTTTAATTTTCACACTAATTATCTAGCAAACAGCATCTGAAGTGTTGACAATAAATTCAAAATAACGGCAAAAGTTAACACTAAAGAATAGCGGAAGTAAAGTTTTAAGGGCATAAAATACCAACTGAGGAGAATACCAAAAACGCAATATGAACTACTGCTATACAGATAAACTGTAACAGTAAATGTAGCAAGTGCTATATACTAACAAGGGCAGTATGTTGAGTGAATTCTCCAGATTTGGATGAAATTCGGATATAACAGGGAGAACACGAAACTAATAAGAAATTGGTAAGAAACATACCTGACCAATCGAATATTTAGGGGTTAAGAATGGATGTCAAGTGGTTCAAAACATTTTTGTTTTAAAAGTTTGTATTTATTTTTTGTATACCAATAGAAAGGTCATCCAAAAACTTTTCATTTGATATCAAATTTGTATATTGTTTCTTTGAAGAAGATTTAAAAACGCAAATAACGGAAAATTTGGTTATTTTTGATCCCAAATTTAAACTCTTAAACGTGAAATTGGGCAGCGTCTATTTATTTTTTTTGCCTTCTTTACCACATATCCAAATTTTAAGGCAATCGGAGGGACCCTATCAGCAGTAGTTCCTTGTCAGTTGCTTATAAAATAAACAAACACTAAAGGCTACAAAAATGCATATAAATTAACCCCAATGCACACGAAATAAGTAATTTGTGGCATTAATAAATAGTTTCAAATATGCGTATACTTAATATTTTTTAAAAAAATATTAATCATACGTAATGTAAAAAACAATTTCAATGGATTAACTAAAATTGCACATATTTTGTAAGAACACACTAGTATACGATAATATTTCTTTATCAATTTAATTCGTAGAAACGATTTCGTCATTGTCTGTATACAGACTGGTTAAAATGCACTTAATCCTGTAGAAAAAAAAGTGAAAATATAACGTTTGGTTTTGTAAGTAAATAAAAAATATGATTTTTTAGTGCAAAAGTTGTACAAGCACATACTTTTTGTACAATAAAACTTGATGAGGATTTTTAAATACATATAGCAAAACGACACGAACTACAAACCAAATACTTGCTTATATATGACAATGACTTTTAAGTATAAAATCAGAGAGGGTCTTTATAGTTTTTCCAGTTAAACCCAGTGTAGAAACGGTAATGGTCATTACTTTTCTCACTACCAGTAATGGCACCAGCTTACTCTCTGCGTTACTTTAAAACAAATAATAAGGACTTACTAATAACCAGTTTTTTCCCGTTTTTTTAATACTAAAAATACCCATGAGTACTTATCTTTATCATTATTTTAAATATCAAGTAATGATTTTAAAATTTTCTGAAAATATATTTTTAGACTTATTATTTTTTCACTTCTATTAAGTAATAGGCAGTACCTGCTAAAACTGCCTTTAGATGCGTCTTATTTCTCAAGGTTTTATGAGTTGAGAGGAACGATAGACAGGGCTAGGTTGCCTATACTTAAAAGCTATGACGTGCAAAGTTTCACGTCTTTACTAAAAGAATTGATGGCCATTTAAAAGTCGAAAATTAAAAAAAATTACGAGATTTTTTTTTAATTTTATTTTTTTGCTCATAGTGCAAGCAAGTCATTTACGTTTTTATCTAACAAGTATAACGTGTCGAGATAGCTCAGATAGTAGAGCATTTGACTGAGAACCTGGAGGACCGGGTTCGATTCCCGTGTGTGCACATTTATTAAAAAAAAAAATTTCAATAAAGGAAATATTTTTTTATTAAATTTAGTTTTTTTCATATTTATGTTTACTCATTATTTTTGATGATAATGCTTTTATATACTGGGAAGCTCATAGGGGGTTTAATCCTTTAGGATACTCTTCTGACAAAATTTTGCATATATATTAGTAAATTCTTAATTTCTTTTGCCTTCAAGCGCCCTATGGAGAAAATATTAGCAAGCATAGTTCAAAATTTGACAGAATATGATTCCCAAATGGGAGATATTTCAAAACATTTAATTTTTATATTTTTATGGGCAACGATTTATTTAAAAATATAAGAAATTTAATTTTTTTGAAGTGAAACGATTTTTATTTTTTGGAAAAATTTGGTAAGGAATACCTTTCATTATAAATTTCATAATTGCAATAACACTTTAAAAAATAATGAAAATGTTAGCATATATTCGACTATTTGTATCTGAAAAAATCAGCTGATTGGTCCGATTTAAAAAAAAAAATTTCAAACTCACTTTCAACTAAAATTTCAATAATTTATTTTAAATGTTTAATTAAAAATTAATTCAGTGCACATAAAATTTACAGTTGTGATACCCAATAATGACAAGTTGAAAAAAATTCCAAAATTTTAAAAAATTGCCTAAATTAAAAAAATAATTGGAAAAAATTTTTTTTTTAAATTTCGGTGATTTCTTAAAATTTGTGTACTTTTGTGTTTTGGCAATTTTTTTTCCAACTTTAGAATTTTTTTCCCCCAATTTTAGCAATTTTTTTTTTAATTTTAAAATTTTTTCCCAATTTTTTTAAAACTTTAATTAAAGTGTTAATAGCACACTCTACTAAAAATTTGTTTGAAATTATTAACAAAATTCAATTAAAATTTTAATAGATATGACTAAAATTTTAATTGAAACTAAATGAATTAAATTGTTACATTTTTTTTTTTTTTATTCACTAATAATCATATAATTACAAATTATATACTATTACCCTAACCGAGCACTAGCTACTATGGCTTTCGGCGCGTTGTAGCGAAACCACAACCCCCGCACTGAATAGCCAGCACGCTACCAACTATTCTACCGGGGCGCACTGTTACAAATTATTTTAATTGATACTACAATTTCCTTTATGTGACTGAATTCAATTAAACTTTTCATTGTATTTACAAATATTTTATTTACACTCGATTTTAGTTTTGTCTGTGTACTAGATGAACTAATTTTTAGACGAGTAACAAATTTTCGCAGTTATATTAGTTTTTTGTTTTTATATACATCGAGATTATTTTTATGTTATTTTCAATTTATAACGAGCTTTCAACCTCCGTCTATTTTCAAAAATAAAGCAAATCAAACATATTAGCTTGGTTGATACTAGTATTTCGATCTGGCTAAAGATCTCATCAGAATAGGCAGAATTTTCGTATTTTCTCATCAACACAACTATAAATAATATAAAAAATATTATATTTTTTAATACTAACAAAAAAAATTTTAGCAAAAAAGGAGCAAGAATTGATTTTTCTTAATTGAATTTATTTTTTTTTATTTCTTCAAATGACATAACCGATCCTATTTAGGCCTTATATGGCTAATAAAAGCTACTAAATAATACCAAGAACAAATTAAAAAAAAAAGTTATAAAAAAATAAGTATAAAAAATAAGAAAATATTAATAAAATAAATTGTGTACAATGGTATGGGATAAAAAGAAAATAATAATATACGCAATCACCATATATATATATTTTTTTTTTAAAGAGAAGCAACACTCAGGAAATTCTTCCTATTAATTAATATGTTGCTTTCTTTGGAAAGGGGATAGTGGAGAGATGAAAGGTGGTGAAAGATGAAGGGCTTCAAACATGGCAACACTGTAATTGCGCGAGATGATAAGTCTTAGATCAGTTGTTGCTCGCCACCTGATGTAGAGTTGGCGAATTTATTGAAGCTTTTTGTTTCATAGCCCTGGTTCATTATTTTATTCCGGTGGGGTTAAGTGCTATAGGAACACCGAAGGTGGGCGCTTCGATACATACAAGTGATAGAAAACTCATACATATTGTTTTGCTAAATTGATGTTGTCGTCACCGGGAATCGAACCCGGGACCATCTGTGTAACAGTCCAAAGCGCTAACCATTACACCACAACGACCAACCATATTCCTTTAACAAATATCAGAGAGACTTAAAAACGATCAAATAACAAAACGAAAATCTACAAGTCATGTCCAGTAACATATTCCTCAAGCCTACGCCTAAATACCTGAGGAGAAAACGAAAAGCACCTCAGATTTAAATGTAAATGATAACATAATCGAGATGTTTTCCTCTGAATATTTGGTAGCTTATGATAACAATTTTCTAAATTTTTTTTATTTACGATTGTAGTCAAGATATTAAATTATTTTGTGATTTATAAATATATTATTAAATTATTTTGTGATTTTATGATTTATTTAGTAAATATTACATCGGTTTAAAAGAACTGAGTTGTGAACGGAACAGTTGATCTATACGAAACGTTTTTTAAAATAATGAATTCGGATAGAAAATTTTCTCTACAAGCAAATAATTTGAATAATTAAAATTATAGTGTTCGCAATTTTGGACGACAACATGCCTTAACCGTTTAAGTAGTAGGTTTAGGCGGTTTCTGCGCCAGAGGAGGCGTAGGAATATTAGCAGAAAATATAAATCAAGGGGAAAAAACAATCTCCTTCAAACAATAAATAAATCGTTCCAGTTTTTAATAGCTGGTAAGCAAAAAAATGTATTAAAATATAAAATATTCTCCTCAAAAACAAAAACACTTTTCCTCAAAAAAAAATAGAAATCTACCTAAAAACAAAACACTCTTCTTCTGGTGCAGAAACCGCATAAATATACTAACTTTTTAAAAAGATTAACTATTTTATAATTATTTTTAAATCATTTTTGAAAAAGGTCGCATCACAAAAGGGGCGAAAATAGTTTTAATATTTGACAACTCTGAAAAACAATGTCATAATTTGTTAAATAGCATCCTTGCAAAATTAAAAAAAAGGAAGATGCATAATTAATAGCTGCCTTTAGCTGCAAGTCCCAAAATTTTAAAATTTTTGTTTAACAAAATTTTTGAAAAAATTAAAATTGGTGTATTGAAAATACAAAAAAAAAAAATACCATTTCTGGTCATACTAAGGATTGTTTTGCAAAATAATGGAATTTCATGTAGTAAAGGGTTAAAGTTTATCAGCATTATATAGCTGCATTTTATGGTACAAAACTTTAATAATTTCATTGTACTAATGTGTATCGTATCTAATTTCTATTAAAGTCCTATACATTTTCAGTGTATGCCTAAAGGACCAAAAAATGTTTGGCTTTATCTAACTCATCCATTTTTTTTCCTCTTACTTAAAATCTGTCACTATAATCATTACTGTTTATCCTTTTTTCTAAATAAATCTGGCCCTTTCTTTACATTTGAGATGCTATTTCTAAATCACTGATTTTCATTTCAATTTATCAAATACAAATCACGTGAAATCGTTTGTATTTTCTACAGAATAATCAATATTTAACAGAGCAACAAATTGGGGATGTATTGTATTATTTAATTTTTTTTTTTGTAAAAAAGTGTCAATTATATCTCTAAAAAAAATTTTTGGTCATATTGTCAATATGTCACATGTCAACTTTACTATCCTTTTATATATTTTTTTTTGTGTTGGTGACTGTTGTCACTTTTAACCATTTTTTTATAACAATGAGTTTGGATTTAGATATGGATCTTTTAAAATATAAAAAGGCTGTTTTTCATATAAAAAAAAACCTGACATAATTGATTGATTGTTTGTTAAATGTTACTCTAGAGACAATAATCATTTGAAGAATAATTTTAAGTTATTTAATAAACATTTTTTGTGTTAAACATAAATTAATAGAAATTTTGGATGGAATTTTTGTTAATGATGAATTGAGAATTTAGAAAATAAAAAAAATAAATAAGTTGAATATAACCAGTGTTCAAAATTTAGCTATTTTCCTGCTAGATTTAGCAATTTTTAAACACTTAAACTTAGCTGGGAAAAACTACAGTTAGCCGTTAGAAATTTTTTCATCTGCTTTCAAAAAATGTTTGACCATTTTTAGTTTTTCTTATTTAATATTATTTCTGAGCAAAAAGTCTAAAAAGATTGAATAAATCATTTTGTTAACTTGGCAAGGCGCTCAGTTTTTCTTATGTGAGGCCATTTTGTAAGAAAAAACTTTACCAACTGTTTCAAACTGTATGCAAAATATTTGGTGTTTCAGTGAATAATAAACACAGGTGATTTGAAAACATGAAAATGTGGTACCTAAGATAAAATAGTCAGATTTTAATTTTGTATTTAACACTTCGCGATTTAACACTTCGCGACTTTTTAGTACTAGAGGTTTATATGATGAATTTCAAAAATATTGGACAATTTAAGGCAAACTATTAATTTTTTTTTGTATGACATGAATGAGCTTTTGTGTATGTGTTAGTTAGCCACTGTTCAAGCATGCTATCCGCGTTAATCAAAAATAGTGTCGGCTTTAAGTTATAAGTTTTGCGTTATATCTCCTATTATCGCCAATGAATTGGATTCCAGACTTTACATAAACATTAAGGTGGACGGCACTGTGAGGTTAGCACTTTTGGACAGTGGAGAAAACAGAAGCGTGATTGGTGGGAATTTGGCTAGCCAAGTTCAAGGTGAAGCTGGTTTTAGAAAGCGGGTAGGCAGGGTTAGTACAGCAGACGGAAAAAGTCAAGGGGTCTTAGGAGCAATGACTTTAAACATAGAATTTTTCGGACAAATTCAATTATTCAAGTTCTTGGTAGCGACATTCTTCATTCCCTGGTTTTCATTTGCTATTTCTTTTGTTACTCTCTCTCTCTCTCTCTCTCTCTTTACTAATCTATTTTAAGGGTCGACATTAGGGTTAGCTACCTAATTTTAAATTGTTGTTAACCGATTCTTACTTCTGTGGAGACAAGATCACCACTCCATAGCCCTGAGCACGGCCGGAATCCTAGGTAGCATGGGTCTACAAAGAAGTAAGGCCGTGAGAAGCATGAATCGTTACAAAGTTTAAATCAAACTAAAATAACAGTTTTTGCTAACGTTACATGAATTCTTAGATTTTCTTGTATTTATTTTGATTTTTTTTTTTATAGTGGATTATCTTAATCCAACAAAAAAAATTTAGCCGTTTAAATGTACTGTGTTCAAAACGAAACAGCACAGTTAAAAATTACCAACCATACCAAAAAAAAGTACATGAAAACCACTGCTGTTCTTGTAAAATGCACCGTGTTAAAAATTACCAAACGTAAAACTAATATTTTGATAAGAAGCCACCAATTGGTTTACAAAGCATGTGTTTTGCCAGTACCATTTGCAAAATTTGGTGGAAATATTGTTGTTACCAATATTTAGTGTCCGACCGAACAGTTCGGCCAAAAAACTATATTTTGTCGGTTTTTTTATATCTAGAGGCAATGATAACAAATTTTGGTATTGGAGACATGTTTGCTGAGCCGATTTAATTAGGTTTTGTGTATAAAATTTAAGAGAAAAGCCGAAGTTTAGCTATAAAGTTAAAACTTCGGCCGCCGAACTCTTTTCAATTTGACCGAACTTTCTGAGGCCGAACAGTGAATTCATTGCCTAACTACAGACTTTTCTTCAAATTTGACACTCAAAATAGCATCTAATCAGCCCAATAAGCATTTTTCCATCCGCCAAATTTGTCCATAATGCTTTAAAATACCGAATACAGACCAAATGCATTTTCTGGCCGAACTGTTCGGTCGGACACTACCAATATTACAACCAATTAGAAGTATATTTTAATATTTTATTATATTTCACACATTTAAATATGCAGTATGAGACTAACACCAAACTATTGCTGCTTTTTACATGTGATTTATTATACATATTTCTCAAAATGTAATTAATTTAAGCTATTTTAAAAGCAATAGGGTAACAGGACAATACTGTCCAGGTTGTTAATCCCACGTTCTGCCAATGCATAACCGACGGTAGCCAACACTTTGCCAACACTGTGTCGATTGTACTTTTTCTGCCTGGGAGTGCGTTCATTATAAGCAAAATTTGAATGGCAAATCACTTTAAAAAATAGCTTATAGACACACTCAGGGAACTTCTGCTTTAAAAATATGTAGTTGTTTGGGTTGTAATACAGTTTATTTATTTTTAATGTCAGTCATTTGTAGAACAAATTAAATTTTTTACTAATCTTGTAGTTCATTTAAAAAACAAACCACATCAAATGACTGTTTTATGATTTCACATTAATTTTTTACAGTTGTTTTTTGTTATTTAAAAAAATTAAAAAAATTAATGTTTTTGTTTATTTTGTCATCATTTTTTGAACATTAAAAAACAAATGACAATGTTAGTTGATTTTACTGCAATGTAAGTCGTCCTTTCTTTAAATGAAATTTCATTTGTTTTCAACTACATTTGCAGTGGTCATTACATAGTATTCAAAGTGCATAATTTCTAACCAATTGTTAGTTACCTTCCTTCAAATATTTTAACCAAAAACTAACTCTTTACAAAATAAATTTTTAGCTTTTTATCAAATTTATTATTATTTTTCACTTTAACACCTTCTGCTAAACACATTGTTTTTTTGTACATAACCCTATTATCTTAGTTAGCTTTTATGCAAAATTAGAAAAAACAAAAGATTTTGTTAACTGACTTAGCAAACGTTTTAGCAAGTTAGGCATGCATTAATATGAACTTTTTGTTGCTTTTTTTTGGTTCTTTTCTACTACAATTTTTCTTTTTTTTATGTAATTTTTAAATACACCTTAAACCAGCAACAATAAGTTATAGCATCTAACAAACCTGAACACATGTTGTCTTTTGTGTGTTTGTCGTTTTTATCTTGTACTTTAGATTTTTGTCATTTACGTTAACAAAAAAAAAAAAAAATCTGCCAGAAGCATAAAAACCTAAACTACATTTAAACACTCTTGTCCTTTTGGTCTTAGCTTCATGCATAGTTTGACAAACAAAAAACCCCACCCCTCCGAACAACTAACAATTTAATATGCATGATATATAACAACTCAATGCATATTTGCAAAACATAAAAATGAGAAGCAGAAAACATCAAAAAACACCTTTATGCTACATAGGTTTGATGTTTCTTTCTAAAAGTAACAATATAGAGTTATGTATATGAAACTAATAAGTTACAACGACTTTTTTAGTGCACCCTATAACATTTTTATGGGTATTAACTTTTTGGCGGCATATTCTTTTTTTAATTTGCGAAAAAAATATGCCACCAAAAATTCGTGGATAATTTTTTTTTTCTTTCTTGGGAAAAGAAAAAATTTGATACCCATATTTCCCTATTTAAAACGAAGAGTTACCACCCCATTGCATTTTTGTCAAAACGCGAACTAGCACGAATTTCAAAAAAAGCTGAGACCCGTATTTAATTAAATCGACTAAAGATTAAAATATGTTAATTTGGCATTTTTATTACAAACAACCCCGAACAAAAAATTCAAAAACCGTTTTTTTTTTACAGAATATCCTTAAAAAAAGGACATGTCATCATAAAAAATACCAATGTTCATTTTGTGGGGGGTACACCTTGCACGAATTTCGCTTCCATACAACTTGAGTCGCTCTAATGTACAGTGTACTCTTAATAATAAACGAAAACTGTGGTTCATTTTACGAAAATATTGGTTATTTTGACATTACCAACAATTTTGTAATATACACAAATAACATTTCGTTTAAAAAGCAAAACTTTCTTTTTATATTTTGCGAATATTTATAAAACACAAAAAAAGATTTCTGAATATACAAATATTTTGTTAAAATATAATAAGGCTGAAGATGACCTAGTCGCTTAGGCCGAAAATGCGGTACTGCCTCTAGCGTTGATACCCACAAGATTGTTTTTATCTTCTCTTCAATTAGTGTTTTCTATTTGCAATAGTAACACTTTAATTATGAAAATTGAAATAAAAAATATATTTTTTTTTTTTTGTATTACCTAGCAAAAAAACTTTGGTAATGGGTGCGATAAGTAATGCATTTTGACAAAAAATTATGAAATATTATTTTGTATTTTTAAGCATGGATTATTATGATTGTGAACGTGGGAAATTAATGTTAGTTATGATTAATGGATGAAAATATGACCTCAAATATTTGATCAGTTTTTTTCTATATCCAACCGATAATTTCTTAAATGTATTTTTACGGTTATTTTATTCAAATTTTTCTGAATATTTTGTGCCTTGTCTATAATCAGGTCCTTTTCCAAAATATGATGGTGTAAGGTACCATATAGTCGGCATGTCTGACTTTAACTTTCTTATTTGTTTGCATTAGTCTCTGGAACATAGTGGTAGTTGTGATCTACATAATATGGGTTCAGTCCCAAAGTTGCTTTTACATCTTAACCCAATTACACAGAAAATAAATTTAAATTAATGGCTAGTTTTTTGTTTAAAATTTGTTTATTTAATACACATATTCATTTTATTCACACATACGCATACTGGCATAAAAATATATACTTATTGTCAAAACACCAAAAACGTTTGTAAGATGAACAAAACAAAGTTTTGTCTAATTAGGCATTTTTTCATATTGGATTATTATCAGTGAATAGAACTCTAATTGTTGTTACAGAAATTCAATTATTTTCTACCTCCATTAAATTCTTAATATCTTAAGAAAATATTTGACAATTAACTTGCATTATAGTCTAAGCATATTTGGTATTTCCAAAACATATGCATATGCAGGAATAAAAATCCCATAACCTAGTGACAATGTAATATAATTTTTTCTTTAAGCTTATATAAAGTGTTTATTACATCATTTTTTTGTTTTATGTCGTGCATTTTCAGGTAACAGAAACTTTTCATATTAAAAATCGTAACATAAAATAGGGGGGATTTATTTATATTTTAGCATAAAATGAAAGTTTTATTAAATGTTTATATAATAAAATGCAATAAATTTGTATAAAAAGTAGTAAAAAAAAAATTTATGTAGCGTATGAGGGAGTTTGTTTAATAAAAAAATATAACAATAAAAATCTAGAATAATATGAAGACTGATCTAAACACTAACATGTTGACAAAAAACTAATTTTTGATTCACTTCAAACCAATTTAAAATGTTCGTCCCTCCTATATAGAATTTAGGGTCTGTTATTAAGTGAGCAACAAATAGAACTATTTACTAAAATATTATTTAAGAAAGAAATTTTGTTTAAAAACACTTTTAGTTCCAAAACAAATGGAAAAAATTTATATTTTCAAATAAATATTTGGGAACTCTGGATAACAATTTTCTGCTAGTTTGTAGTCGAAATACTAAACAATTTTATCGTTTTTAAACAACCTAATTATAATAATCCATTAAAAACTATATACAGTCGACCCTCGGTTAACGAACGCCTCGCTTAACGAACATTTCGCACAACAAACACATTAAAAAAAAAAAAATGTTTCACTTAACGAACAAAGTTTCGTATAACGACCAACGCAAAATGGGAAATACCGAATTGCGCGAAAAATTTCTGTCGGTGTTCAGCTTTGGCATCACTTGTGTTCATACAATTAAGAAGACGTGTTAAGACATACAAGCATATAGTACATGTTCATTATTTGATTTTGTTTGTGTTTAGCTTTAGCATCACTTGTGTTCATACAATTAACAAGACGTGTTGGTATTTTTTGTGAAAGTGTAACGTAACATTAAAAAGCATCACCCCAATCAGACAGTGGCTAAACGCGCTACAGATTTATTCAATGATAATGCTGTGTCGCATTTTCAACAAATTTTGAAGCGTCGCCAAAAACAAACGACTCTAGACAGTTTTTTGTTAAAGAAGAACTAGGTATGCGTCCAGGTATCATACAAAATTATTTTTTTTGTAATTTTTTCGTTTTTGCCATTGCAGATTGTCTCATTTCGTTCTATATTCAGTTTCTTAAAAATGTTGATAAATATATGTTATATTACTTTCAATAAATATTGATGTTGAAATATGTCAGTGTGTACTTTTTCCGACTTGGAACGCATTATTTTATTTAGCACTGATATATATGGAAATAATAGTTTTGCTTAACGAACGTTTCGCATAACGGCCACGCTTCTGGAACGAATTGTGTTCGTTAACCGAGGGCCCACTGTACATCTAAAAGTATTGGGTTGAAAATGGTAGTGACTAACTTAGTATTAACCCTCTAACTCCTAAGGCCGCCTCTAGACGGGCTTAGCCTAATAAGCTAAACCTTACACAGGTTAATTTTATTTTTCAGTAAAAGCTATTGCAATTTGTTGTTATCTATGTATGTGTCTGCTGATATGCTTGCCGTTATTGTAGCATGTGCTTTTTAGCAGTTACATCAGTTGAAAGTTTGATCTTGCCGAAATAAGACGCTTTTAATTTTTCGTTCAAAAAGTAAATATTAGAAAATTAATATAAAATCTATTTGTGATAGTATCGAGTTGAAAAAATTATCGGTGAGTAAAATAAACTATTCTTTATTGTTTAGTGTTAAAACTTATTGTCTGAAGTACATTTGGAAGCACAAATTGTACGATTTTGTGAGGCCGTCTATAGGCGGGGTTGGGCAGCTAAGTGAAATTTTTTGTGTAGTGTATTTCAGCATAAGTCTTTATCTAGTATTTTTTTTAATTGCTATTTTTGCAATATTCGTTACTTTTTGTTAGTTATGTCACGCCGTAAAGAATTTCTTAAACTGTCAGCACTTCAATGAACGATTCGGTTCTGTTCCAATGTTGCAGCGTCTATGTGTCGACGAACAGATGTGTGGAAACCCAACTCGCCATAATATGCCAAACAAACCCCATAAATGGGGAAGCAAACTTTTCGCACTTTGCGACTATACAGGATTTTCGTATTCATTCGAAATATATTCTGGTGCTGGCGATAACGTTATTCCCGAAAATGCACCAGATCTTGGCGCTTCATCAAATGTAGTAATTCGGTTATCCAGCAAAATTCCCGATAATATAAACCACATTATTTACTTTGACAATTTCTATACGTCACTGGGCTTAATGAAATACCTAAAAAGTCGTGGAACACGGATTAGGCACAGTTCGCGCGAATCGGGTTTCGAAGGCAAAATTATCTACCGAAGCAGAGTTGTTTAACAAAAAGGTTTCGCGAGGTTATTCCGAGGAATATGTGTACGGAATCGCTATAAGCAATGTTTTGTGGCGGGACACTAAAACTGTGCGTTTGCTATCCACTTACGCAGGTGTCAAACCATTTACGTCCCGGAACATTGTACAACAACCTCTTAAGGCAATAAGATGGGACAGAAAAGCACAACAACAGACGGAGATTGACTGTCCATTTGTAATAAAGGAATACAACCACCATATGGGAGGAGTTGACCTTATGGACGGGCTGATAGGCCGTTATCACATTCGCACGAAAACAAGAAAGTGGACCAATCGTGTTTTTTTCATATCATGGATATGGCAATGGTGAATGCATATGTCCTTTTCCATCGTTTGCATAAGGGAGAACGAGGAACTCAGTTGCCGAAATTTCGCACAGAAGTCGCTGAATCTCTATGTGCTGTTGGTACCAATTCTGAAAAGCGGCAAGCGGGTAGACCAACGAACGCTCCACAGCCTAAACCAAAGAAGTGTTACATCCCTCCGGATGACGTACGATATGACAATATTGGCCATTGGTGTATATTTGCTGACAGAACCGGAAAAAAAATATGCAAATTGCCAGGATGTAAATCGGAAACCCAATCGTACTGCACAAAATGTAAACTTAACCTTTGCAATTCTACATCAAAATCTTGTTTTATGAAATTTCATGTGCGTACCTAAATTTTTTATTATATTTTATTTGTTTTTATTGAATTCCGTTAATTTTTGCTCAATATAATAAAATTTGAATTGAATTGCTTATACAATTTTTTTTAGTTCTGACGACCTGAGCCCGTCTACAGGCGGGCTACAATTTTTTCAATCCCCAGGCTGAAAAAAACATTTTTTTTAAAATTTTAGATGGCAGATATTTTTTTTGAAGTGTTTTTAACATTGCTTAATTTTATGAGCGAAATCAAAAATTTGGGAGTTAGAGGGTTAAAACCAAACCTACTTGACGTATACGTGATATTTAATACGATCTTACTAGTATTAACATGTGTGGCGTATGAGTGATATTAACTATTGTATAATTTGATAAGACCATTACATATGTTGCGTATGAGTTATATTAATTATATTAACTCTTTATGGATAAACTGTATCGTATTCAATATTTATTAAATGAATAAAGATAAAACAATGGTTGAAAATATAAAATAATCTCACATCTTCACAATAAACGTGAATATAAAAAAAATTTAAAAACTTGTTATCCAGAGTTTCCAAATAATAATTTGAAAATAACAATCTATGCCCTTTTTGATGAAACTATTTTAAAAAGGGTTTAAAAATTTTAAAAAGCCAAAGCTTTTATAATTTTGAATGCTATGTTGATGAGAAAAATGACGAAAATGTATAATCTTTGCTAAAAATAAGTTCATCAATTGTATATAAATTTTAAAAATCGGACCAAAAAGTATGAACTTTCCAAATATGTTGCTTTCCAAGCCACAAAGTGCCAACCGAATTATACCAATAAATTCGGTTGGTACAACCATATTCAAATGTGAATTCCGAATATTTTGATTGTTGCAACTAAAATTCAGTTGTGTTAAACAAATTTTTTTGTAAAAACCATTATTTAGTTGTACCAACCAATTTCAGTCTTAGCAACCTTCTTTTAGTTGTCAAATTTTTTCTGTCTGTGTGAAAAAAAGTATATATAACAGCATTTGTTCTCGTATAAGAGACAAAGAAAAAATGGAACAACTTTTTTAGATTTTCCCTAAAATATGCAAGGTAGGCATGGTTAAGTATTGACAAATTTTGCAATTATTTTTAGTTTAACTGAATTTGGAAAATCATAGAAATTTGACTATACTAATATAATATTTTATGGAGAATTTGAAAAAAAAATTTTGAAATAAGCGATGAAGTTTTTCATAAGGATAATGAAAACAAAATTATTAATATTTTAAGAGAGAATAGTTTTCCGATGAAAACTATTTCAGAACTAATTAAATACACACACATAAAGAAAATACATAAAAAAGAAAATGAACTACCGAAGATCTACAAATCAGTAATGTACATTCCAGGTCTGTCAGAGAGAATAATAAACTCAGACATTTATGATAAAAATCAATACAATATAGCACTGAAAACACAGTCAATAAATTGTTCAGTAAAACAAAAACAAAACTTGAAAATGAAGAAAAATCAAATGTGATATATAAAATCGACTGTAAAGGAGACAAAGTATATGTTGGTACAAAATTAAAAACACGACTTTCAAGCCATAAATCAGATCATAAGGCACTACATAGACCACTTGAGCAAAAAACAGCGATCGCGGCTCATAGCACTTTAACTCGTCATACCCCTAATTTTACAGATGTTAGCATTTTACAACAAGAGAACAATTACGCAAAGAGATACACTCTTGAAATGTTACACATAATTAACACACCTACACACAAGAGACTCAACTATAAAACAGACACTAACCACTGTTCAAGTGTATACAGACATACGGTAAACAAATATCGACTGCTTAAAAAGAAAACTAGTTGTAATAAGATAACAAACAGGTAAGGACGCTTTCAACTCCACGCTTTATTAAAAGATATTTAAATGTATGCAATCATTAATTTTTCATTTTTGTTAAATTATTAAATTAAAGATTTTAAATTTTTTAAATTAGTTAATTGTATCATTGTTTTTAATTATTCCTGAAGATGAACAGCGAAGCTGTTCGAAATATCGAAAAGATAATAAATATTTAAAAATAAAACTTTAAAAAATTGAATTTTATTTTTAATTTATGACCTTAAGCCAAACCAAAAAAACCTCATCACATATTAAAACAACAGCTCAACTATAAATTTCTAACAAAATAAAAAATTTTAAATAAATTCAGAAAAAGTAATGTTCTTCAAAACAAAATTAATATAAAATTCAGCAAAAAAAAAAAAAAAATTTCATTTTTTTTTTTTTCATTTAAAAAAAAACTTTAGATGTTTTTTTTATCGACCCAGGATGTTTCACAGTGTAACTCATATTAGTTTTGGAGAAAATATTCGATTAATACTATCCTTCATATATACTTCCTGTAGCGGGGTAGTTGGCTTGGAAAGCTTTTCGTAACAAGAACCTTGACGTTACTAAACTTTGAAGACCAAAATGTTCTACTTATATAAAAAAATTTAGATTTTACTCTGGCTCAAGTAATATTTTTTACAGTGTTATTAGATTTTTTACATCGATATTATTTTAATGATATTTTTAATTTATAACGAGCTTTATATTTACAAAAACAAAGCAAATCAAACTATTAGCTAGGTTTATACTAGTATTTCGATAAAAGACCTCATTAAAACCCGAAGTGTTAGAAAAGCTAGAGCCTCCATAATAGACAGAGCTTTAACAAAAAACCTATTAATTAATCATCATTCATGGCATCTTGTCTTGCTAGTAATTAACCACGTGGCTAGGGTCTTTTTCCTAACAAGCATCATGGCGTTACTAAACTTTGAAGATCAAAAATGTTCTTACTCTGACTCAAGTAATCTTTTTTACACAATTTATGGAATAAAAATTTGTCCATTAAAATACAAAAACAAACACAAATTTTTAAACTATTATTTAAAATATCCCCTAGAGGGCGCTTTAAAAAAAACTTAAACATTTCTTAATGAACAACTGTTTTATAAAAATGACTATCCGAAATCATGCACAATAGCACATACAAAAAAACAGAAAATTCCTGCTATAAAACTCAAATTTGACAAACAAATTCATGAAAACATTTGGGGTTTTTTTTTATTTGAATCAATAAAACATTTTATTGATTCAATATAAAAAAAATCGATTTCTTTCATTTGGAACCATTGGCAATAAAACTGCGGGGCGTAATGAACGAAAATGGTCAAATCCTAGTATACATATACGGCCATATACCCTCAAATTTTGGATCCGAGCATAAATTAGACCATATATAAGAATCATATATGATAATATATGAATATATGATCATATACGATTTAATATAAGCATATATATGAATTATATAGGAGGATATTTACATCATATATAATCATATATGAATTTATATGATCATACACTCATAATAATCCATGCTAAAAATACGAAAAAAATGTCAAAACAACAAAATCTTTTGTAAAATAAACAAATATTCGTTTATTTTACAAAATTTTTGGTTATTTTGACATTTATTTGTATTTTTACGCATGGATTATTATCAGTGTATTCTGCCATATTCCATTCAATCTTTAACAAAACTTTTTGCAAACTATTATCTTTTCAACCGCAAACGAAAAAAAAAATTCAATATTTAATTTCCTCTTTGTTAATGATATAAAGTTAATTTTCTCAAAAATGATAAACTTGTTACGGACGAATGTGTTGAATTGTTAGTTAAAACAAATATTTCAAAAATGTACATTCATGCTTTTATAAGTGTACACTATGAAAGAATATCAACTAAATGATGACTACTGAAAATTCCAAATTTTTTCAAAAAAAAAAAAATACAGACACAAAATACTTTACAACACTTAAGCACGATTACTGAATGTTCAGTTAAAATTAAACAAACTGTTAAATTGAAAATGTATATGAGAAACCACAACAAAGGTGCCAGTTAAAGTCCCAGTTAGTTGCTAACGGGATATTGTGAAAATGAGGCTTAATAGCTTTACGTAATACAAACATTTTAACATTGAACAAAATATAAATTTTGCGTTGAAAAATTTTAGAAAATATACAGTTAGGTAGAACCAACCCTTACAGTGAATACAATTTGTGTTATATACACCTACACACCCACATAGTTTTATACCAACACTAAACAAGAAATTAAAAATGTCACTAACATTTCTACTCTACCACCCACATACTCGTCATTTATATTCGTTTATATAGGCTTGAGAGTTTTTTGTTTTTGACAAAATTTGAAATATGTGTAATGTTTTTATAGGTACCTACTACTACTAAAAATGTTTTAGTTTACCACTGTATGTGTTGTATAGTGTATATGTGAGTTAGTGGGCTAACGGTAAAAAGAGTTACTGTGTTTCATTTATGAGTTCAGCACAATTGAACGTTCATTTACATTCAGGTTTACGCACAGATTTTTCAAATTTTCCATTTCTAAAATCAACTACATGTTAATAGTGTGGAAAACAGATTTTTGCAGATATTTCTTTTACCAACTTCAACTGACAAGGAAGGACCGCTGATGGGTTCCCTCCGACTGCCATAATATAAGGATATGTGATAAAGGGGTTCAAATAAATAAGAGTGAGTTCTTTTTTAGCTGCCCAATCTCACGTTTAAGGGTTTAATTTTGGGGTCAAAAATAACCCAATTTTCCATTATTTGCGTTTTCTAACAGCTTCTTCAAAGAAACAATATACAAATTTGTTATCAAATGAAAGGTATTTGGAGAACCTTTCCATTGGCATACACAAAAAAATGGTAAAAAGTTTCAGTTAAGTTTCTTAACAATTTTTAAGTATTTTCGTCATCTCTACCTTATATTCGAATTTCATCGAAACCTGGAGAAACAACCAAACAGACTTCCCTTGTGAGTTCATCTTTTTTTGTAACAATAACACCATTTACTACTTGCCCGGGTATGTTAGTGTGTGTTTAGTATTTTATGAAATGCTTGTGATAAGTATGTTATGAAATGTTTATAGACCTCTTTCTTTTGTTATTACTGTATAGGCTATTGGTGCACAGTAGTACATGTTCACGTACATACTTTTTGCTATTATAAAACATGTTGACTCTAATAACTGCAGCATGCCAAATGTAATAGAAAAAAAAATAGACTTAAACTCCTGCAACAAGAGAAATATTTATAAGCAGAACATTTTCACAAAATGTACATTCGTACATACAGCGGACTTAGCGGCATACATGGGCAAACATTACAATAACGTGAATGTACAACAACATTTATGGTAACAATTTTTCTAACGATAGTTTTTCACACACTCAAAGAAGTATGTTCAACTGCAAAATCTCTACACCCAGGTAAACAATTTTTGATACAGTTATATATGACTAAGTACATTTTTTAATATCGAAATGTTACAAAATATATATTCATACATAATCATATAAAATTATATCTCAAATATATAATTATATCTTTCTTTATATTATACTTCATATAGAGCAATATCTAAAAAATGTCCAATTACTAATATAGCTAAAGGGTCCGCCAAATAACTTTTTTTTTTGAACTCCTGAACCAATTGGACTTTGTATGGCGTCATACCAAGGTCTTTATGCAAAATTCGTCTCAATGATGTCTCCGAAATGTTCAATTGTTGAGAACGACGGTGAATTGATGTTGATGGCGATTCACACCCACTTTCTGCCACAGCAGCAATATTCTCGGGTATACGCACTGTTTTTGGCTTTTCACGCTTTGGTTTATCGATGAGGATGCCAGTTTCTTTCATTTTTTTCACAAGATAACGAACATACGAACCATATTCGTTCAGCGGAAGGATAAAACTAATTATCTGTCAAATCAGACATGAGCTAAGTGTTACCATTCACGAAATAAGCACTAGTTGAAAAAAACAAACGTTAGATGGCGGACCCTTTATATATGATTACATAGGTCACATGTAAACTCATAATTTTGTATATAATGGTATCTAATTGGATAAAGTTATATAAAACTATATCTCATTTTATCAAATTAGGTCTAATTGTATCAAATAAAGTCTAATTGTATCAGAGGAGATATAATTTGATATAATTAGATGTTCTCATTTTTCCGATATTATTGCATATAATACGAAAATTCACAAACTATTCGTTTTTCTTGGGCAGAAAATCTTTTTCAAAATTTTGTTACATTTTATTAAAAAATTAGAAACAATGGAATCGATTCTTTAATAGAGAATTGAAAAAAAAAATATATTGTTTTTAGTGTAAAGTGTTTGTCACTTTCATATAATGACAATGGTAATTAATTTTATTATAATTAATTACTGAAGAATTTTTTTTAGTTCATACTATATATAAATATAGAACGCAGCTGATAATCCCATTTTCAAATAGACTTTTTTATTTAAATATTTTTTATATAATATGGAAAAGCAAAATGAATAACGACTTATCTTTAAAAAATTGTTTTACTACCATATTTTCTTGAGTGTAGAAATCTATAGATTCCTACAATATTGAAGTCTATAATTTTATTTTACACAATGTTGAGTCATTGTGAGAAATTTTGTCTATTTTATTGAAAGTTACTGCAGCCAACCCTTAACCACTACACTCAAAAAAATAAGTTAGTAAAGCATCTATTTTTCAGCAAATTTTTTGCTAAAATTATGTTTTAAACTAAAATTTTAGTTATACTTATTCAGCACATAACTGTTTTGAACTAATGTTTTACTAATATTTTACTAATGTTTTATTAATTTATTTCGCAAAAAAAAAATGTGTCGATTAGTACATCAATAGTGTGAACGACAACCAGCATGAAAGATATACTCAGAATGAATTAGATGTAGCGGCAAGTAGAGAAGATGAAAATTATACTAAAAAGTACAACTCTAGTAAGACATAATATAAAAAAATCAACCATGGAAGATTTTGGTATCTATTTTTCATACATAAAACAAAATTGTGGATTAAAACACCTTAAATTTTGCGTCGTCACTGGCTTGTGAAAGTAATTGTCTAAAGATTAAATGTGTATTTGTAAACTAAATGTTTATATATATAAATAATCTTCTGTGGTCAAATTGCAAACAAATATGCAATAGGTAGACAGACTAAAGCGAAAGACAAAGACATACATCTTAGGTAGATTTTTCTGTTTCCTTTTTCTTATTGCAAAAAAGTGTTGTAAATGTTATATTTTGTTATTTTTCGTTTCGTTTCTATAAAAGATAGCATCATTTAGAAAATAATTGATGTTAGTAGTTCAAAGAAAATTTCGTTTATGTTATAAGTATATAATTATTTCTATTGTTTTTAGATATTACATTAATTCATATCGTCAATTTAGGAGTATGAAAATTTTTATATTTTGTAACGTATTGTAAATTATTTTAAAAAGAAACACAAAAATATGTGTTATGATTTTCAGAAAATAAATTAACTAAAGTATAATGTTTCTACAAATTTTTTGAGTTTTTTTCAGTCTACTAATATTTAGCAAAAATTTTATTAATTTTTAGCAAGGGTTTTTTAATTTCTAATCTACTAAGTGTTAGCAAAACTTTTGCTGAATTTACTAATTTTGTTGCTAAAAATCAGCTCGCTGATTTTCAGCAAAAGATTTTGTTGACATTAGCAATTTTTTTGCAAGCACCCTCCTGACTAAAATTTTGCTGACTCAGGAAAATTATTTGCTGACTTTACCAACTTTTTTATTTGAGTGTACAATAATAGTTACACACCAAACAAAAAAAAACAACAAAAAACATCTACAAGTTTTTAATGCAACAACACGTGATTGTCTATTGTTTCGTGACCATTACTAATTGGCTGCAACAACTTTAGCCAACAACATCAGCCACCAACAACATTATCAAGCTACAACTAAAACAACAACTCGAAAGTGTTGATGCTTAAATCATGTATTTTGTAAACTAAAGTTTCTAAACTCATCAGAATTCTCACCACCTAACCCCAACCCTAACCCCCTTCACCAAATACACAAAAATAAAGAGTTATGTTTTATTAAAGATAACAACAAGCGCCAACAAATATTTATACCTCACTTGAATTTGATTTTTCATGGAATTTCTATCGAAAAGTGTTGTAATGATTTATGAGATTTTAAAGTTAACTTAAATTTTGGGATATACATATATAAAATTAAAATTTAAGCCCGAATTCGGGAATGCCGGTAATTCCCGGGAAGTTTCGTATTTTATTTAATACTGAAGTGGGTTAAGCAGTTTCAACTGTCCTAAAATTACCAATCCTGTGACTGGTCAATAGATTACATACCACTTAACCAGAATGCTTATTAACAAGAAAAAGCCGGTTGGCCAGAATTTTACCCATTGGAAGCTGTTTAGTTTTCGTTTATTTTGTACGACATGGGCCTTTTGCTACAGTCTTGTGGTATGCCCATCTTTGGTTAGTCCTGTGTCATGCCACTATGTGGTTTAAAGCTGAATAAATGATCCCCTCCTATGACAAGCCAATGTTAAAGTTGCCAGTTGTTTACATAGGGTAGGGTTTAGCAGAGGACCGATCTCTGGCACGAAGCGACCGATCCTGTTTCACACGCAAAACCGGTCCCATTCCTCATATTGTATCTATCGATGTTGGCTTTATTATATAAAATTATATAAATTATGTAAATTATATAATTTATATTTCTATAATAAAGCCAGCATCGATAGATACAATATGAGGAATGGGACCGGTTCTGCGTGTGCCACAGGATCGGTCCCTTCGTGCCAGAGACCGGTCCTCTGCTAATCCCTACCCTAGTACAACAAATATTTGCCTGCACAAAGAATATATGGAGTGAAAGATTATAAAAAATCATTGTGAATTTATTTTATATCAGTGTTTAATTAATAAGTCCAAAGTATTTAAAATCAAAAAAAAAAAAAAAATAAACCATATAACGTATAACGTATAAAGCGCATTGGCCAATGGAATCGAGGGTCAGTCATTAATGGGTTAAAGCTTTCAAAGGCACGTTTAAAGTTCTTTTCACATCCTAAGCCCATTTTAACAACTATTACACCCAGCTTTTCAAAAGCACATATATTTAATAATTGCAAACTCCTCTCCTATAAATATGCTTCACTATTAATTCAAAAGCTACAATTTAATTTTATGTCATTTTAAACAAAACTACAAAAAAAGTACACTTATATAACATGAATAGTAAAATATCTTTTAGATCTAGGTATGCTATATATGTTCGTTAAATATGCAACATTTAAATAATAAAAGCACCTTAAAAGTATGCAATGAATTTTATAATTTATATGCTTGGGTGTACAACTACGTTATACACAACTAAAACTAAACCAAACATAAACAAATACAGTGAAATCTTTAAGAAATGGACTTTAACTTTTAAGGTCACTCTGGCCATTTTGCAAGGAAACTTGGGAGATATGAGCTATTTCAAAAATTTTCGTCACCTGTTGAAACTAACTTTAGATGACTCTTATTTCTCAAGGGTGTTTGAATTGAAATAACCTATAGACTTGGTTAGGTGGGCTACAATTAAAAACTACTAAGTTACATGTTGAAAAGTCTTCATCTAAAGAATTGATGGTTAAAAAAAGTCAAACATTAAAAAAAAAAAATTGTTACTTTAATTTAATTTTTTGCTCATAGCTTTTAACTTTCAAATCCAAACCAACACAAAATGCAGTCACTAAGCTTGGGAGATACACTTGCATTTTTGGAGTAGGAAATTCACAATTATATATATTTAAAATTGGCAACACTGAGAGAATTATCTTCACTTTAGTAATAAATTTCTTGATAACGTTAATGAAAATTGTGACTGGAACTCGTCCACTCAACAGGTTTAATTAAAGTCAATGTTTATGAAATGTGTGTAGAATTAATGAAAATATTCATTAAACTAATGAATCATACCGGCAATGAAGCGTTTATAGAATTTATGAAACAGTTTCATACAATTTTTCAATATTAAGAAGTTTCCTTGAATTAATAAAACTCTTTATGAAAGTCTTGAAAAATCCATTGGAACTAAGGCAATGAACTGCTTGATATGATTTTTAAACAATTTCATTAAAGAACATAATTAATACTACATTAAAATAATAAAGCACTTTATAAAATATGTTGAACACTTGAGAATTAAATCTTAAAACTAATGTTTGTAATGTATAAAAATTAATGAAATTATGAAATTTTATGAAAAAATAAAAAAATAATTGCATAGCTCTAAAGAAAATTTTCTTTAAATTTATGAAGCGATAATTTATGAAATCGATTGAATTTTTTTTATGAAACTATGAAATTTTATAAAAAAATATTTAATATTAATAAAGTTTCTTCGAAATAATAAAAGTCTAGGAAAAAAATTCTATGAAATAATTTCACTAATATCATGAGGAATAATTCTTTCAGTGTCATGAGTTAATAAAAACAATGTTTTGAAAAGGAAAAAATAACAACTTATCTCAATAAAATTTTAGGCATTGAGTTTAAGAGTCCAATGTTATGTTTTTCCCCTGTTTATATATCATCATATGTGAAATTATAAAATACAACAAAAATGAAAGCAAACTGTATTTAAATCATTTAAATTTTTTGTTATTTTTTATCCTTCTGCATACATTTAGGTGAAGTATAGGCAGGAGCGACAAAAGTTTTTTTTAGTACGACTCATATTTGTCTAAAACATTCTCGAGGCTTGGTTAAGAAAAAATAAATAATTTCAAATTGGTATATATTGAATTATTTTTAATAAATTAAGTTTTCTCTGCAATTGAAAATTAATTGAAATTAATTGAATATAATAATTTATTTTTATTTAATTTGTCAAATAGTTTAATCCATGAATTTTTAGTAACTCAAGTAAAAAAGTTTTGATATAGTTTTATATTACTTTATAGAGCTATTTATAATTATATATTGCAAAATATAAGTTCGTATAAAGTCTTATATAATAATACACCATATATATAATTTGATCTTTCTTTATATTGCACTACATATAGTGCAATATGTTATAATATATAATTACGTATCGATCTATATATGATAACATATGTCGCATGTAAATGCATATATTTGTATACAATTGTAATACATTTACATCCAATTGGATATATTTTTGGTATATATATTGGATATCTATTATATACAAATTGATACATTTAAATGAGGACAAAATTCGGATATAATTGTATCAAACTATATCTTGTTTCATCAAAGTCGATCTAATTGTATTAAATAATATATTATTGTATCAGATTAGATCTAATATGATACAATTAGATGTTCTCATTTTTTGGATATAATTATATAATTATAATTATATAATACAAAAATTCACAAAATATTTTTTTTTAAATGGGAGTAGAAAATTTAAAAAATTTAAACATTTTTGATATACACTGAGAGAATTATCTGTATAAAATCAATTAACTTTTGCATTAGATCTACGAAGTGTCAGTGAAATTTTCCCATTGATACTTTTCATTAAATTTATGCAAGTTTTCATAAAATTTTATGAAAATTTTCATTAAAATTATTTAAAATTTAAAAGGTCTAATAAAAAAAGTTTGATTAGAAACAGATTCATAAAAATTATAAAGCTTTTTAATAAAGCTTGAAAATTTTTTCGTTTACTTTGTGAAGAAAATTTCATTAGTTTAGTGAAAAATTGCATTAAAACTCAACCAAGAATATTATCTCTGTGTAATATATGACTTAAACTAAAATTATCATAAACATATTCGAAAAAAAAAATTTGCGTTCCCACCTAATAAAGATACATGAATAAAGAACTCGAATACAATGTTTATTTTAAGGGACATTGACTATAAAAATCCACAAGATAGTTTAATATGAAACAAAAAAGAAAAGAACAAGGCAAATGTGGACATTTTTATTTATTTGTGTTTATGTTACAGTTGAAGCAGTTGAAGGTGTATGTGTAAGTGACCAAGTACAAGACATAATAGTTGGTAATATATAAAGATGATACAATGGGTCAGGCAGTTAATATTTTGTTAAATGGAGTTATAAAAAAATAATAAAGGTTTCTGATCTGGATCTGTAACTAGGGCAAACAAAATTAATTTCCTAAAAACTTATTGAAGTATTAAGAAATTTAGCATTCCACTAGATATCCTTTGTTTTGTGTGTGTTTAGAACATTCAAATCCTTCACATTTTGTGGAAAGTAGAAAATATGGAACAATTTCAACTACGTTTGTCCTGAGGTCAAAAGAAACTCATGTACCATATTTTACCTAAATATTTGCATGTTTTCGATATGAAGTTTGATTAAAATGGGCGGACATCACTAAACCGATTCAGATACACTAAGAGAATTATCTGCATGACGTTAATGATTTTTGCATCGAAGCAATGAAGTTACACTTCAACACGTACATTGAAACTTTTCATAAGACTGTAAGACTGCAAATTTTCATTAAATTTTTTTTTTTATTTTACTAAAAGTTTCATTCGCTTAATGAAGAAGTTCCATTACAAAACTAGTTTCAAGAAAATTATGAAGCTTTTCACTAATTTGAAGATGTTTTTCGCTTACTCTACGAAGAAAAGTTTCATTAGCTTGCTGAAATTTTTCATTATTTTTCGTACACTAAAAATCTTTCTGTGTAGTAATAAAACCGTAAAACATGTTGAATTGGCTACACAGAAACAATTTCTTGGACGAGTTTCAATGACATTTTTCACTGAATTTATTAAGTTTTCTTTACAACGCAAATGAAAAATGTCTTAAACTTTATGAGAAAGCTTCATAGTGTTAATGAAACTATTTTTAATGAAACTTGTTCATTAGTCGTATGAAATTTGTAATAAATAATATGAAATTTTTTATTAAAATTGCATTAATTTAAGGAAAAGTTTCAATGGGCGAGTTTCAGTAACAATTCATAGATTTAATGCAAAAATTCATTGATATCACGAAGAAAATTTTCTCAGTTTACAATTGAAAAAAATTATTATCCATAGCTGCCAAATAATTATTTGAAAAAATCAACTTTTACTTGTTTTCGATGGGGTCTTTTTCGAAAATTATTTTAAAATACGAAAATTTATTTCTTTGCTAATACTCAGTTCATCGATTATATATAATTTTTGAAAATCGAACCTACAAGATCATGCATTTTTTATGCCAAAATTTATTCCGCTGAATGAGTTAAATATACTCACTATTCATTTAGAACATTTTTAGAGATTTCTGGGTAGTATGTAAATTTTTCTCTGGAAAAATATTCGGCCATGATCCTTATTTCATTGTGGGTTTAATGACAGAAAAAAGTTCATACACGCAAAGAAAAAAACATGGTTGGGCAACCATATTCGAAGAAAACCATACATTTTGGGATTTATGATTGCGACAACCATGTTACTATTGTCGTGACAACCATACTCTTATATTTTTCTTAATCAAAATATGATAATTAGATTACTATATTATGATTCCCAATTGATCTCAATATTATCATATTATGGTTATGGAAATTTTTATAAATTATTATAGTATGATTCCTACATTATTCTATCGAAGTTAGATTAAAAAGTTATGCATGTCTTTTTTTAAATAGTACAAACGTACACAAGTCATTTATTTAATAATTTACACATTTAAACACTACCAAACTATCCACTAAAAATATTACCATTACTATTAACACCACTGCGTTGTTTTTCTATTTGTATGTCTTTTTGTTTAATATTATATAATTTGTTTGGACTGACTGCTTCTCACAACTTCTTATCAGAAAATCTTAATGACACTAAAAGAGCGAAGACGCTCATAAAACACAGACTGATCCTCTTATAGTTGGCGCAACTGTAATATGGATGTAGTTAGAGAGGAATATGATAATAAATACTATATTATGATAGTAGACAAGAGAATAATACGATAACCGAAAAAAGAGCGATTTTTACTAAAATATGATTAAGGCAACCATATTATTAGTGAAATATGATTGATACAAAAATAATTTAATTGAAACAACCATTTATGACTGTAAGAAACATAGTCTTGTGGGCGCAATCATATTGCAAACATATTTTTTCTCTGCGTGTACATTTAAGTAAATATTTTAATTTCAAGTTTCATCTTTCCAGCTGTAAAGTTGACGTTAAAGGAGAATTTTTTTCCTTTTTGAACAGCGCTTATGCCACAGTTTTATCAAAAAATCCAAAAGGTTTATTTTTCATTAGTTAGGATTCATAAGGATAAACATATAATTTAGAAATAAGATTTTTAGCCGTTTATGGAAAAACTTTTCACCTTTTTGGGGTAGTGTTTGTAAACACACACTCATATAATGACAATCGTAATTAATTTTTGCCATGAATATTTTAGTAATATTAGGTCAAATTTTGCGATGAATTTATGCAGACAAATTTGCCTTTTTGCCATTTTTACTCATAATTGATTATTTTGCCATTTTTTATTTAAAATTTTTGAGTTTAAAACAAGCTTTTTCTTAAGGTAAGAACTGGTTATACCATAAAAGCATTTAAACTTGTGAATTTGGTATTACTAATGGGTAATAAATTTAACAAAAACTCCTAAAATTGCACTTCTTTTTTTAATTCCTTTGCCTCCTAAATGTCTACTATGTTATTTTGTGTTAATTATTTTTTATATTTAAGCAATATAAAAAAATACTTTTTAACTTATTATAACAATGTTTGTTTATCATGTAACTGTCACATTTGTATTAAGGCGTCTCAAAACTTTCAAGCTCATAAATGTCAGTTACAAAAGTCAAAAACTGTTGGTTTTTTCTAGTGCATAAAACATATTATTTGGAATTATTATCATGTTGGTTTTTTTTAGTTGTTACCCGAGTCAAAAAAAATATATATGGTCTTATGTTTTTTATGATGACATACATAGACATATATTATTATATGTTTCTCATATCGTAATACATAAAACCAAATATCTTTATATATTAGATATTAAACATGCATATATGCTATAAATAATGCGGTATGGTAGACCCAGTGTCAAATATAATAATGCATTCTCATATATAACACAATATTTAATCATATATGGCGACATATAAGCTATATAATTTAAAGTATCATAATATAATGTCCTATAAATAATATTTTTATGTGTGATATTAGATATGATTATACATGGTGCCATATGTATAACACAACGTAAGATATATTTATAAATGACATTAAATGATGTAAGATATAATTATATAAGATTCCATATATGACACATATTACAATTTAGTTTGAGATATGATTGTTATGGTCCATCATCATCAAAATTTTCTATGCGTATAATATATTATTATATATTGTTATATATAACCTCATACATAATTATATATGCACCAGTTGTCTTAAATATTTTTCGTAAAATTTTTTTTTAATTATATTTAAAATTATATATGTCATGGAATTTAAGTAAATCCAATTTAATCTCAAAATATCTTATTCGATCCACCAAATATTACTTATCTTTTTGGATCGAATTAGATCTAATAGATCTAAATTAATCACATGGGATATTTTGGGATCCATCAGGATCTTAAATTAGATATTATTGGATATCCCCAATTTTTAGATAAGTTTTGATCTAATTAAATACAGTAATATATTTGAGGGATCTAATCGGATATTACTGGCTACCGTAATTTTGAGATAAACTTGGATAAGAATAAATATCGATCTATATCAAATGAGAACGGTTTTTATATTTGAGACATAACTTTCTTTTTTTGATCGGGTGATGTTGGTATTATTATTATATGGTTTTGGCTGTGCATTTTCATAACTTTTTATTTTAATTAAGCTTAAGTTATTTCTTTTTTTGTGGTCATGACATGTCAGCCTAATTAAGTTAAAAAAAAAAACTAGATAAAACACTGGTTGGATTTTTTTTATTTTGTAATAAGTATAGCAGAAAATAGGATGGGGAAAATATTTGGTATTATAAAATAAAAGTTTAGCTATGAATTAGAGAAGTTAACGAGATAAACAAACATGTACTAATTTGTTAATCCACTAAGTGACAGGTTTTAAGATAATTTTTTAGTGATTTTTTTTTTTTAATTTAAGGAAATTTTCATATGTTGACTTTTAATTAGAACATTACAATTAAATCTACAAAAAATTTTAGAAATTTTTTGCAGTTTCTTTATATTGCCTTAATAAATTAATATTTTGTTCCTCTTGAATTGGTTTTCGAAAAAAAATATGTTAACAACATTTTTATTCTACTGATAGTGCTGTTAAAAGCAATTCTAGGCAATATTTTTATGTGACCTTTTTGTATGGTGTTATAACAAAATTAAATTTTATGTTGCCTGCTTTTAGGAAACTATGCATAAACATTTTTTTAATCTTCTTTAGTTCAGCTTTATGCAACAAAATATCCTTTTTATAAGTATTTTTTATTTTTTTTTGTTTTTTGATACCAACTTTGTACTCTAAAACAATTGATTTCATTTTTGTTAACATAAGCTTTTCATCATCAGCAGTTAAAAACGAAAAAAAAATAACTAAAACTAAAAAACCTCGACATATGTATGGTCGACATTTTTTTACAACTTATACAAACAACACAATTTTTGTAAAAAAAAAAACAGACAAAAATTTGTACAGAAAAAAAAACTATTGTTCATATAGACATGCAAAGCCGTGGTATTAAATCTAACATGCAATCCAATTAAGCAGCACTATATCGATACAAAAAAAAAATAAATAAACAAAAGCAACACAAAATTTCAATATACTATCAATTAAAAGATTGATATGAAATATAACTAAAATGAATATAAAAAAAATGTGTTAATAAAATATTATCAAAACACCTAAAAGTATACTTCATAGTTTATTCCAATTCTACTATGAAAAATATGCAATCATTTTTAGTAATATATTAAAAAAAACTTTTGTAAGGTTATTTATAAAAATTTAAAATGTTTCAAATAACTTTTTATTGAAGATGAAAGCATAGATGAAAAAAAGTTTCATTTAATACTAGGAGGTTCGATTTCGCTACTAATTTTTATATTTTTTAGTTCATTTAAAACATTTAAATAAAATAATTAATTAATACCATTAATTGGAAAAATCCCGTCGGTCATATTCAATTACGCCCTTTTCTCTTTACGAAGCTCAGTTTTCAAAATAAATACAATCAAAAAATCTATTTAGTTGTACTCACATTTGGGTTTTGGGAGTGGGCTTAGATTGCTTAAATTTCGATATAAGAATAATTAAGGATTCATTACTTACGTAGGAATGTGCAAAAGCTTGATTTGTCTGCTTCCCGCTCATTTTCCGATAGACAATAATAGCCCGGTGAAAATTGATCTTCTCGGCTGCAAAAAAAAAAATGTGTTTAAATAAATTGCAATTAGTTTTATTTTTGCATTATTTAGCTGGGTAATGTTTTTTTAAATGAAACCTTTTCCTTAAGTGTATATAGATTTTAATAAATAAAATGAAAATGTTAATTAATGTAATGAAAAGTTTCAGTGGAAACGTTACAATGCAACTTTATTGGTTATATGCAATTATTCATTAATATTATGTAGATAATTCTCTCAGTGTATATAAAAACGTGATATTGATGGAAAAAGATGTTTAAGAGCCGTTCACTGGTGCCCTCTAACCATTTCGAACTCCTTGGCCACACTATCTTAAAATCATAAACATTATCAGTAAAGGTTTAAAATATGCAAGTTCCACACATGTTCACCAAGATTTTCGAAAAAGTACAAAGGCACAATTAAACGTTTCTTAGTTTTCGATCAATACCAAATTTTTTTATATTTTCATTAGAAGAAATGCTAAACAAAATAGGTACACTTAAAACAAAGAAAAGAAATATGTACCGAGTATTGTGACAAAAAATTGGAAATGAAAAATGCTCTAGTATGTTATAACAATTTAAAAACATTTTAAAATATTATATATTTCAATTATAAGTAGCACGCTGTTAGGCTTGTATACAATTTAATAGAAATTGTTGTATACCTTTTAGGCGCTATTAATAAAACCGGACCCTTTTCAAAACATTATAACTTTTTGAAGTAAAGTCAGTGTCTAAAACACATTTCAATTTATTATTTAAAAAACATGTTGTTTTGTTTTATTAAAACTATTAATGAAAAACAGTTTGAGGCACACAGAATTTTTTTAAATCAAAAACTTATAGTTTTTGGCATTATTTAAAAATCATCGTACATTGTATTTATCGTGTATCTGTATTAAATATAAAAAAAAAAAAAATTCACACAAATACATTGATGGACTGAAAGGTAGATAGAGCTGCTGGGTCTATGATATAAAATAGATCAACGGCTCCCAAATGGGAATCCGCGGACCCCCAGGGGTCTGTCAGAGTATTCCACGAGTCTATTCACGAGGAGTTCCGACAAAATTATTGCTTAAAACAAATTTAAAAAATGCTCAATAATTTCTGCAATTTTATTAATAATTGAAATTATTAAACAAATTGAATTGAATAACTGAAAAAAAATTTTTTTGGACTCCATTGTGGTATAAGTAGGTAGGTGCTCTCATTTATTTTGCCCCCAATTTTTGTACGAAAGTAGTTCATCAAAAGTAGTTTTTTTTTATTCAAAAACTCCTAAAAAAAAACTAAACAAAATCTATGGCTCAAAAAAAAATATAAAAATTGTGCTCACATTCTTGTGTTTTTGATGATTCTTTCTAGTGATCTTGTTACTGTGTAACGATCACGGTATAGATTAAGCCTTGTTTATAACGAACTAAAATTGAGATGAACCCTCGATTAAGAAGAACTGGTTTTGAAAGTACCACAAACAAATTTTCATATAATTTACCATTTTTAATACAACATTTCAAAAATTTAGTAAATTTTTCTAATTTTTTTTTTTTTTAATTTTAACAAATTTTAATCCAAATACACAGAAACCTTTTTCCAAATGTATTGAGGGGGGTTAAGGTATTTCAATTTTATTTATTTTGCAATTTTTTTATTTTTTTAAATAAATTCTTAATATGTTAAGAATATTGTGTTAAAATTTCAAGTCGGTTGAAGCAAAATTGACGAAGTTACGAGTATTTTTATGTCAAAAGTATGTCAGTGTAGAGTATAAAATTTAGTGTAGCAGTAAATATTCTATCGAGCAGAAGACGTACACGTGCGTTCCTATTTTCGTATAATTTTAGCTCCGTTAACATTAAGTTTTGATAGACAATCAGCTGGTTTGAGATTATATCGACCTAGAAAAATTGTACCTCCTCAAAAACGTAAAAACGAAGGCGTTTCAACAAGTAGCACGTCAGCTAAAAAAAATTAAAGTGACCATTAAAAATCAAGTTACGGAGGATCTTGAAAAAAACATTATACGATAATTGATTTTTTATTATTCTTTTCAACAATCGCTACGCTAGTGAAGTGTGTGAAATGTGATGGAAAAGTAAACTTTCATTCGACTAAGTGAGAAGGCCTTGGATTTAACATCAAAGTGTCGTGCGAAAGCTGTAACAAGATTACAAATGTTCCGTCTAATGTAAAAATAAACTCTGGTGTTTTCGAAGTTAATTATCGGTTTGTTTTCGTGATGAGGATATTAGGCCTTGGTTTAGTTGGCTGTGAAAAGTTCTGCGGCTTGATGGATTTGTCTAGTAGGTTGCATTGGATTCGTTCAAACACACGTACAGTGCTCTTCCCGAGAATGTTTTGAATGCCATCAAACCTATCTAAGAAGATCTGAGCAAAGATGCCCTCTTGGAGCGATGTGTCTGAGGCTTCACTCAAAACAACAATGAGAGTTTGAACCAACTTATTTGGAAAAATCTCACCAAAGTACTTGAGTGCAAACTCTGTCATCGTTGAAATTGCAGCTTATGTGGCAGCCAGTGTCTTCAATGGAGGTTCTTTTGCTTTACTAACCTTCATGCAAGACATGGGAATCAATAGTGGATCAAGTACTCATGACTGGGCGCGATCAACTGACTCTATACGTATAAGCAAAGCAGAGCAGGAAGCTGAGAGAAAAACTAAAGAAGGCAGGATTCGTCGTAGACATTAGCAAAAAGGTGCTTTAGAATGATATGGTGCTCATGAATGATAGCAACATCCTTTATGGACCTGGCATTGATGATTCAGTGTGAGGTAAGCCGATAAAATTAGCTAATAAACGTTTAATATCAGATTTTTTAGTGTTCAAAACTTTAAAGCGTTTTTCCCACAACTCACGTTTTCAAAGTTGGTGCCCCTCATAACTTCAAAGCTACTGCACCGATCCTTTTGAAATTTTGAACAGTATTTCTGTACATAATTTACGAGATAACGCTGGAGAGTTTTTTCAAATTTTTTAATTATTATATCATAATTAAGCCGATTTTTTTCACTAAAAATCGCGATTTTTCCCCTTAAAGTGTTCCAAAAAAGTGAAAAATTAAAATTTCGAAAAACCCTCCCACCGTTACCTGGGGAAAACTATTATATAACGAATGAACTTTGATTTTTTTATTTCAGATAGCCCAGCACCAAGTTATGAAGGGCACCGCAATTCTACTTTTATTTTGAGACACGTCCGAATAATTGCTGCCATTGCCGTGTTTTTTAATATTTCTTCGTGAAAATTTTATACAACATTCTTCAAATGTCATGCTTTAATGTTCTATTAGTTTAAATAAAGAGATTGTAACTGTGTCGTCACAAAAAATTCACAAAATAACCTTAATTTAACATTTTGTGGACAATTAAAAATTGTAATGAAATTTTACTCCAGTAAATACGAATATCGATTATAACGAATTAATTTTTCGGGCCAGTTCATCTTATTCGACTTTTATTATATTTGTATTTGTAATTTTTTTTTTTCTTATTTTCAAAATAAAAATCAACGTTTCATGTGTTTCGTTACCTTCGAATTGTTCTTAATATATTGAAAAAAAAAATTTTTGGCGGTCCGTGAACCGGTAGAAGTGTCTCAGGGGGTCCGTGAAGCAAAAGTTTATGGGAACCGCTGAAATAGATGCTAAATTAAAAATGGCTTTTGTGGAATGTTTTTACAATTGCTATTGAAAGTATGTAAATATATCAACAATCACAACTATAGGTACACAAATGTTTCTAGCATACTCGTTCAATATTAACTCATTAAGGACACGTCATCGATTCACTGAAAATGTTTCTCACAAACTTTTCAGATTTATAGAAAAATGCTTTATTATTTTTTTTTTTTTTGCTCAAAGACGCCCTCTGATGGACCTTACTTACAATTTTAACATACTATGAACCCATAATATGAACCTGAATATATTTTAAGAATATAAATTTTGTATAATTATATGGACAAATCCGGATTCAAAAAATATATGGAACTTAAATTTTTTAAGTTAACCGACTTTTAAAATGTTTTGTAAAAATATCGTGGTTTTTGCCTTTTTTTTAATTTATCATATGGCAACCCTGATACGATAATTTGTATAACTGTAGTAGTATGAGAATAAAAAGTAGCCACTAATTACAATTTGAATAAAAACGAAATAAATGTTGGCATATTTTTAACTTTACACTGATAATAAATAACACATAACAATACGACAAATGTCAAAACAAATAAATTTTTCGTAAAATAAATGAAAATTAGTTTATTTTACGGAAGTTTTCGTTGTTTTGGTAATAATTTCGTACTTTAATTCGTGAATTATTATGAGTGTATGTATTTGAAAAATTCAGTGTTCGAATGGTCAGATTTTTTAAATAAATCGATGAACTAACTACTTTTTAAAGGACAAATACATATTTGCTCTTTCTTATTAGATTAGATTATAGTGGCACTATGCACCGCGACCAGAAGTATGGTATTTTGTGCTGAAACTCTTTCTTATTAACATAACACTCAAAGGTACAAAACTTTAGCCTTTTATATATTTTGAAATAATTTAAAAAAGAAAGTCCCATCTAAAAAGGTAAATTTTTCAAATAATAATTTTCCATTATTTTTTGTTTGCGTTTATAGTCAAGATGTTGAGTTATTTTAGGGGTTTTAAAGCACTTAATTATCTTTTCAAAGCCGTTTAATGTACTGTGTTGAAAACGGAATAGTTGGTCCATAATGAGTTAAGGTAACGTTAAATCAACATTTGAGGGATTACTTTAGATTTGTTCGTTAGTTGCGTTCATTGTGGCTACAAACAAACAAACAAACTGTGTCCAAAAAAAAAATTGTATTAAGTTTTGCTAGAGTTACAAATTTATTTGTTTCGTATTGTAAATGTTCTATCAGTTAAAATCAAAACCGTTGTTAAATTTTGTATACATACGTGGGCGATCCCAAAATTAGCCGACCTAACAAAGAAAATACAAACAATTCGGGAACATTTTTTTTATTTCGCAACATAATCTGATTTTAGCTCGATTCACTTTTCCCAACGAATTGCAACAGCTTCGATACGTTGTTTATAGTATAGTTTAGCTCCTTAAAATAACCATCAATCGCAGACAAATCTTCTATTACTGAGACATTTTTTGAAGTTTGGAAATAGAAAATAATCCGAGGGAGTTAAATCTGGCGAATAAAGTGCGTGATGAAGCAATTCGAACTTTAATTCATTGATTTTGGCCATCGCAAAAGTGTATGTATGAACTGGTACATTGTCTTGATGAAACGACACTTTCTTTTTCGTCAAATGCGGTCATTTCTCCTAAATTACATCCCTTATACGCTGCAATAAGTTAACACTATACTTGCCATTGATTGTTTATCCTTTTTTAAGATAATCAATAAAAATTTTCCCACGCGCATCCCAAAAAACAGACGCCATGACCTTGCCTGCAGATGGAACTGTCTTCACCTTCTTTGGACACGATTCTCCCATTTCACTGCTTTGAATGTTTCCTTGTCTCAGGACCCATGTCTCATCAATGGTTACGAATCGGCGCAAAAACTCGGCTTTATTGCGGTAAAACATCGCCAAACACTCTATTGAAACATCTTCACTACGCTGTTTTTGTTCTATTGTGAGCAAACGCGGTACCCATCTTGCTCACTGCTTTCTCATCTCCAAATTTTCGGTCAAAAAGCCATTTATAACACTTTTTGAAATGCCTAACATTTCAACCAGCTCACGCACCTTTAGCCGACGATAAGCCAATACCATTTCGTGGATTTTCTTAACATTTTGTGGCGTGTACAATAGGCATATAACTTTTTTTTTTTGACTAAAAATTTAACAGGCACTACGCTATAAGGGATTTTTTTACTGATAATAAAAAACGTTATCTTAGGTCAGTTTGAAACAAAAACCTTCTGCAACGAATGCGATTTCTAAAACCTTCCAACCAACAATAAAAATTCAATAAATCACAGTCGAAAAAGTATAAAAGGTATAAAAACGATGGACATTTCAATACCTCCATAGATAATAAAGTCAAAATTTCATTAAGGTTATGAATTCTATTTCCCGGTATTGAAACAAAGAGTAACTAAAATCAGAAAAATTATTTTAAATAGTGCCATCAAAAAAATCCTAATTCCAAACTTCATCGCAATTGGTGCGGAACCTTTTTTTAACGATCGCGAAAAAGTAAATACGCAATTATTCATATTTTTCCATGGACTATTCAGAATTGCCTGTTAAATTTTGATATTTGCAAAAATGTAAAAAGTTATATGTCTAGTGAACACCTGATTGGTCCACCACTACGGTGCTCGTCTTGCCAGCTCGAACGAACTCGTTTAAACTCTGCCAACCAACATTTTATAGTTGAAAACGAAGTACTGAGACTTTTAAAATGAAAACATTGTATTTTTCATGTGCAAAAATTCACTTAGATCGTTTATACTAAACTTAAAACATATGTTTCATAAGGTTGGGACATTTCACCAAAGTAATTTTTTTCAAACTCGGTCGGCTAATTTTGGAACGGCCCTCGTATCTACAACAACATTTGTAAAAGGAGTAGATTTCAAAAAAGTTGACATACCTTTAGGCCAAATGTCTATATATCTGTCTGTGTAGCACAATTTTCGTTTCAGTTATTTTAGTTTTGGCAAAAAGTGTGTGTTTTTTAAAGTATTACATTGATTTAGGGTTATTTGGTAGAATTCTTTCTATAAATTGTAAACGATCTAGTTTTATGTGTGGTTTAAACAGGTAATGGCAAATTTAGGTACCAAATTTTGCCGTTGTGATTGAGACAAAATATTTGGAAATTTTTTTAACCATTGAAATTTCATTAACACACTTAAATAAATTAAGTTAGCAGAAAAATAAGTAAGTTTTTGTAATTATTTTTAGAACAAAATATATTTTACTAAATATTTTTTCTATTGTCTATATCTCTACACAATTGAAAATGTAGTTAAAAATAAATGAAATTTCACTTAAAGAAAGGTCGACTTACATATCAGTGAACTCAACTAACATTGTCATTTGTTTTTTAACACAATTGTAGTAAAAATGAACCACATGTTAGTAAAAAATAAACAAACATTTATATTTTTAAATAACAAAAAACTACGGTAAAAAATTATTGTATAATCATAAAACAGCAGTTTTTCCGCATGGCACATTCGCTGTCTAGTTTTAAATGCACTAAGGATATTATGTAGGTAAAGACGACAGCAATTGTAGTCAAAAATAAATGAAATTTCACTAAAATTCAATTAACATTTGTCACTTGTTTTTACTGTTCAAAAAATTACTAATAATTGTATGTTAGTAAAAAATAAACGAACATTTAGTTTTTAATTTCATTAAATAACGACTAAAAAATTATTGTAAAATCATAAAACAGCCATTTGATGTGGTTTGTTTTTTTTAAATGAAGGTTAGTAAAAAAAATAAATTTGTTCTACAAATGACTGACATATACATTAAAAATAAAGAAACTGTATTACAACCCAACTTATTTAAATTTTTTAAAAGCTGGAAAGTTGAGCTGTTGCTGAGAACCTGGAGTTGCACGTTCGAATACCGAGTGGGCACATTTTATTAAACAAAAATTATTTAAATAAAAAAGATCGTGAAAATTTTACTAAATTAATAGAAAAATTATAATTATTTTAAATTTATTTTCATCGGGATAAACATTAATTGCATTTATAGTAATTAAATGTGCTAAAGTCCCAAAACTTATTTAACAAATTGTGAAAAACAATCTGCTGTAGGTGTGTCTCTATCCGGATTTTATTCCTGCCCAAGGAAATCTTCAGGGGACTTTGTTATTAGAATTTCTATTTGTTATGTTAAATCACAAACTCAATGAGAATTTCTTGTCCTCGTCTAGGAGCGAGATTCAAAATTTTTTAAAATATCAAAGAAAAAACAAAAACAACAACAACAACAAAATGATTAATGAAAAATTCAGAAAAAGTTATGTTTCACTAGCATGAATGAAATACATCTTCGTAGCTGTCCAGAAAATGCATTCCATTTATGTGTCTAATAACATTTTCTGTGTTTTTCTATTAGCCAAGGCAAGTTATCAGAAATAAATATTAATTTAGTAAAATGTTCATGATCTTTAGCCGAACGGGGATAACATCTCACATTTAGTTTTTTTCTTTTTTAGTTTTTTTGTATACTCATTATTTTTGTCCATACCAATAAGGTAACCTCATATTTTTTTTTTTTTTCAATGTGTTTAGTTATGATTTGTTAATATTTTGCGTAACATCCCTATATAAAAGTAATGCGATGTATAATGACAATTCTAATTAATTTCCATTAACAAATATGTAGCTTTATAACCACTTACATGGTAAAGCTTTTCTACACTGGGTATATTTGTGATAATTTAATAGAATTTGGGAATAGACATTAAAAAAAATTATGTTAGATGTTTTTCTATCGATTCAGAAAGTTTCATCGTGTTACTCGTCTTCGGTTTTTTTTGAAAATTATTCGTTTTATATTGTACATCGCAAATAACACACCTCCACAACTCTTTCTTGGTTTGAATGCAAATATAGTCTATAATATCCTGATTCCAAATCCGCCTTTTTCGCAACTTTAACTGCAGTTTTTTCAAAATTGTGATAGAGAAAATCTGGAAAAGAGATTTGGAATCAGCGAGCCAAATTCTATTAAAATGTATATTAAGGTGGGTCGTTTCAAAAACAAAAAAATTTAGTGGCCCCTGGAAAATAAACTCTGGCATTGTCTAAGAATATTTCCGAAATATTCCGTGTTTTGCGATAACCGTTAGTGAGCTGGACCATTTTTAAAAAAAGGTCTACTTTTTAGTTTTTTTAAGATATTTTTTTTTTTTCGTTCAAAGAAACTGTATACAAATAAATGATCTTTTGAAAACGCACCAAAAAAGATAAAAAAATAAAAATTTTTAAAAAAATTAAATAAAATACACTATTTTTAAAATGGTTCAGCTTACTAACGGATGTTGCAAAAAATTAAAAATTTTGGAAATCCTCACGAAAAATGTCAAAGTTAATTTTTAGTGGGCCTCTAAAAAATGTTTGTATTTCGAGTCTCGTTAATGTATATATCGTGGTTCATACAAAATCGAATTTTTATCATTTTGTCACTGTGTGTAAGCAATAAAAACTAAAACTCAGAATTTTTTTTTTCTAAAAAAAATGATAATGTTTTTCTATTGATTTAAAAAATCTTAGCGTGTTACTGGCTTCGTTTTTAATTAAATATATATATTAGGGCGGGTCGATTTAAAAATCGTTCAACGTTCAAGGAAAATCGTATTCTAGGGATCAAAATAAGGCAAAGTTTCTTATTTTGATCCCTAGAATACGATTTTCCTTGAACGTTGAGCGATTTTTTTGCCTGCATACAAATCGACCTGGCCTAATATATATATTATACATACTTGTGTTCTATATAATAGGGGCAACATGTCGTATGATTAATATAATATTAATCATACGTACTGGTGTTTTAATAGATTATAAACCACATAATTAAATTTTAATTGAATAATTATGATAGACTATATATATATCGATTAGCAAATTCCCAGGCAGAAAAATACAATCGGCACAGTGATGGTGAAGCGTCAGCGACGGTCGGTTATGCTTTGGCAGAACGTGGGATAACTAATCTTGACAGTATTGTCCTGTTACCTGTCGGCAACAGTGGCCAACGGTTGGTTTGAGTGAACTGGCATAAAAAATTTGTGATTTCAAAATACCTTAAATTTAATTCATTTTGAGAAATATGTATAATAAAACACATTTAAAAAGAAGCAATACAGGTTGATAATAGTCTTTTACATCATATTTAAATGTGTAGCTAACTCTACATCAGGTGGCGAGCAACAACTGTTCTAAGACTTATTATCTCGCGCAATTACAGTGTTGAAATGTTTGAAGCCCTTCATCTTTTACCACCTTTCATCTCTACACTATCCCATTTCCAAAGAAAGCAACACATTAATTAATAGGAAGAATTTCCTGAGTGTTGCTTCTCTTTAAAAAAAAAAAAAAAATTAAATGTGTAAAATAGAATAAATACACATATTCACAAGAACTTTTCCATAAAAGTTCAACAGTTATTTAAAAAGTTAATACGTAAAGTTGCTTCAATTGCATATGTAGTTAAATTACCAAACTTTTCTGTCAATTACACAATAAACAGAACAAACTTACTTTCGGTATTAGTTAAAATATTCAGTTAAAATTTTCTAAAACAAAAAGTTTTATAATTTTGAGTATTGAAATAAACGAAAATAATTCATTGTTTTTACCGATTTTGTCAATTAAATTTTTAACAGTTAAAATATATACTAAGAAATGCACTTGTACGAAAAGTAATTAGTACTTTTTTAACTAATTTTCAATTAATTTAAAGATTCTATTCAGTAGTCATTACGGAAAAAAATATTTTTTATTTTAGTTTATTAATTAATAATTATATAGGCCTGGGTTCTATATTCCACTACGAAGTGAAAGTGGAATCGTTTTTAATTCCACATTTTCAATTCCGCTGTGTTCTGAAAAACGAGTGAATCGTTTTTTTCACGACGATTTCATTTTCATTTTGTTCTTAGCAACAACATAAAAAAATGCGGGATAAAACCAAATTATCACTTTAAAGTGAATGAAATTCCAATAAAGAAGAGTGCATTTAAAAAAAAAAAAATAAAAATTAAACAAAAAAATACTTATTTTTAAAATAATATAAAATGAGTTTCGTAATTATGATTTCCTGGTATTTAATTAAAGAAGAAAAACAAAGAACGGAAAATCTATATAGAAAAAGGCTTCGTGACTGTTCAAATCCTTTGGAACTACCAGAAAAATCGTAAGACAATAATTAAAACTGAGTCGCAAGTGTTTAAAATTAATAAAAAAAAAAGTAGTTTTATTGCGTACTTATTTATTATGATCGCAAAAGACTTCAATCTAGCAGTGGAAAGAAGTACAGCGTCAAAAATTTTAACAAATATGTGTAATGTTTTGAAAACTGTCATATGCCCAAAATGGATTAGATTTGATTGAGAAATCAAAAAGGGAAATCATCGGTTGCGGTTCCTCATTTTCTATATTTTCAGTACCTTCGTCATTTTTATTTAATTTTTGTAAAATCACGTTTACTACACTATCTAAGTTTTACAATTCAGTAGATGAATTTGTGGTTGTTTGCCCTTTGCTAGTCGTCCCGAATGATTTAGCAGCTGGAACACCTTCGACTGCTGTATAAAGGCCACCTGTTGCCGTTACCTCTGCTCTACTTTCGGCCAATTTTTTACGAATGGTATCTTTCCAATCAGCCCAAGCCTTTTTCCAACCAGTTGCATCGTTTTCTGGAGGTCCTAAGCTGTTTAATGTACTTGCTAAGTCCTTCCACAACTGGTCTTCAACTGTTTTGTCGCCCCTCTAAAGACCTTTGGCCAAACCAGATTTTTTTTCCATGAATGTTAAAAATGGGGCCTCTTGTTCCGGATTCATGTGTTTTCCCGTAAAAAATACAACACTTTTCCAGTTAAATAAACGTATATTAACAACATATCACATTTACTTACATTGTTTGATTTTTTTTTTACGTTTAATATTCAAAATAATTTTATTTTCTAAAAAGTTTGGTTTTTCACTCAGTTAGCTAATACCGTTTTACAATTACTTTTTTTGTAGTGAAATTGTTTTATAGAACACATCAAATCACTTTAATTCCACTAGAAACAAAATAAAAATGAAATTTTTCTTTTCAAATCACTTATGTGGAATTGGGAACACAAATTGAGCGAAAGTTTCACTTACACTTCATTTTCGGAATGTAGAACCCATGCGATAATTACAAATTATATACTATTACCCTAACCGAGCACTACCTAATATGGCTCTCGGCGAGTTGTAGCGAAAACAGAATGGTAGTCTTCCTCTGGTGGGAATCGAACCCACGACCCCCGCACTGATAAGCCAGCACGCTACCAACTAGCCTATCGGGCGCACGAAAAAAATATTGTGAGTGTAATAATGTTATATTGGCAAAGAATTTTGTGTGTGGTACTGGCAAAACACATGCTTTGCAAACAAAATAGTGCGTTCCTGTACAATATTAATTGTACATTTGGTAATTATTAACACGGTGGCTTTTACAAAAATAGCAGTGATTTGCCAGTACTATTTTTTTTTGTTTTTTGTGCTGTTGCCAATTTCTACATGGCTTATTTAAAGGCTTTAATACCTTCAATTAACGATTGACATTAACAAATAAAACTGATTTGTTCATCTCTGTTTTATAGAGAGAGATCAAACTGAAAAACCACTGCTACCCCAGTATTAGTTTATTGACAATTCTCATTTGTATGTTGTTGGTAGTAGTGGTAACTGGAACGCTTGTATTAACTGTGTTTTGTTTTATTTTCTTTATTGCATTTTTTTTGTTGTAATTCTAACAAATTGTATTGTGTTTTTGTATCACAATGAATATCCATTTTATTCTATTTTATTATGCACAATTGTCGATACGTCACAGGGTAGTGATTCTAATTTCATTTATTATGCATGATAGGCAACAAATACTATCATATGTACCTACTTCGTACTCGAAAATCAAATGAATAAAATTAGTTGCAAAATAAATACAATGAACAACAACTGAAAAAAAAAACAAATTTACAAAAAAGAATTGTAATTGTTTTTAATGACAATTGCAATTAGATATTCTAAACATTTTTAACATTGGGCGCGCTAATGCATGGTTGACATGATTTGACAATTTAAATTAAAGGGTTTTAATACAGAACAAAAGTTTTAAGCCGTGAATTATAGAAATTTTTAAATGAAATACCGCATACACTCAGAAAAAAAATTAAATTCCCGATTTAAAAAAAATATATATCGCTTATTTACTGCAAGAACGTCATAACTCAAAAAACATGATTTTTGAGTTAATGAAGCAGAATTATTCGTTATATCACGTATCATATAGTGTAACAAATCGTGTTGATATCATGTATACTCCCTCTAGAGTGTAATTATGTCTTTATTTTATTAAATTGAAAACTTTAAACTCGTTTTTTACAATATCAGAATTTTTGAGTTATGATGTTATTGCAGTAAATGAGCGATATATAGGCTTATTTTTGTTTTATCATAAAATATATTTTAATAAGTGTAAAGCATGGTATATATAGTTTTTTTTTTTGGAAAACGTTTACCCGTGCCGCATTTTGGCCGACAAATCGTTCATATGTGAATTATGTTCAAAGTTAAAATTTATTATGTCCAAAGTTAAAATTTATTATGTCCAAAGTTAAAATTTATTATGTCCAAAGTTAAAATTTATTATGTCCAAAGTTAAAATTTTTAAAAATTTTAATTCAATTTTAATTTTTAAAAATTTTAACTTTTTATTTATTTTTTTATTTTTATTTTTTTTTCTTAATTAATAATCATATAATTACAAATTATATACTATTACCCTAACCGAGCACTAGCTACTATGGCCTTCGGCGCGTTGTAGCGAAAACAGACCAGTGCCTCTGTTGGGAATCGAACCCACGACCCCCGCACTGATAAGCCAGCACGCTATCAACTAGCCTACCGGGGCGCACAACTTTTTATTTTATTTATTCATTTATTACATACTCAAAATAATTCAGATATTGAATTCTGACTTTATTGGATAACATCAAAACACTTTAGCCTGGAACCAAAAATGGCCCTCGAATTTGATATGAATGCAAAAACGTTTTTTTTTTTTAATTAATTTTAAAGATTTTTTAAAATGGCTAATTTATAGATGTCGAATGCTATTTTTATTATACAGTGAAGTACGATTATGATGAACTCGTAGGGCCAGACAATTAAGTGCGCTATAGGCGTTGTAAACATTTGTCAAAAATGAATAAAATGCCAGAATTTTTTCTTAAAATCTCTTAATTTTTTATTCATTTTTTATGTCCGAAGTTAAAATTTTTGAAAACCTAAATTTTTTATTTTATTTATTCATTTATTTTTCTCAAAATAAGGATTTTTTCTTAAAATCTCTTAATTATATAAGTTTGTAATTTTGAAACAATTCTTCTATTACATAACGCTTCATACCATTTTTTACTCTTTGTAGTAAAGTTTCGAGTAAAAAAGTAAAGTTTTTAAAATTTTCTGTATAGTTTTCATTTTAAAATCTTGATTATTGTATGTGTTCGTTATAAACGTTCAAATTTGAAGGGAAATTTGTAAAAGGGTTAAAAACTTAGTTCGTTATGTAATATGTTAGTAAATGCGTTGGGACAAGAAAAATCGTTCATTATAAAAAAAATAAAATTTTTTACCCTATATTGTTATTTTATTGTATTTATATTTTTTTGTGCAAAAAAAATATTTTTTATTCTTCTTTTTTTGGGCAATAATAAGTTTTTTTTTTTTTTTAATTTTTTGGGGCAAAACTAAATGTTTTTTTTTTTTGATTTTTTTTTTTTTTTTTTTTTCCTACTTAACTTCCTCATATTTTTATAATTTTGTTATAAGCTTTTTAAAAATATTTTTTTATTGATAATCTACTCTGACCTACACTAGGCCGCTTTCTAAGTGTAGTTGATCTATTTATAACTTTAGTTGTAGTTGATTTATTTATAACTTTTTTTTTTGTGTGTATGGATTCCGATAAAACTGATAGAGGACATGTTTGATAAATTATTGAAATTAAGTTTAATTATAAACGAAACCTATAATGATGTATATGTGTTCGGAAAAATGTAAATGGCTATAATATTTAAATTTAAATGTTTGCCTAAAAGTAGGCAGTAAACTTTTTTCAAGTTTTTTTTTTGTCTCTAACAAACTTTTTTTAGCATTTAATTTTATCAACCATCATCATATTTAATTTTTTTTAAATACATTTTATACTATTATTAAAATTTTTATACTTTACACGAACATATTAGTTTATTGTTTACTTTAAAATGTCTGCACATTTTCACATACCTCAAACTACTTCTTTAAATTTAAACACTTTTTATCATCCTTACTAAAAGCATTTTGTGCAAAAAAAAAACCCTATGAAAATCAATTGTATATTTTTTCAAAATCGCTTTTAGTACTTAAAAAAAAAACCGAAGAAAAAAAAAGAACAACATCATCATCAAAATTCTAAAGCTACTGTTGTGTTATTTTAGGGTTCAAAACCATACATGCAGATTTGCATGTATTGTATATTCATGCAGTCAGTCATTCATTCATTGATTGCCCTTCCTTTGTATGTATTACTATGTCTGTGTATATATTAGTGGCAGCATGTATTTTGTTTTCATTTTCTCGATTTATTTTTTTTTTTTTTAATACTAAAAGGGAAAAAATTAAAATATCTAACAGTCTTTTGTTTGGCAATGAATTTAATTGATGTTGGCATATGGTGTTGATTTGTATTGTGTTGTACTTCCTTTATTTTTATTATGTTTTTGCGGAAAAATAAAATACAAAAAAATTTACATAATGCTTGATGACTATGATGTTGTAAGATTAAAAGGTTTGTAGCTAGAGACCTTTTGAAGTATGGTCAAAACTATTCAATTTAAGGATGAGTAACATAACAACTAAGCTAGTTTTAACTAATTAAGAGTTTTCGATATTAATTTTTTTTTCAGTTCTTAAGGTAATGAAAAAGACGAAATATTAACCGTATATAGATCAGATTATATTAAGTATATTTCTTTTCAAGTCATAATTACTTTAAAGCAATTTAAATTTTTAATAATTCTAGTCACAATTTAAAATATATTTGGGTATTTTTTGTGACCAGGCCTCTATGGGTTAAAGATGTTTTGAATAAAAATAAAGATAATTATAGTAAAACAAAATGTAATTGATATTTTTCGGAAATTTAAACAAGCTTTAATTAAAAAACTTAAAATTCTCATTGAGTTTGTGATTTAACATAACAAATATCTCTAGAAATTCTAATAACAAAGTCCCCTGAAGATTTCCTTGGGCAGGAATGAAATCCGGATAGGGACACGCCTAAAGCAGATTGTTTTTCACAATTTGTTAAATAAGTTTTGGGACTTTAGCACATTTAATTACTATAAATGCAATTAATGTTTATCCCGATGAAAATAAATTTAAAATAAATTCTGTTGAGTTTTGACAAAATAATACATTTTTATAAAATGTCCTGAAGAGGGGTCGATCCACACACACAATACGAATTATTATTTTTAATAGATATTTTATTTTTTCTTTAATTGTAAATATTTTATAACATTTTTTTAAATTAATTTTAAAATCGAGGTTTTTGCATTTATATTTTATGTGTGTGCCATGTTTGGTACCTGGATAAAGTGGATTAATGATATCCGAAGAAGTCAAAACTTTGTAACTGGATAATTTTAATTAAATGAAATAGAAAAGTAAATTTAGGCAGTTTTAATTAAGAATGCAATTTTTTAAAAATTAACCATTTTCGGATGGGATTCGTTGACTAGGGTTTCAGCTTAAAGTGGGTTAATGATATCCGAAGAGGTCCCAACATTGTAGCTGAATATTTTTAAATATATTTAATGAATAAAAGAAATAGAAAAGTAAATTTTGGCAATTTCAGAAAAGAATGCACTTTTTTCAAAAAAAAAAATGGATCATTTGCGCCAGTGAAAAAGTTAAATCCACCACAATTTGAAACCAACGGGTTAACGTTTTTCAAAAAAAAAAAATCTAATTGTTTTATTTGGAACAATTTAGAACAAAACTTTTAAGGGGCATTCTAATGATCATGTACACCATTAGGGCGTTTCTACATTTCCACTTTTTTTTTTGATTTTTTCAATTCTTGAAGCGGAATATGAAAACTTAATACCGAAAAGAGTGTTTAGAATTTTTTCAGATTTTTTGAAGGGGAGTACGGTACAAAAAATTAAACAAAAAATATTTATTAAGGGCCATTCCGATAACTGTAAAAGAAAAAGATTAGAATTTTTCAAATTCAGACATCAATAACTTCAGAGAAAGTCATCGTATTGGCGAGACATTTGCTGGATAGGTCTTTAAAATACCTTTCCTTATCATCAAAATAACTTTATCACTTTTGGAAAATTATTCAAAAAAATTTAAAAAAGACCGCCCATGGGTTCCCTTCGATTGCCATAAACATTGTATATGCGATAGAGGGGACAAAATAAATAAGAATGAGTACCTTTTTAACTGCCCAATATAATGTTTAAGGGTTAAAATTTGGGGTTAAAAATAACCGAATTTTCCGTTATTTGAGTTTTTCTCAAGATTCTTAAAAGACCCAATATATAAATTTGTTACCCAATTTAAGTTTGGATGACTTTTCCATTTGTTTACGAAAGACAATATAAAAAGTTTGAAAACAAAAAAAGGATCGAACAACCCATTTTTACCCCTAAATATGTGATTTTGCAGGTATGTTTCTTACCAATTTTTTACTACTTTCGTTCCCCTTCTTTATATTCATATTTCTTCGAAATCTGGAGGAACCACCTAACAGACTTTTCCTGTAAAACAATATGTGTTTTTCCTCTATTTTACATAAAATTTCAGCGAAAAGAAAAAATTTTAATGAGGTTTAAAATTGCAACATTTTGAATTTTTACTTTTAAGGACATCAGTATGACCCTTTATCTAATAATTTACACCCCAATAGGTTAGGAATTTTAAGTTCACGATCAAAAAAGTTATAGCTCAAATATAGAAACATAGATCGATATTTAATCTCAAAATTGGGGTATCCAGTAATATCCAATAAGATCCTACAAATATATAACTAGATTAAATTAGATCAGAATTAATCTCAAAATTAGGAGATCCAATAACATCTAATTAAGATACAGATAGATCCCAAAGTATCCATATAATTATTTTATATCTTAACTGGATCTTGTTAGATCCAAAAAAGATAAGTGATTTTTGGGTGATCTAATGAAATATTTTGAGATTCAATTGGATCTAATTAAATCCTTTGAAATATATGCATATTTTGTGCTTTTGTCGTTTTTGGTGCATATTTGTTTTAAGTATTTTTTTTAATTTGATAAAAAAAAAATGTATTTACTCGATGAAAGAAGTTCCGATATAGGTATATATAATCACATATAGTCATATATATAATTCATTATCACATCGTATCAAAATCGAAAAATGGCATCATAACCTTATCTCATAAGATCCCAAGGGATATCATCTTATATAATTTGATCCAAAAAATGGGTCTATATAATTTGATCAAGTTATGCATAATTTTATCGAATTTGATATAAGTATTTTGTTTCACATTCTAAATAATACTGAAAATTTAAATATAAATCAATGGACTAGAAAATTAGACGTGATTTTAATTTTACTAATATGTGACATGCAAAAGTGATAGAATTTTTTCTTGTAATTATCAAAGCAGGCAAATTAGCTTTTTTACGTTTTTATGCATTTAGCTTTATTTCGATTTTTCGATTTTGAGCATTAAATTAGCTTTTTCTTATGATTTTTGGGCTTTCCATTGGTTTTTTAAGAATTACTGACTTAAAAACTCAAGAAATATAATTTATTCTATTAACTTTGAACTTTAACTTTCACTTTTTTTCAATATTTTTTTAAGTTAAAACATTGAATTTTGCTTTTTGCCTTTTCTGATAATTATATATAAAAGTGATAGATATTTTTTATATATAATTATATATAAAAATTATCGACTTTTTCTTTAAAATTTTAGCACAGATATTTATATAGAATTATATATAATGCCATATATTATTATATATAAAAGGAGCAGAATTTGTTTGATTTTATTGTATCACATACATATATATATATATATTTAGATATCATACATACATGAAAGCATATATGATCTCATATTTAGCTATATCAAGTATATCTTTTGAGATAAACAAGATTAACTTATATATAACATGAGATTTAACGATATATGGTGATAAATAGCGCTTTATTAATTGTCGTAAAAATAAATATATGTTAATATATATCGTTACATATGGCCACATATGTAATGATATATAATTATATCAAGCCATATATGGTTATATATAAAATTTTTTCGTAGGGTATTTTTATATTTGATTTAAGCAAAATCATTTTTACAATTTATAATCTTGAGTAAAGCGTAAGATTTTGTTCCTATTGAAAAGTATTCGAGCTTCGGCTTTTGCAAAGGTGTTCTTTTAAGTGCAAATTTTCCTTTTTCTTAGTGAATATTTTCAATTTTTAGCTGCATTTTATAAGCGGCTATTTTTCTTTTTTAGTTTATTTTAATTGCCCTAATAATCAAATATAATAATTAATTTTAAGATGAAAATGCATAAGACCATACATACATTTTTTTTACTCGGCAACTAAACTCTTATTGTTTTTAACTCATACTCTAAATAGCATGACTTTTTTAAAAACACAGTATTTTTCAGGCAAGCAAAAACAAATTCCACATTTTTGTTTTATATCATAAATTAAATTTTTTAAATTTTCTTTCTACTTTCTTTTTTCATTATGATTTCTAACTTATTAACAAGTGATTTAACAAAAATAAAACTTTGCCTAAAGGATTTTTCCTTAGAAATTAACTTTCATTTAGATTGTCATTAAAAACATTAACAACAAAAAATTAAGCAAAAAATTAATCAATTTACATTCTTAGAAAAATAAACTTAAGGACATTTTTGCCAAGCAATATTTTTTTGTCAAAAAATATACATATACTTATATATATGAAGCTTTACAATCCAACTGTCCAGCTAAAAAAAAATAATATATCGCAGCAATCTCAAACTAACAATATTTGTTTTCTATAAAAGACGGAAGAAAATGGAACAACTTTTTTTATTTTTCTAAAAAGTGAGCAAAGCAGGCGTGGTTACATATTGACCAATTTCGCTCTCTATTTTATTATATTAATTATAAATATTTAATTAAATTTGTCAAATGCTAAAAATTTTGCTATTTCAATATATTTTTTATGAAGAATTCGAAAAAAATTAAAATTTACAACAACAAATCAGCCCTAGCTCCGAATGTTTAGTGTAATCCAAGACTTTATCTACCTAAAGATCGGCCAAGTTTTTTTTTTATTTTTTAATTATAAAAAAGGTTAGATGTTTTTCTATCGAAGTCGGATTAGTTTTTTAGAAAACAATCGTTGAATATTGTCCTTCAAAAATGTTTAAATATTTCTATATTAAAGCTTCTAGGCGTATGAGCAATTAATAGTGTAAATAATAAAATTCCTTACACGAGATGCAGTTTTAACTTAGAAATATGGAAATATTTATGAAGGACTATATTTAACGAATAGTTTCTCCAAAACTTATACAGTTGCTCGATGAAATTTTATCGATCATCTGACATTTTTTATAAATAAAAGAAATTTAAAACAAAAATTTGTGGACTTTTAAATTAATTGTACTCCAAATCCAGTTTTGTTTTTATAAATACTATATTAAAATTAATCCTAGAGTTATTAATATTACTACATGCCTAATTCGCTCACTTTTTGGAAAAATTTAAAAAGTGGCCCCATTTTTTATTCGTTTTATATAGGGCAAGTTATTTGCCAAGTCCCATATATAAAAACTCATATACTAATGATTACGATAGCTTAAGGGCAGAAAATTACTAATGATAAAATGCTATTGAAAATATAGATATATACAAAGGATAACATAACTATGTATATGTGGTAATATTATACATGTATGTATAAAACCGGTTCAAAGGAATACAAATATTTAAAGCAAAGAGTATTTGATATATAGAAAAATAGACTGACTCTTCTCTCTTTTAGAGAACAGGTTGAAAAAGTTCAAAATCTTGTTACACAGTACTAAACAATGTTGCCAACTTTTTGAGAGTAAAAAGCGCAACAAAACTCTTAAAACGTGTAAAAAACGTATTTTGTCGGTTAAAAAAGCACATGGGACTTTTTTCATCATTAGAAGAAAATTTTCTGAAATTTTTTATGAAAAGTTGTAGAATTTACACATGATTAATTTAATAAATATAAAAAAAAAGTTTGTGGTAAACTTGTAATAAACACACTCAGGAAATTAAGAAGATAGAAGTTACTAAAATTGACAGTTAAAATTAAATATTGCTAAAAGCACCAATATGGCATCACTGGATCAAAAAGCATGCTTTATTAGCGCAGAGAGAGAGAGAAATATTTCACTTTTGCTTTCAATTACTCTTTACCAAAACAAATGAATATTTGCTATTAGTATGAGTGTATGTAATGCAATATTAAGTAGACATACGCACAAAATTAATGAACTTCCGTTTTTGGAAATTTATATACATGTACACCTCTTCCTCGATTAACATGTTAACAATTTTTAATGAATTTTACAGGCCCAAAAAAATCAAGCTTTTGTGAACTGAAATTCTTTTATCACAGACAATTTAAAATTTTATAGTTTTTGTTGCAATATATTAATTTTTGAATGCTTATTTAACATTTTTTGGATGGAAATAAGATTTTTAAAAAATAGGGCACCTTATTTTATCTAGTCAATAGAGTGATAAATGGGCTAACTTATTTGCCAACTAACCTGCCAACCAACTCATTTGTTAGTTGCATTTGTTTTTTCAAAAAATACATTTTGGGGTGAAGTTGGAAGAGGGGTTATATAAAAAATACCAGAATATAAAAAAATATCGAATTTTAACGTAATTTATTTATTTTTATTAAGAGACAAATACAAAAGAAGTAGATAAGAAAAAATGTAAAACTAAGAATATAACAAAGGAAAAATCAATATTACAAGTACATAGAGACAAAATTAATCTTTGCACATGTATTTTAAGTCACTTAGGTGAAAATCTGGCTGTTACGTTTGTTCAATTTAAGTGAATTGAATTAGAATTTAATGTTATGACCATTTTTATTAATCAAATTATGCAGAAAACTGCATCTAATGAAATTCAGAAGGATGACGATAGTCCTCAGGTAAAAATAGTTATATCAAAACTCAAAAAAAAAATAAGTTTGTAGAAAAGTTAGTAAAACGTCTTGTAAATCAGGTATACTATTTTTCAGCAAATTTTTTGCTAAAATTATGTTTTCAGCTAAAATTTTAGTTATACTTATTCAGCACTTAAATGTTTTAAACTAATGTTTTACTAATATTTTACTAATGTTTTACTAATTTATTTTCCAAAAAAATAGTGCTGATAAGCACATTAATAGTGTTGATGATAACCAGATTGAAAGATATACGCATAATGAATTAGATGTTGCGGTATGTCAAGATACTACATCTTGACATGATGAGGAAAATGATACTAAAAAGTACAACTCTTGTAAGACATATAAAAAAGCAACCATGGAAGATTTTTGTATCTGTTCTTTATACATATAACAAAATTGTGGATTAAAAGCACTTAAATTCTGCGTTGTCACTGGCTTGTGAAAGTAATTGTCTTTTTGCGAAATAAAAGACAAAATAAAATATTTAAATTTAATAAAGATTAAATGTGTATTTGTAAACTAAACAGGAGAAACATTGTGGAGATAGAAAAATACAACTTTCATCTTTTTTGACCACTTTAATGGCCATTATTCTGTATATTGAAATGTAATTGTTATGAGAACTCCAAAAATAGCAGTCCTTGATATTTGTTATATGCGTAAAATGTCTAAAAATACATTAATATTGAAAATTAAATTTAATTTACTACATTAACACACTACCCCACACTCCCCTATAATTGTTTAAAAAAAAAAAAGTTTATTCTTTATATACAAATAATTGTATATTAAGGGATAGGTACATGATTGAAGTCATATATGTCTATTAGGGTCGTTCTTAAAATGCATTTTGCCGAGTTTCGGGGCTCCCAATGCTGAACTTTAAAGTTAATGCTGAAAATTTGAGCCAAATCGAACAACTCTAGACCGTTCCAATTTTGGTTCAAAGTTTAGAGATTGTGGTCAGAATGAGCAATAGTTTAAAAAAACACGTTTTCTTGAAATCCGCTAATTTCAATCGGACTAACAACGGAGGTATTCCGACCCAAACTCGCAGATTTTAATAAACTTTGGATATGTTGTAAAGGAGCAGAAAAGGGACACGTATATTTTTAAGCTTCCCAATCTCACGTTTAAGGGTTAAAACGTGGAGTTAAAAATTCATTTAGTTTTGTACGAATACTTTTCTTTATTTTAAGCAATCTAGATTTATTTAAACACAGGGTTAAAGCACTCAAAAAAAAACAAACACAGAGTTGCCACATTTTTGAATTATTTGAATAACAGGCGAAAAAGGCTCTTCGGGGAAAAGTCGCATAAAAACCGAACGATTTCGAATATCGGAAAAAGATTAGACAACCCCTAGAAAGTCTTTGGACACAATTTGTAAGCCAGGAAATGTGTCTTCAAAAAACATTTCAGTTGATACCAAATTTGTATATAGTTACTTTAAATAGAACAATATAAACCGAAAAAACGTAAAATGGGATAATTATTGACCCCCTGACCCCTAAACATGAGATTAGACCGCTAAAAAAAAAACACGGATTCCTTAAATTTTTATTCTCTACAATATATTCGAAGTTCATTATGATCTGCCGATTCGGGTCGGGATACCTCCCTTGTAAGTAAATAAAGGTACATCTGTAAAAATTTATATTTTTGAAGTGCAACTAGTATACATTAAAATAAGGAAAACAAATGTTTATATTTTGCATTTTAATAAAAATCAAATATTGGGTTTTGAGAAACACCTCAAATTTGTACGTTTTTTTTTTTTTTTTGGTACCAAGTAAGAATAGAATGTGTTAACAATATCTAAAAATCTTCATCTTTTTTTATCAGAGTATAAACGGGCACAGGAAAATCAAAACTAATCTTAAATTGGTAAAATTCATAAAAAATTTTAATTTTAATTATTTTTTTTTTAATTTTGATCATTTGACTAAAATCTCTAAATCTTGCACCAAAATCGGCAAGGCCTATTTTGTCATATTTGGCTAAAATTTTCAACATTAACTTTTAAGACTACGTACAACAAATTTGCATTTTAACAAACACCCTAATGCATATGTGTGTAATACACACATATACACACTGTTATATGTGAACTTACACATTTAATGTATCCTTTGCTTTTTTTATACATTTGTAAATTGTGTATCATTTGCTAAACATTTTTCTGGTTTAACCATATATAGATTGTCACATAATATTAATTGGACAAGAATAGTAAAAGTTCACAAAATTGAACAAATTTTCAAAAACTCAGAATTTATGCATAAAATTATTAAATTTTAATTATCTTAATCTTGTTTAATTAAAGTACCTAAATTTTGACAATATATTTCAAATTCTCTTCCTTTCTTAGAGTTTTTACTGTGTTCATTAACATTGTATAATCATTAGTATCTACATTTGTATTTGTTTCAAAAAACCACTTTCAAAAATTTCAAACTCAAATTTTATTTCCTGTACATACTTATGTATGTGTAAATTTTTGTAATTATATTCGTTTTTTTTTTTTTGTTTTTGGGATACGTATGTATGTGTGTGTGCACTTGTGTGCGGTTGTGTTCATTCATTTTGTGGCATTTGGCTAGAAAATTTCTATTAACGTAAAATTTATACAAATGTTAAACCAATTTTTGTAAAATTTCAATATTTACAAACATTTTATAGAAAACCTCACTTGGCACACATTTAAACACATGCGCCGCCCCATTTAAACTTTATAAAACATTTCTTTAAACATTTGTGAATATGTCCTTATATACCCAGTGTAGAAACGGTAATAACATGTCATTACTTTTATCACTACCAGTAATGACAACAGCTTACTTTCGACATTACTTTATCACAAATAATAAGAACTTGCTTATAATTAGTTAATTTTGGCTTTTATTTCAATACAAAATATAATGCGTTATCCATAATTACATATTTTAATCATTATTTTAAAAATAAAGTAATGATAACAACATTTTTTGAAAATCTATTTTTAGACTCATTATTATTTCACTTCTAGTAAGTGCATACAGTATTAGAAGAGAAATTGGTGCCATTTATTGAAAAAAGCAACGAAGGTAAATTCATTTTTCAGCAAGACAATGCCTTAGTACATATATGTAAGTCGTCAGGCGAGTATTGGGTCATTCCTACGTTCTCCGGATCCCACTGAGAATATTTGGGCAGTATTAAATCAACGAGAAAGTCGCAGAAAGTGGAGATCTAGAATGGAGGACAGAGTATGTCCGGTCGAGCTTAAAAAAGGAGGTCTCATGCATTATTAAAACTGCTGCTGTAAAATATTTTTCTTAAATTTTTTTAAGTTTCAATATATTAACTTAACCCTCTAACGGGTAAGGCTGCCTCAGGGCAGTCTTCATAAAATTTACCAGAAATGCGTAAAATGAGCGTTTTATACTTAGAAACTAATATATTCCGATGGAAAACTAAATTTGATAAATATTTTGCGAAGAAATTTTTCGTGTGCCGTCCAAGATTTGGAAGCGAGAAAGCTTCAAAGTCAAAATTTCGTAAGAATAGTTTTTAAAAATCTAAAAAACCAATTTAAGTTGTCTCCTTATAATAAAATAGAAGTAAGATTGAAGCTTTATCTTTAATAATAAATCCTTACTTTAGTCCAAGGACTTACAGGATTTTATCAGGATTGCTCTAAAGGACATCGTCTTAACTTATAAACTAATAGACGGATTTTTATGAAATTTTGCAGAAAGAAGACATTAAGTACTAATAGCAAAGCGTTGAAGTTTCAACAATGTAAATTGAAATTTAGATACTTTTTCGCCTAATTTCGCGAAAATCACGATATCAACTTAAAAAGGAGCAGAAAAAAATAGTTTTTCGAGCGTGGTTATATCATGGTAAGAGAAATATATTGTGTCCAAAACTTCTCTTTTATATGCTTTAGTTTTCAAAATGCATCCTAAAATATTTTTGCTCATATCGCCTAAATTAGGCAACGATAAACAATTTTTTTGAAGAACTTATTATTTGTTTTCCGAGTGGAGCACATGGTATGAATTTCGTTGCAAAACATCGTTTGCCAGTTAGAGGGCTAAGTGTATTTATAGTTTTGAAACACTAATTGATTTTGTTTTCCCTTTTTAAATAGTAAAATAAAAAATAAATTAATTGTTTTTTTTTTTTTTGTTAAATATTTTCAATTATACATTTGTTTTACATTTATGCTGGTAAACTCTTCTATTTTTTTAACTTAACGAAATTTAGTGAAATTAATGTGTAATTATAGTTTTGCAACGCAGTGTATAACCTTTTATATGGTAATGCTTTTCTATACCCCTGTGTAGAAAAACAGCTAGTGTCATTACTGGTAGCGAGAAAAGTAATGACATGTCATTACCGTTTCTACACTGGGACTCGGCTTAAGTAAATCCAAACGAAAACTATAAATGTTTAAGGCGATTTTTTCATAGTTTTTATTCGAAAAAAAAATTTTCTCACCCGATATGAAATTACCCTGCTAACTATTATTAGCCAAATCTGGATATTCTAAAAACGAGAACTTTAAAAATTCTTTAAATTTAATTTTTTTAAGTGCTCTACACACAATTTATACTAACATTAACGCTAGTTAGCAATTATAACAACAGATTCAATTGCTTTCATTTATTTAATTAATAATTAATTATTGGAAATAAGAGAAAACAATTAAAAAACGATTTTTAAAAAACAATACATCATAACTAAGCTATATAGTAGTTGCTTTAAAGCAGCATATACAGAGAAACAAAATTGAAATACAATTGAAGCGACTGACTAGAAGCGATCAAATTAAAATGTAAAACAAAATAAAGAGCTTCATTTTTCGACGTTATGTTCAAAGGTCAGATATATTTAGTAAAGGTGTAAATTTTCAGCCAACATAAATGAAGTTTGTGGTTGCAGCTTAAAGCCACAATTGTAATTAATTTCATAGATTCATGTACAAATATACATAAACTACAACCATGATTACAAGTGTTAAAATAACATTTACAACAGTCAAGTAAACATAAGATTAAATCAAATAAAAGAAAAATGAAGTAAAATGTAAAAAAAAAAGATTGTAAAACATTTTGCAATGAAAATATGCAAACCCAACAAAATTTTTGTTTGGCAAAGAAAATATTAAGAAAATACTTTTTCCCCTACTAAAGATGGGGGACTACGTTTCACGGAATGACATTAAAAAAAAATAATCAGGTTCTAACCATCAATTCCACATATTTCGAGCATGCTGATTTCTATGGTACAGTTTTACCGGAAAGTTACTTTGAAGTTGACGAATTTTCATGATTTTTTTTTTATAGAAAGCTAATTTGTTAATGCAATAAATCTGATTTCTTTCTGCTGAAATATAAGGACAAGACTAGTAGTAAAAATTATGGTACATATTTGACATACAAGTCTGAAAAGTAAACTCGCTGTTGAGCGTTTTTATAAATTTTTTTGGTTTTCGCGAAATCTATCGCTAAATAATTAATCGAGCTAATCAAATGTTCAAGCAGTGAAAAGAGTCATTAAATAGATGTTATGTTAGTAAGCAAAAAGTGTTTTTTATCACAGCTCTTTTTAGGAACAATTCGCGAGTTGTCAAAAATTTTACATGGCAGGAAAGCTAGTATTACCCCGAGGTCCAACTTTTACGCTCAGGGCAAACTGTTTCATCACATTAATGAAACTGTTTCATAAATCGTCTGTCATCAGTTATTCACCATATCTATGAAGTTTCATAAAAATGAATGTCAAATGTTTCATAAATCGTGTGAAATTCTGAATTGCTATTCGAAATTTAGAAATCATCAATATAAATTAAGAACTTTCATTTGAAATAAAAAATGTAATTTGTAATTTAGATTTAATATTGAGAAACTATCATAACATCAATTGAAAGTCCAAATTTTTTTTTTTTTTTTTTTTTTTTTTTTTTTTTTTTTTTTGTAATTTAAATTTAATATTGAGAAACTATCATAACATCAATTGAAAGTCCGAATTTCGAATCAGTTGATGTATTCTAAATTTTTCATGGAAACTTGTGAATATAAATTTAAATTTAATTTTTATAAATTCCAGTCGAAACGAAAATTCTTAACATCAGTTAATCGTTTCAAATTCGAAAGGGAAATTCTTAACAAAATTTATTTCTTCTGAACTTTAATACAAATATAAATCAATTGATATTTTCTGAATTTAAATTTGAAATTCTGAGTTTTAACTGATATATTCTGAATTACAATTGCACTAATATTTTGTTTTAAAAATAATATATTAAAAACAAATTTTAGTCATTAACTGTAGCATTTATTGTGCTTGTACGCTACCCAAGAAAATTTTTCATTTCATAACTTCTTCATATTTATGAAACATTTCATAAATATAATAAAGCTTATCTTCAATTAGAACTTTTATGAAACAGCTTAATAATATTTATGAAGTGTTACGTTGGACGAAAATCAATGAAGTTTTTCATAAATATGATGAAGTATTTCCTTTGAGTGTAGTACACGCATAATAGCATCATGAGCATCATATTATTATAGTTTAATAGCATTATTGCAATGCCTGACAATCATAATATGATCGTAGCAATCATATTATGATTCTAAATGTCGATAAAATCGTTATGATCAGCCAAAATCATATATATGATAACTAGAATAATAATATGATAATTTCGTATCCACAATCATGTTTAAACATATTTTTTCTCTGCGTGTATGATATAAAAATAACTTTCAAAAGTACGTTTTCAAATTTTCAGCTACAAATATTTATAAACGCAAAAGTTTTCCAAACAAAAACCTCAGTTTTTGGTACATATTTGTCACAAAAGTTGGATTTTTGTTAGAAAAACTTTTTTAAATATAAAATTGTTTGGCTAATTTTTTGCACATATAATTTTCAAAGATGTTCAGATATCATACTAAAAGTTGGACTCTATGTTCATCTTGCAAAGCTATGCAGCCATATAAAATGTTTGACAAATCGAGCATTTTGAACAATATAAAAATAATTGTTTTCTTGCTGAAACACCTCCTACTAAACGGCTCTATCTAATACATGACCATTTGCTAATGTCAATTGCTAGTTCATCGATTAAATTCGCATTTACCGCAAAAATTGGAAAAAAAAGTTTCAAAACCGCTAAATAGCGGGTTTGATATTAAGTTTTGTGAATCTAATATGTATCTCGAATAAAACTACAGCTTTCCTGAAATATAGAGAGTTGCTGGTCATATTCTTAATACTAGTTAAGATTTTGTCCTTATGTGTAATCGAATTAGATTAAATAAAAAATGATTTAAAAAATATCAATAGGGCATATAAAAATTGGAAAAACTCAACAAAATTTAAAAGACTGAATATCATTGTTCTTGCAAAAAATATGTTCCAAAATCTGTGTAATGGAAATTTTCCGAAAAGCACATTTAGAAGAAAATATTATTTTTAGAATCGTTTAAAATAAACTTTGCTGGGATATTACAATCGACATGTTCCTTTTTAAATCAGTGTTAGTGTGTGTGTGCTTTAGTTAGTGTATACTATGGTGGGAAAAATGAATTGAAGTGAACACATCTGCAAGTAATATTTTTGTAAATCAACGATTTTAACTACTGACGACTCTGCTTTAAACTTACTATGAGAAATAACATTAAAGAAATACATAAATGCATATAAACTCGCATATACACACTATTGGCCCGAGCACAGACTCAGCTTAACATGTTCTTTCACAATAACATGGGTATTAGGGTGGATCGAATTCGGACTTTTGAAAAATTTAACTTATTTATTTAATTTCAAATAACCAAATTGTACTCTGATGGAAAAAAAAATAGTTACAATTTTTGAGAACACTACAAAAAATTAGTTAAAAATGACGTTGCAGAAAAAACTGTTAAAATTAGATGATTTTTTTGTTAAATACACACTAAGTATGTGAAAATGACACACCAAAACCCCAGGATACGGACACTTAATTTTGGGGCGTAAAATCCTGTGTTATACTCCGTTTTAATAGGTTGGGTCAAAATAAAAAGATATTTCAATTTAAAGTTAGAATTGGCTCGAATTGAATTGAGTGTATTTTAAGTAACAGACAAATTTTTTTTTTTAATATTGGTTATTTAAATAAATAATCAATCTACAAATATTTAGGTAATGGTTTTGGTAATTTTAGCAGAGTAAATTGCCATTTTCAATTATCTAAAATTCAACTGGAATATAACTAAAATGTTGCAAAGTTAAAAGTTTTTTACAGTTATATTAGTTTTTTGTTTTTATATACATCGAGATTATTTTTATGTTATTTTCAATTCATAACGAGCTTTGAACATCCGTATATTTACAAAAATTAAGCAAATCAAACATATTATCTAGGTTGATGCTAGTTTTTCGATCTGGCTGAAGATCTCATCAGAACCCGAAGTTTTAGAAAAGCTAGAGCCTCCATAATAGGCAGAACTTTACCAAAAAACCTATTAATCATTAATTTTGCTCCATTTTTGTCTTCTTAGTAATCAAGCACGTGGTTAGGTCTTTTCCTAACAAGCATCATGACTATTTAGCAAAAAAAATTTGGTAATTTTAGCAGTTTCTTCTGCAATTTAATTTTTAACTAATTTTGAGTAGCTATTTCTGATATTTTAGAAATGTTATTTCTGTGAGTGTAGATAGATATAAAATATATTAATTTTAACAAAGTTTTCAGCTGAAAATTGTATAACAAAATTAAAATTTTTGTTCAATTGATCTTTTATGACTATCTTAGACGTGATAGACATAATTTATAATATTGATCATTATTTTGATTACTCAATTTTTATAAATTTTTGTGTTTAAACGTTATATTCACTGTGGATAGTGCAATTTTTTTCTAATCGAAATGTACACAAAAAAAGCAAAAAGTCAACTTCATTTGAAAATTTCAGATTCACAAATAAAAAGTTGAAATCGAAGATCAGTTCCGCTTTGACTGAAACTTTCTAAACATAGTTTTACATCTACTCCTGCCCCCAAGAGAAATTACTATAAATGACAATTTCGATCCTCCCTAATTGGCTATAAAGTCAAGAATATGTGGATACAGTAGCGGACATAAAAAAGAAGTCAGTTAAAAGGACTTTAGTTATTCAAAGCGCTAAAAATGCCTTAAAAAGTCCATTAATCAATGTCATATTTTTTTTTTAAACAAAACATAGTTCTTTATAGCAATTGTGGATTTTTTTTAGCGAAATTATTATAATGACAAATTCGATCCACCCCAATTGGCTATAAAGAGAAGAATATGTGGATACAGTAGTGGAATAAAATAACTTTAGGTCTTTAAAAGATCTAAAGACTTTTTAAAAAGTCTTCAAATCAATTGCATATTGTTCAAAAGTTCTTTACAACAATAATTTATTTCTAAACGAAATTACTCCGAAGACCGAATTCTATCTACCCTAATGGCTATAAAGTAAAAAAATTCTTAGTCTTTAAATCAATTGCATATTTTTTTAAACAAAAAAAAAAGTTCTTTACAACAACTAAAGATTTGTCTAAACGAAATTACTCCAATAGTCGAATTAGATTCACCCTAATGGCTATAAAGTCAAGAATATGTGGATACAGTAGTGGACATAAACAATATGTAAAGTAAAAGGACTTTAGTCCTTTAAAATATCTAAAGATTTCTTAAAAAGTCTTTAAATCAATTGCATACTTTTTAAGCAAAAAATAGTTCTTTACAACAATTATGGATTTGTTTAATTAAAAATAATTCCTTAACCCTTAAATACATAATGTACCATATATGGTACATGCATTTAATCTTACGACAATCCCTCTAAATAAACTAAATAGTGATACCGTTACTTTTAAATTGTTCGAAACAATATTACTCTTCATAAAAATACCGCTTTAGCTCACTTACAATTTGTTTTAATTACCAGTAAGCTGGCAAAGTGGGAGTATGCACATTTTGCACAAAATTTCAAAAGTGAATTTCAAAAGTGAAAAAAAGTTTATAAAATATATTATTCGTGTGTGTGGAAACAAATATTGGTAAGTAAATTTTACTTAGTTTGAATTAATTATAATGAATTTGGATCAAATTTGATATATTTTATTAGTTATATGTATAGAATGCATAGTGTAGCATATATGTTACACATTAAAAATCGTAGTTTTTCCTCTTTTCCGGGAAAACGGTTCATTTCCCAATTCGAGTTCAGCGAGCGACTTTACATAAGTGTAGATTGGTCTCCATACCGGGTGCTGACCTCATGCATTTATGGGTTAAAACAATCGTGGGTTTTTTATACATTTAGTTAATTATAGTAGTCCTAGATTGTATATATATTTATTTCATTATATCAGTCCTGGATTATTTATACATTTAGTTCTAAAGTATCAGTCGGGGATTTTTAGTTTATTATATTATTTGTAGATTTTTTTTTATATATATTCAATTCATTATATAAATCCTGGAGGTTTTCTATATTTAGTTTATTTTATCAAAACTAAAATGTCTTAAATATAGTTCGTTATATTAGTCTAGAAATTTTTATATATTTAGTTGGAAATATTTAAAACTTTATATATCAATAGTTAATTTAATTAATAATCAATAGTTAATTTTTTATATATTTAGTCTATCAGTTTTGAGGTTTTTATATATTTGGTTCATTAAATCGTTGCTAACTATTTTACATATTTAGTTCATTAACTCAGTCTTGCTATTTTTAGTATATTTACTTTATTTTATCTTTGCTAAATATTTTATATATTTAGTTCATTATAGCAAACTTAAAATTTTTATATACTTGTTCATTGTATTAAACAAAAATGTAGTATATATTTAGTTCATTATATCAATCTTAAACTTTTTATATATTTAGTTCATTATATAAATCTTAAATCTTCAACTTTTTAAATATTTAGTTCGTTTTATGAATATTGAAATGTTTATATATTGAGTTCATTATATCCAAAGATAATTATTGTATATCTTAGCTCATTGTATCATTGCTAACTACTTTATATATTTATTTCATTATATCAACCTTATGATTTTTATATATTTAGTTCATTATGTTAATATTAAAATTTGTATATATTTAGTTCATTATAGCAACCTTGAAGTTCTTATATACTTAGTTCATTGTATAAATTTCAACGTTTTTAAATTGTTATAATAATCAATCTTAAAAGTGTTATATATTTAGTTTATTATATAGATCTTAATTTTTTATATATTTAGTTTGTTAAATCAATCGAGATTTTTTTTATATTTCGTTCATTATATGATTGTTAAATACTTTATATATTTAGTTCATTATATCAATATTGGAATTTGTGTATATTTAGTTCTTTATATCAAAAATGAAATTTTTATATATATAGTTCATTATGGCTGTCCTGAATTTTTTTTATATATATTTAGCTCAATATCATTGGTAAAAATTTTATATATTTAGTTCATTATATCGATAGTGGATTTAAAAGAGTCCATATTTTTTCCATTACTTTTGAAAAAAAATTAGGGAAAATAATTCTAGTGCCTCAAACTGTTAGGCAAATCTTACACACACATAAAAAGCATGTGGTATAGAGCATAAAGGATATGCCCATCTTAAGTGTATGTAAAAGAAAATGCTTCAAAAATAAAATAAATAAAAAAAAGTGACATGAAGTTTAAATGGATGAATCTGTTTTTAATTGTTAAAGCAACAACCAGCAATATTTTGTTGCAATAGCATCAACAAATTGCAATTAATCACAACTTGTTGGTTGCAACAAAGCAGAAAAAAAAAATTTCAACAGCAACTTCAGATTAAACAAACTGTAAAAATTGCAAAAACAAAATTTGTTTTAAATTTCAAGAATTTTTTATAAAAAAGTTTTTAAAAAAAATTTTCAAAACTTAAATAACATTAATTTTAAACAAAAATAACATAAATAACTATAAACAAAAGCTGCAACAATAGAGTTATTTTTTTTTAATATTTGTCTTTAAACAAAAATTTTGTTTTCCTTCTTTATATGCTTTCCAAAATTCCCAAGTCTTTGCAAGACATCTTCCAAAATAAGCAAAATTTTTATTTCCTTTTTTTTTTCAAAAAAACATGTTTTATTCATCAACACTCCATATGCCAGAGTATTTTATATGTAACTAAAAGGAACTCAAAATAACTTAAGAAACCTAAAGGAAGCAAAAAAAAAAAACTGAACATTATGAAAAGTTTAAATATGCCGCGTTATGTTGCAGCTACAGTAACAACATTAAAAACTATTGAATATACATTGTGCCAAGTTTAAAGTAAACTTACAGATGTGACTGCTGCAGTATAAAAAGAAAAAAGAACGAGCACGAAAAGCCAGCCCAGTCAAGTATCAGCAATGTCTTGTTTGTTACTCTAAGGAGTAGACAAGTTTCTTATTTATAACATTTTGGTCAGATGTTAAATAAACAAAAGAAAAATAGTAAAATTACACAGAGAGAATTTTAGTGGATGAAAAATAATGAAAATTTTCTGTAAAGATTACTACTTTTTACGAAACTCCTTTTAAATTAAACTTTTTCATTGACTGAATTCAACTTTTTACGCAAAAAATCAATATTATTATTATGCAGATAATTTTCTCAGTGTATTTTAAATTTGTTTGAGTACAAAAAAAATATTTAGTTTACAATGTGTTTTAAGAACTAAAAAGTGGAAGAAGCAGTTGGAATTCAGTAAAATTGTTGACAGTTATAAGGTCAAACTTAAATTTTTTCGTATTTGTCACATTTTTTTTCTCAACTGTTTAAGAGATTAGATTCCTTTCAAAAAGTCGGTTAAGGTGGCAGGAACCAGACCTTGTTTAGACTTTTTTATACAAAAAAAAAAAAATAATTGTAAACATTGACACAGTTTAAACAATTTGTGACGTTTTATGTGGAGCGTTTAAAAATGATAAAATAAATAAATTTTAATATCTATTACAAATGGTTTTTTTTACAACGCAAAGCTCAACCGTCTGAGGTAATGTTGCTTGTGCATATTGGCTGGCTAACAGCAAAGTTATATATTTTACATGTGTGTTTAAATACAAAATAAAAAATAACGAAGCACTCACTTAATGGAAAAACCACTAACACGACAAAAACAAAACATAGACCTGCAGTAATATTTTGCTGTTGACCTGTCACAGGACTCTTCCCTTTAAGTTAATTAACTTATTTGTTTAACAACATACATTTAAAATTACGAAACAGCAATAAAATCAACTAAAATTTTTCAAAATTACAAAAGAAAAATTATGATTCAAATTAAAATATAAGTTTACAAAATTTTATATATATTAAAATTAAATTATAAAAACTGTCAATTGCTAAACCCCTCATTTATCAAGACAACCATAAACTAGTAGTTTTTGATAACTTTCCTTTTTTGATTAAAAAATTGTATGAAATTTGACAATTAGTTTTAAAAAACTATTAGTTTTTGGTTGCAGTATAAATAAGGTATAAAATGAAAAAATATCATAAAAAATGCCGAAAATACAAATCATAAAATTCAAAAATGATAAAATTTCAATAAAAATGAAAAAAAAAATGCTAAAACATTGAAATAAAAAAAAAATATACCTAAATTAAACAAATCTTTAAAAAATGTAATTTAAAGTTAAATTAAAATAAAAATATTTTTTAAAAAATGATTGCGAAATAATAATACAGTTGCCAGTGCTGTATTTATTTAGTTCATTAAATAAATCGTAGATTTTTTATAGTCTTATTTTCTTATATCAATTGCGGACTCTTTAAATATTTAGTTCGTTATATAAATAATAAAATTCTTATATAACTGGTTCGTTCTATCAATAATGAAATTTTACCAATTTAAGTAATTATAACAGCCTTGAATTTTTTATGCATTTAGTTCATTATATCTACCTTGAAATTTTTATATATTTAGTTCGTTGCATCAGCCTTTAAATTTTTATATATTTAGTTCATTATATCAATAAAATCTTTTTTATATATATTTAGTTCGTTACATCAATCTTGAAATTTTTATACATTTAGTTCATTGATTGTCATGGTTTTTTTTTATATATTTTTAGTTCATTTTAACAATCTTGATTTTTTTAAATTATTTAGTTCATTATATCTATCGTGGATTTATTATATATTTAGTTTATTTTATTAATGTTAAAATTAAATTTAGTTCCTTATATCAATTTTGCAATTCTTATATATTTAGTTCATTATATCAATAATGAAACATTAATATATTTACTTCATTATATCAGCCTTAAAATTGTTATATATTTAGTTCATTATATCAATTCAGAATATTTTATCTATTAAGTCCATTATATTAATCGTGGAGTTTTTTTTTTAGATATTTAGTTCATTATATCAGCCATGAATATTTTATTTATTAAGTTCATTATATCAATTTTGTTTTTTTTTTTTTTAATTATTTAGTTCATTATATCAATCGTGTTTTTTATATAGTTAGTTCATTATATTAATCGTTAGTTTTTTGACTATTTATTCCATTATATCGATCGTGGACTTTTTTTTAGAAATTTAGTTCATTATATCAGTCATGAATTTTTTATATATATTAAGTTCATTATGTCAATTGCGATTTTTTTTTTTTATTATTTAGTCCATTATATCTATCAATCGTGTTTTTTTATATTTAGTTCATAATATCAATTGTGAGTTTTTTGACTATTTTTTCATTATATTGATCGTGGAATTTTTATGCATTTAGTTCATTTTATGATGCTAAAGTTTTTATATATTGAACTAATTATATCAATCTTGAAATTGTTATATATTTAGTGCATTATAGTAGCTATGAAGTTTTTATAAATTAAGATCACTAAATCAATCATGAAATTTAGTTAATTTGAAATTGAAATTTGTATATATCTAGTTTATTATATCAATCTTGAAATTTTTATAAATTTAGTATATTGGTTCATCAGTTCATCGGTAATGTTTTTTTATATATTTAGTTCATTATAACAATAATGAAACTAAGTTCATTATATCGCTCATAATTTGTTTATATGTTTTTAGTTCATTATATCATTTGTGGATTTTTTTATTTTTAGTTCATTATTTCAATCGGGGATTTTTGTATGTAATTTTTGTATATGTTTTTAGTTCATTATATCATTTGTGGATTTTTTTTATTTTTAGTTCATTATTTCAATCGGGAATTTTTGTATGTATTTAGTTCATTATATAAATCTTGAAGTTTTTATATATTTAGTTCATTATATGAATTGGGGATTTTTTTTTATATATATTTGGTTCATTATAGAAATCTTATAATTTGTTTATATTTAGTTCATTATATTAATTGTGGATATTTTTTATGTTTAGTTTCGGTCGAAATATCTCGTCGTAATTGCATTTTGAAATAAATTTTTTTTCACCGGTACAATTCCCCTTAAGTTGAGAATGTACTTTATCACTTTTAAGATATATTGTATGAAGTTATATCTTTCAACATGACTATGTTTATTTAGCAATAAATTATTAAAATAATTTTTAGCTTAACAATTCACAAACAAATAGACAAATAACTTGTATATAAATATAGGTAGAAATTTAATTCAATCTACAAAATAAACAAAATATTTCATATAAGCAGGGCAGCAACTTGTAGGCACAAAAAAATATAGAAAATATTAGCTTAAGATATGTAAAAATAAAAATATGCAAAATATAAGCTTACAATATGCACTTATAAGAAAATATGCACTTAAAACCGAAAAATATGCATTAAAAATTCAAAAATATGCACTTAAATTTTGTCGCTTTTTTAAAATTTGTATTTATTACTTGAGTAATAATTAAAAAATTGCAAACATTTTAAGTGCATATTTTTCGGTTTTTTTTTTAACAAAATCCAATATAAATGTCTAAGTAGATGCAATATGATGTTTTTTCTTAGTTTGGTGCTGTGTTAAGGTTTTTAAATTCTTTACTTTCTCCATTTTTAACTAAATCCTAATATTGATTTTAAAAAATATCCAAAAATATGCAGTGAAATGCAAAATATGCACTATAAATAAAATAATAGCACTTAAAGGAAACTAAGCAAAAATATGCAAAAATAAAATATGCAACAATAAATCCATGGCATTTTATTGCAAATTCTTTGATTCGGAAAAGTATTTGGTCGAAATCGATTTTGTGCTAATAACTATAAACATGCACCTACACGAAAGTCGCTGCCCTGTATATACATAAGTAATGAAAATATTTTTGAAGAAAATTTAAATATATTCACTTTGTAAATTTTAATTGTCTAATTGTTTTTATTACTTAATAAAATGTGTATTTTATGAGAGAAATTATGGTTAAGAAAGAAAAAATATTTTAAAAGTCCGGAATATATTCTCATATCATCACGAACTGCAAGTTTACTTAGAATATTCGACTTTTTCAGTTGATACTTGTTCAACAAAAGGGTCATAACTCAAAATCGATTTTTGCAAGAAAATTACATTTAAAAATGGTCAATAAATGAATAAACAAAATTCAAACTGAAATAGATTTAAATTTGTAAAAAATTTAAATAAATTGTACTTCTGCTGCTCAGGACAACAACTTTTTATATAGCACTTGTTCAATAAAAGGGTCATAACACAAAATGTTTCAAAATCTATTTTCTGAAAGAAAGCGACATACAGTTGTCATCTCAGAAATCTTAGATCGGATTTTTTTTGTTGCTAAATAGTACATCCAAGAGTTTTACAGTGGGTAGAGATGACCACTCAATGTCATTTTCTTGCAAAAAATGGATTTTGAAAAATGTTGAGTTATGACAATTTTGTTGAACACATGCGATATTAAAAGTTGTTGCCCTGAGCAGCACATATACAATTTATGAATATTTTTAAAAAAATTTAAATATATTTTAGTTTGAATTTTGTTTATTCAACTTATTGGGCATTTTTAAAGTCAATAAATACATTTTTCATTTCATCACATTGTATGTGGTATATTGTTGTTTGTTTTTCCACTTGTTATGTCCATAAATTACATCAACATCAAGTAAAGATTTTTTTGTTATACCAATTTGTTGAATTATAGCTCATATGGGAACATTCGACCAAACAAGAAATTCTTCACTAACTGAAAATACCCGATGTTAATGAAAGTGGTATAAAAGGAGGATATTATCTACACTCATAATAATCCATGCATAAATATACGAAATTATTATCAAAACTACAATAACTTTCGTAAAATATACAAATTTTTGTTTATTTGAAAAAAAAAAATTGGTTATTTTGAAATTTTTTCAGAATTTTACGCACGTGTTATTATCAGTGTAAGGTTTAACTATATCGGTAATAGGGGTTCGCCGATAAAATCTGGCATATCAAATAATAAATGTATATAAACATCGCATAGCGACAAAATAATGATTTATGTAACTCCTTAATAACACAAATCTTATTCGTCAGCGCAAAGGCAATTTGATTACTTAAATTATTTTAAAAAAAGTTTATTAAAATGTGTAAATTATTAAATAAATAAATATACGTTTGTACTATTTAAAAAAAAACATGCATAACTTTTAAATAAAGCTTTACCAGAACGTTTGGAAAATAATGTACGAATCATACTATAATCATATACAAACATTGCTAGAACTATAATATGATAAAATTGAGATCAATTGGGAAAGGTAATCTAATTATCATATTATTATAAAGAAAAATAAAGAGTATGGTTGTCACAACCATAGAAACATGTTTGTCGCAATCATAAATCCAAAAATATATAATGCTCTTCGAAGATGGTAGCCCCAACCATGTTTTTTCTTTGCACGTAGTTTATCTTAGAGCAAAAGCTCTTTGCACTTTATTAGTAACATAAAAGAAACCACAATTTGATATTTAGAATAAAAGAAACCACAATTTGATATTTAGAACTAAGACCCAAAAATCATGCCGACCCCCAAAAAAAATAGTTTTCTCCGTATATGTAAAAAGTACGGAGAAACAAACAAAAATTAAATTTTTTTTTTAAATGGAGTAACATTTTATTAAAGTTTTTTTATTGTCCAAAAAATATTAAATATATTTATAAACATTTGTTTAAACACTGCGAAACATATCAGAAAGAATTTCTGTGTGTTCGGTTTAAAATTTCTTAAAACTTAAAGACGTTTAAAAAAAATTTAGCAAAATTATGAGAATTTCATATTAAAAATGGCAAATTATATACAAATTTGTTTATGGGACTGTCAAAAACAGTAAATTTTAACCGAATAATTTTCATTTTCATTGCACAATTAAAGGTCCAAAAAACATAATTTTTATTTTTAATAAAAATTATATCAAACTTGTTTAAAAGACAAAGTACGGTCTTGTTTACTCCCCCATTACACATTGTTTTTAAACAATGGTGATAATCTTTAACTTCGAGCTCATATATTAGTTCTCATTAAGTGAGAAAACTAGTTTATATGAATGTTTGTTTCAAAACGTGTTCTGATGATGGGAACCAAAAAAATTCCCGAAATAGATCTATCAACACATTTCCTGAACGAGGTCAATTAATAAATTTGAAAACAAAAACTCTATAGATTATTTGTTAGGACAATATCCTAATAAAGAAATATAGAATATGGCCTCGAACTTGAATAATTTTCATTTTCCATAAAAATTAACTTTAAAATTTAATTAAAATTGTTTAAAAACATGCAAATAATTAATTTAAAAAAAATGTAAGTGTATATATTTTGGTTTTTAGAGCATATTTTCAAGTTTTTCATACACTGAAAATAATCCAAGCATTAATATACAAAAAGTGTCAAAATAAGAAAATCTTTCGTAAAATAAACGAATATTTGTTTATTTTATGCATGATTTTGTTGTTTTGACATTTTTTTCGTTTTTTTAGCATAGATTATTATGAGAGTAGGCGTCTGTTTTAATTGCATGAAGTATTTGTGAATAGCTATATGACCACATATTTGGGAATAGCTATATGACCACATATTTCTCAATATATGATTATATATGGTCTCATATATGACAATAATACACTCATGATAATCCATAGGTTAAATACACAAAAATTTCTTTAATTTTCAAAAGTTTTGGTTATTTAATTTTTTTGTTTGTATATTTTTTAAAAACCCAAAAAAAAATTGTAAATATAGAATAAATAAGTTAAAATACCAAATAATTTTGTACATTTTCTTATATTTCTAAATTTTTTTTTGTATTATTTACGAAAATTTTGTAATGTTACAAAATGTTTGTACATTGTACGATAAAAAATAAACGAAAAATAATTTTGTATTTTTAAGCATAGATTATTATGAGTCTAGGATAAATAAGTTCGCGATTAAGGACATTTTTGTATATAAATTAAAATATTTGATTTATAAATTACCAATATTTCATTAGAATCGAAAATATTTATATAGGAGACCTTCCACTAAAAATAAAATTTACTCGAAAATAATTTTTTTTTTTTGTATTTTCAACTAAACAAGTGTCAAAAGATTTTTTATGTACTACCCCAACAACAGTTACACACACAACGCTTGAGATACAGTTTTAACGCACCCTAATCCAACAACATAATACAGTGGAACAGAGGTACAACGAAACGATCTAATAACACTTTGCTACAGTGAAAAAATACTTTAGCAGCGAAAATTGTTAAAATATACAAAAACCGTTGTTCATTTTATGTAAGTTTTGGTTATTTTGACGTTACGAAAAATTTTGTACACTCATAATATTCCATGCTAAAAATACGAAAAAAATATCAAAACAACGAAATCTTTTGTAAAATGAACAAATTTTAGTTTTTTTTTTTACAAAACTTTTGGTTATTTTGATATTTTTTTATATTTTTACGCATAGATTATTATTATACACAAATGATATTTCGTTTCCAATAGCGATTTTATTTGTATATTTTACGAAATTTCGTAAAAAGACAAAAAGCATTTGTAACATTTAAAAAATTTAAAAAATTTGGTTAAACTACAAAAAAAAAACATTGTACATTTTCGTATATTCTACAATTTTATTTCTGCATTATTAAGGAAATTTTGTAATGTTACAATTTTATGTATTAAAAATAACTTACGAAATCGCGTTTGTATTACTTACAAAATGTATAAATTTATGAAACTTGATATACACAGTCAGAAAAAGACACTAGGCAGACTAGGCAGGCTAGGCACTTTAGCAAGTGCTAGAGTGTTGGTAACAAGTGCCACCCCAAGTTCATGGGTTCGATTCCCACCAGCGGCACTGGTCCGTTTTCGCTACAACGCGCTGAAAGCCATAGTAGCTAGTGATCGGTTAGGGTAATATATAATATATATAATTTGTAATTATATGATTATTAATTAATAAAATAAAAAAAAAAAAAACTAAAATATAAGGATCCCTTCAATTCAATATTTCCATGCTTTACTGTATATTTCATATGTAGTATGTTCTTTATGGTATTTGGCTGGCTATGTTAGTTTTTGTAATTTAGTAGAGAACTTAATATGTCCACTTCAACTAAGCTAATTATGTGTAGAGTTACAAGCAACTAGTGTAGAGGTTTGGTGTCATCATCTAAAGGATCCTCTTTAATACTGTAGGCAGTCTACAATGTGTAGTAGTAGTGGTGTAACAGAATAAAGGCATTTGCAAATTCTTATCATTATTGCATACACCAGAGAATACAATGTGTGTGAGAGATAGTATTTATTACATTACAGACAGTGCCTATGACCACTGCTATTGAATTCTAAAGTTGATTTATTGGCACGATATGAAAATTAACAATTTAAGTAAACAAAAACTGCAATGCGGTGGCAACTGATTTTAAACAAAGAAGAGTAAATAATTTTAAAAAATTTTAAAATGGTTTTGAAAATGAAGATTTAAGTAAAGCAAATGTTATCGAAAATTGAAGAAAAGATATTGGTTTTATTTATCAAGAAAATGGAAGGAAAAAATGAATGGAAAAAATTAATGGAAGTCAAACAACTGTAGGAGGCAAATACATAAATACACTGCGAATATATTATACATATGAGGCTTTCCAATCCATACGCCCCGCTAGAGTAAAAAATATGTCGGATTAATTTCAAACTTACATTATTTATTGACATATACAGAGAACAACTAAAATCGAGTTTCAATTGAAATATTTTTTTAAAAAAAGTTTAATTGAGTTCAGTCCTATAAAGGCAATTGTTGTATCAATTAAAATAATTTGTAGCTACTTAATTGACTTAGTTTCAGTTAATATTTTAATCATGTCTAATAAAAATTTAATTGAATATTGTTTTTAATTTCAAACAAATTATTAGTAGGTTCTATTAAAACTTTAATTAAAATTGCAAAAATCTCCAAAACTTGAGAAAAACTCGCAAAAACTGAAAAAACGTAAAAATTAAAAAAATTACAATATTAAAAATCACTAAAATAGGAAAAAAAAATTGGGAAAAAATCGCCAAAAGTTAAAAGAAAATTGCAAAAATTTCAAAAACAATAGTCAAAATTTAAAAAAAAATCACTTCAATAAAACTTTACATGTCCACATCTCGAAATGAAATAAAAGTTTAATTGAAATCATATATTTAGTAGAAAAAATCTAAGTGTAAAATCTAATATGATATTGTCATATTAGATTTTATTTGTTGCTTTTTAAAAAGTTTGATAATTGTCATGATATCCAATACAATTGTTTCATGGGCATCACGCCAATCCTCAGTTATCCGAAGTAAGAAAACGATGATTGGCTTAAGTTGAGTTTACTCTACAAAAATTTTGTCTGCTTTAGTGTATAAACTGGGTGATTTGGTAAACCGAATCATAAAATTAAAACTTTTTAAAAAGCAACAATTTTTACATATCAATATACTTTGTATATCATTATATGTATGTGTGTTTGTTGTATTACAATTTGTAAAAGTAACAAAATTTATGCTTTTCAAAACGCGTTTATTATATGATTTGGTTTATTCACTTAAGCAGACAAAATCCTCATAGAGTTAGTTTGGTTGGCTGTATGTAGGAGGTTTGGATTAAGCCAATGTTTTCTAACTGCGGCCAACTGAGGATTGGGGTAATTCCCATGAAACAATTGTATGGCTATCATGCAAATTATCAAACCTTTTAGAAAAATAACAAATAAAATATAATATGACAAAATCATATTAGATTTTGGACTTGAGGTAGAACGATATTCTAAATAAATGTATGAAAATATAGAAAGTCCAACAAAAGAATGTTTATATTTTAAATTTAAAATTAAAACATTTTTGTTTAATTGAATTTTATTGACAATAATTTACGCTGACAGTATTATACGATTTAAATATGGAACAACTTTTTCAAAAAGTAAGTGAAATAAGAGTAGTTAATTTTATACCAATTTAGCATTTAGTTTTTTAATATATAAGTTAATAGACTTTGGAAAATCTTAAAAATTTTGACAATGTCAATGGAGTTTTTTGTGGACAACCCAGCCAGTAACCAAGCTCCTAAAAGAGTCAGAAATGGACACAAAAAATATTATTCAAATTTCAAATTTTTATATGAAAGAGGATTATCCAATCCAAAAGAGAATCCCTTTTTTGATTAAAAAATAACTAAGAAATTTTAAATAAAAAAATTCTGTAGGTGCAAAACCAAATATTTTTTTGGGGCCTTTTTGAATTGTTCACAAAATATTGAAGTACAATTTCATTTCTGATTTAGTTCTGAGCAATTTTTTGGATTAAATAATTTTCTTCAAATTTGTGTGTCTTTTATGGTTCTTTTTGGTAGGCTCACATTTTCGGCCAAAAAATTACTATTTTTTGACAATAAAATTTTGAAATTTCAAAACTATGTGTTGTATTGATTAATTTTTGACTCAAAACATAGGAACCCTCAAAAAAGTATCAAAACTTTGCTGGCTGGTAATTTGAAAAAAAAAAAATTAAAGTGTTACAAAAAATTGGGAACAAATTCCGAATATTTAGGGTAATAAAAAAAAATAAAAGAAAAAACTATTCAATTAAAATTCAAAAATGTGTACTAGTAGCACTGAACGTATACGTATTATTATGTTATAGTTAATAATACGTATACCTAAAGTGGCAGTATAAAAATCCAACATTTTTTGCCTAAAATCTCTTCTATTCGTTAAATTGTATTCTAAATTTTTCAATAAATTTCAACTTAAACAAATAAAAGTATAATAAGGAAAGGGTCTAACTTTTCTACTTTATTCTCTAAACTACAAAAAATTTAGCAATTTTATTTTATGCTTTGTGTTTGCCACATAATATTTTGAAACAAATTAACTTATAAAATTTTTTTGCTGACATTTAAAATGTACTTCTTTACAACTTCTAGCTAAAGGGAAAAAAATATGTTTTTCAGAACTACAAAGAAAGACTGAAATGTTGAAAAAAGAGCTGCTATAGAATAAATAATGATTGCAATGAATATTATATAAAAGCGACACTTCTTTTGAAATAAACTTTAACACACAAATACTTATACAATTTAGAATGAGTGTTAATAAGGTTGGCACTTAATAGCATAAGGAACTTTATGAAGTGTCAAAATTTAAAAAAAGGGCAATTTAGCCATACAATTTGCCCAAAACTAAGGAAAATTTAATTAAGCTGACAGTAACCCATCACATTTAACATTATATTGAGAGGCAAATTATTCTCTTGTGATCTTACACACAACTAACCAACGACATATTACCGAATTGTTCCTTTAAGGAAAGTGTAGTGACATGTCCTAGGTCAGTTATTAAACATTGTCTAGGACAAATCCCAAAACTGTAATTTATAGGTGAGTTTAGTCTCCGTTCCTTGATCAATTTTGTGACATTTCAAAAAGGTTAAATTTACCGGTTTTATAAAGTGACAGATTTTTTGTAAATTTTTAGGTTTTTTTAACTTGTGTCTTAAAAATGTCGTACCTAATTCTGAAAATAATCTGAAATTATTGTTATCTAGATAAAATTCACCCTAATTCTCATGTTCACACACAATATATAATGTATATTGCAACAATTTGATGTCAGAAAAAAAATCAAATAAATGGCACAAAAAAACTCTAATGAAATGTTGTTTTCAACGCTTAGAATTTAAAAAAAAAATGTATTTGTAAATGAGATGGTGTATGAAAAGAACTTACAACAGACAAAAGCGTAAATTGAAAGAGTTAAACGTTTTGTGAAATTTGTCATAAATTTACCAATTACAGACACATACCGTTTTTTTTTTTTTGGTTAGAAATAAATTGGCTCAAATTGTGTTTTCTTTATTGGTAATTTAAATTATTCTAGAGAAAGACGTAGAAAATTGGATAAATAATGGGAATCAGCCTTTTGGTACTTTTAACCAGTAGTATAGAATTTTTAAAATTTACAATTTTAAAGGAAATAACTAGAATATTATCGGTAGAACACATAATTGATTACAGTTCCAGTGATTGAAATGTTCGTGTAAGAAGTATTCTTTGCAAACGGCGAATTGCAATTTTGGTTGAAAAATTCACAATATGACCGAAGCCTACAGATTTAAATCCAATATGCTTAAACGGTTGAATTATCAAGGAATATCTTAACCAGGAATTTCAATCATTCACGAGAGAAGGTTGGACAGTTAGAAGAACGATCGTTTGCATACTCGAACTGTAGCTTCGGTTGAACTGTATAGGGTAACAGAGACCAGTCTGGAGCCATTTACAGACAGCTCGTCAGCTCTCATTCATTGCCCTCCACACTTAAACATCCGGGTACCCATACCAAACTAATGCGTTCAATGCAAGAGTAAACGTTCATTTAACTTTTGCAGTTTAAACCTTCCTCGACCTTACGGATTCCCCCAACAGCGCTTTTATCGCAGCCTGGCTATCAGTGAAAACGACCAAATCATCCAATCAAGTTCCCTACAAAAGAAACCCAGACCAGTTTTCACCCCAGAGAAGTTTCCTATCAAGAACAACTCCTAGGTACTTGACTCTATTAACGATATGCTCATATTCCCGGAAACTAGGAGGAGAGAACTCGACCTTCTTCCTATTCCCGTCGAACACAGATATCCCGTCTTATCCGGGTTCACATTTAAGCCCGTAATTTCAAGCATTAGTCCCCTAGATTTCGCTCAGTCATACGATACACGGAGTGCCCTATAGGCCCTTCTGCATAAATATTTTCGTTTTTCCCCCTCAGTAGCATCGCTACTTCATCAGCATAGCAGATGGGTTCGAATCCTTCATTGGTTAAAGTCGTTAAAATATTGTATATGGTGACAACCCACAGAATAGATGATACAATACCCCCTTGTGGAGTGCCACAATTCACACTTGCCCGAATTGTCTTACCACCGACCCCGCAGTAAATACAACGATTCTCTAGCATATGACCAAATCAATCGACAATCAGCCGATTCAAATTAAAAAAATCCTACAGACTGGATAAGCGTATTGGTCGAGACGTTATTAAGGCAGCCTCTATATCAATAAAAATGGAGAGAGTATACATTCCCGATTCGAAAGGCTTTGGAGCGTGGTATACCTATCGTACATCGTCCCTTTATGTTTGCATGTTGCCGAAATTTCAGCAAATTGTTCAGTATCCCACTCTGCCCATGTGATTAATAGGATCCATAGTCTTAAGCATAAGCGACGTTAAGCTGATAGGTCGATAATCCTTCGGATTAGTATATGACTCCTTTCTGGCCTTCGGCAAAATGACCACTCTGGCCTCCTGCCAGGAGTATACGAAAATTGTAGGAAAGCATTGAAAATTTCATAAAAATGGGTATCAAGTAACCCCAAACTCTTTTGCAATAGAGCTGGAAATAAACCCGTTTGGACCTGATGCCATCTATGAGGCAAAACTATTTGTCGCCCGTTTCATCGTCTTACCCGTTTCCTACCCGCTGACGTACCGCTCTGTCCATTGCGGTACAATCCAGTAAGAACTGAATTTCCATTAAAATGTTTATCATCTTCTCCATTGAATCCTCTCTACTTCCATGCCTGTCAACTAGAATTTAAGTCTGTGTATTAGTCTAAGATGAGAACTTTTCAATCCTCGACATTTCACTAACGCTATCAGTCTGTTCACAAAAAAAGTTTCTGGGAGTCACGTTTTGCAGCACGTATCATCTTATTGAAAATTCCTAGTCTCAAATGATAATCGTTCCAGTAGACTGATATTTTCTTTCATCTCGCGCTGTTGCAAGGGTTGCAATCCTTCTTCTAGAGATTTCAGACGATTAAATAAAGCGCCTAGTAAGCCTATTTACCTTTCTCTCTATGTCCTCAACCTCCAAACATATAGGGTGTCAAGATGTCCCTGTAAATTCGATCTAAACCTAGACCAATTCGTTTTTGCCCTATTATCCTAAAGAAAGAGAAGTTCAGTCATTTACGACAGAAGGTTAGACAGCTAGAAGAACGGAAAAAGGCGAACACAATATATGCGGGAAAACGAAAGGAACCAAGAGGAAAGTTTTTCTTTAAATTTTATTTTTCTAAAAAAGAACTACTTCTTCCAAAGTTCAGTAGTTTTGTAGTTTAGTAGCTTTCAAATTAAGTAGTTTAGCGATTTTAATATTAAGTTGTTTAGTTAGTTTTAAAATGAAGTAGTGTAGTTTACAAAAGTATTGCCAATTTCTTATATGCCAAGTAAGTTTTCTTTATAATCCCCGTACTAAATAATACACTGTTATTCTTCATTTAATCAGCAGTATCAAAATAAAAGTAATAAACATAAATACCCAAGTTATTTAATTTAATTTCTGTGGTAAATTGTAACTGATAAATGAATCAAAATATACCACAGCCTCCCAAAATGAAAAAAAAAAACACACCAATAAATTCTTCTCAGAAAAAAAAGCACACAAAACATGAAAAAAGCCCAACAAGGCCAACGAAAAGTGATGGAAACTTCAAGGGAATACAAAAAACAACGAAAAAAGAACAAACACAGGAGGCATGAAAGATTATACAGAAAAGATAAGAAACATTACAGCGGAAGAACAAATATTACCACTACACATTTATAAAACACATCCACACACATACATGCATGTAAATATGTACAGACAGTTACACACACAAAGGCATTATGTATCATGTCATTTAATGCCGGAAGTGAATTATAACTTAATGGCCAAGATTATAAAAGCACAAATAAAATACAGCGAAGCAACCAACAACCATTACAACAACACTACAGTAAAACAACCGACATAGTGGGGTATTACAAGGCCAAGAGTGGGGAACAGCAGAGGCCAGTTGCAGATCGAAGCAGCTATTTTTTAAGCTATAGCTGAAGCAAAACAATAAATTTTACAATTGACAGGCTATTGTTTACTATATAGACACATGTACAAACGACATTTATATGTATAAGTATGTTTGATTGTATTGGTTTCAATATAATTGACGTTAAAGCGTAATAAATGCGTATGTTTATGTATGAGAACAAAAAAAAAACAGGAACGTGGCATTAAATTGAGATTGATTGATTTTGATATTTGAAAAAACTCTTAAAAAGACACTTACTTTCTGAAAATTCATCATAAAAATTTATCAATTTTCTAAAAATATATTTTATGTGTCCTCTATAGACTACCCTTCTTAACATTATCTACACCTCTGATAACTTATATGTTAACGCTTTTATATTTGTATACATTATTGTTAATACTTTGGTACTCATATGTTTATTTGCGAAAATAATAATGATTTTAAAATGGTTTTTTTCAATATTGAACAAAAAAGTGAGCTGAAAATCCAATAAATAATATTAAATTATTAACAAACTCCCAAAAATATTGAAAAATAGTAAAGTACATACATTTATTTCCAACAGATTATAGAATGGTTGAACTCCTAAAACAAAAGCTTTTAAAAAGTCTTTATTTTTAATTTATTACTGTGTTTATTGTTCCTACAATACTCTACAGCATGTTTAATGTGGTGTCCCGAATATGACACTTTTTGAATTAGTTTAAGAAATACCACTCAGTCGATGCATATTAAAGAGCTTAATATGGGGAAAAAAGTAACAAAAATTGTAAGTGGATTTTCAGTTCCCTACCAGCGATTGATGTTGCCGGTTATAGTGCATTTTGACACAAAAAAGTTTAATTTTTTTTTTCGAAAAAGTGCTTAAAAGTTTCGTAATTTTTAGTTTAATACGGGCAAAATATTTTTAAATTTTCTGTAGTGTAATTTTGGTCCACTAGAGGACTAGTTTCTGCCTCTTTTTATGGACAGGCTTCATCAGTGATTTTCCTATTAAATTGTAATATTATTTGTGTATTTATAATTGTCAGATTGTCTCTATATGATAAATTTTTCAACAACCTGCGGCTTTAAGAATCTAACCTGCGCTCATCTTACATTACAAACGTAGCAATGCCAAGTCATGACCGTTAAGCGATCACACCCAAGTTAGCCTCGAATATAATGCAGCTAAATTGCAGTTTTCTTACCTATTAGCTTTTTCTGTTATTGTATATTATACTTAGAAGTGACAACACTAACAACACAAATATTCTATTTTTAGATTTTTGTTTATTTTTCTAATCTCTTCCGTCTCTATTCCTTTTATTCACGACACCCTAATATCTAACCAACAAATTTTGTAGATATTTATCTTCTTTCTGTATAGGAATTGTCAATATTAACTGCATTGGCTTTTTAGCTTAAAAACAAAATATTAAGAGCAAATTGAAATGAAAGATAAAAAATATATAGCCTAAATTATTATGTTAATCCTTTTGACAGTTTAACAAATATTGTTCATTAAGAAAATTAAAAATTTTTGTTTAAAATGTAATGCGAAATTAAAGAATTTTCTTAATAAAAATAATGAATGAATTAAAATATTCGGTGAAATTTTATATTAGAAATTTTAAGACAATATTGAGCAAATATTTTCTCCAAACTAATCCGAGTTAAACGGTGAAAATGTGTATATTGCCTTAAATTTGTATCACTTATTCCTTAAAACTTCATGCCGTATAATGAGTTTGATTATATGTATTAAATGATTCGTCATACCTTATGTAGTTTTAACATACAAATATTAGAATATTTGAGATGAACAATATTGAACGAATATTTTCTCTAAAACGAATCGGAGTTACATGTAGGGATTTTAAATTCTCGCAAATCGGAACATTTTTTAAAAATTTCCCGGGAATCCTCGTGATTTTCAAAAAAAAATATTTATTACGGTTTGGATTGTGAAAGCATTTGTTTTACAAAAAAAAAAAAAAAACCCCTAAATGTTTTTTTTTAATTTTTGTAAATTTCGTTTTTATACCTATAGTGGAATAAAATCTGTTCTCTCCATGTGCCTAATATATTAAACTTATAATTCAAAATTAGTCCTTAAGCCATCCTGAGAGATTTTCATTAGACTAAAATTTAAAATGCCTCATTAGAGAATATTATCATAATTTAAAATACTAAGAATAACCTGTCCAACCATCCCATAAATAGTTAAAAAGTGCACACTGTCTAAGAAGACGATGAATAAAATTCAAAAATCCCCAATAGTAACCATGTTTGTTTTAGTGTTTTTTTAATTCCCGGAAATCTCAACCCTGGAAATATAAAATTGGCAAAATTCCGGGGAATTTTGTCCCGGGTTGAAAACCCCAGATACATGGTAAAACTTTCTAAATCAATAAAAACGTCTAAACTTTTGTTATTAATAAGTATGGCCGATTTTTATGCAAATTGAGTTTTCTAATACATAAAAGTTTTTTTTAACTATTTCTTCATAAAATTTAAAATTTAACAGTTAAATTAAATTAAAAATGAGAGGAAAATTTGTCAATACTTAACTAGACCTACATTGCCCAGTGTTTTGCAAAATTTTAAGAAGTTGTTCCATTTTTTATCCATACTATGAAAGAGCATAAGCACTGCTTGACATTGCAACGATTTACAGGAAAAACTAAAATCGAGTTTTAATTAAAATATTTGTTGATTCAATTAAAAGTTTAATTTAATTCGGTCATATTAAAGAATATGAATAGCATTAACTAAAATATTGTGTAACTATTTAATTGATTGTGTTTGCAATTAAGTTTTTAATCAAATCTATTATAATTTTAATTGAATATTGTTTTAAATTTCAAACTAATTTTTTAGATACAATTTTCAAAGAAGTGCCAAAAAAAAAATTAGGAAAAAATAGCTAAAATTAAAAAAAAAAAATAGCCAAAATTAAAAAATTTTAAAATTCTCCAAAACTGTAAAAAACTGCCAAAATTTTAAAAAGCACCAAAATTTAAAAATCATAAAAATTTAAAAAAAAGTAGAAAAGTAGCAAAAAATAGCAAAAATAAAATTATTTTCAAAATTTAAAAAAAGCGCAAAAAAAAATCCTCGAAATTGAAAAAAAAAAAATTTCCGAAATAAAAAAAGCTAAATTGGGGAAAAAAAATGGAAAACAATTTTCATAAAGGGTCCGCCAAATAACTTTTTTTTTTTGAACTCCTGAACCAATTGGACTTTGTATGGCGTCATACGACGGTGAATTGAGGTCTTTATGCAAAATTCGTCTCAATGATGTCTCCGAAATGTTCAATTATTGAGAACGACGGTGAATTGATGTTGATGGCGCTTCACGCAGACTTTCTGCCACAGCAGCAATATTCTCGGGTATACGCACTGTTTTTGGCTTTTCACGCTTTGGTTTATCGATGAGGATGCCAGTTTCTTTCACTTTTTTCACAAGATAACGAACATACGGACCATATTCGTTCAGCGGAAGGATAAACTAATTATCTGTCAAATCAGACATGAGCTAAGTGTTACCATTCACAAAAGAAGCACTAGTTGAAAAAAAAACGTTAGATGGCGGACCCTTTATATAACAAAAAAAATATGATAATTTAAAAAACGCTCAAATTAGAAAATATTACCAAAATTTAAAAACTTGTTAATGCTTACAAAAAATCGTCAAAATTTAAAAAATCACTTAAAACATCTAAAGCGATTTTTTTTTAATTTAATTGATTTTTTCAACTAAGGTGATTTTTAGGTCGTGGCATTTTTTTTTTTTTTGCTTTGTTGTCATTATGGGTAATAAAAACTGGAAATTTTGTGTGCACCAAATTAATTTTCAACATTTAATACATATTATTAAACTTTTAATTGAAAGTGTAAAATCAAATATTATTTTGACAATATTTTTTCTGTGTATAATGTAGGCCACATTTTACCTAATAAATTTGATAATGTTAAAATGAAAATAAAAATGTTTAAAACTTTTATACCACCAACACATTTTCTGTAGCATTGATTTGTTTCTTATTAAATTTCTAACCACCTTTTATAAACATTTATCAAAGTAAATTTTATATATTTCCACTTAAGTTGATACCAATCAAAACTAAATTTGCTTAACTTTAATGAAAACTAATTTAAACTTTCTTCATATAAAATTAGAAAAACCTTAAACTTTACATTACTCGCATAAGATTTTATATTTGTAAAGCATAATTAAGGATTAAATACATTCATGGTGCGAAAGAAAAACGAACGTGCTTAATACTTTAAGTAAAGGCTTATACATGCACCTTATTAGAAAGAAAAAACGTAAATAAATATGTTTATGCTTAAACATGTATATTTTCCAAATTTTATATATAACACTTGTTTATATAGTTATTTATATATAAGCTATAGGACAGAAACTTTACTACACTCAACAAAAAAAAGTCTGTAAATTTAGCTACATTTTCACCGGCAGGATCCTTGCAGAAAAATTGCTAACAAAAAAAAATATAAATTTTTGGCTGATATTAGCTATTTTCCTGCCAGGATCCTACCAGCAAAAATGTAGCTGACTTTACTGGCTTTTTTATTTTAGTGTAGAGAGAATATATATATATATATATATATATATTTTTTTGTTTTTCAAAATAAGCCTTTTACTGCCGAAAAGTCGACAAATATATATTTACCATGAAAAAAAATCAATTTAGCTTACAAGCCTGTATTTTAACGAACAAAACTAGCTATATTTCACGAAAACCCAAGGATGAGTTCCAAAGTTATGACGAATTATGTCAAACAACACAAAATTTAAAAATAGAACAAACCCACCAAGGCGTATGATTATTATGTTTCATATAAATTTTAATTGATATCAATCATACGCACTGATGGTTTTCATATATTTAATTTTAATCATTTAATAACACAGTACAACATTTTGCAACACATGACTTTGGGACTTAATTCTGGGAATTGCACGTGAAAGTAGCCCCAAAAATAAGAACTTCTGAATCATTTGTTTTGTCAAGTTGGCTACAGTAATAATATAATGGCCATATGAATTTTTTGGCTCAAAGTGGATTTTTAGCACTTTTTCTATATTTTAACACGGTTATATCTCGGTGTACTGTACGGAATATCTCTTTTGTGCCTGAAGCAAAGTTGTAGATATTGAATAGGAGAAAAAAAATGCGGAAAAATCCTACCTGAAAAAAGTGCATCCGGTGCCTTAAAAATCGCAAAAATTACCATTTTTCACCATTTTTGCACAATAACTGGATTACAAATCCACAAATATTTTCTTACACAGAAAATATGAGATTTGGAAACAAAATTTAGAACATTTTCAATTATTATTGAGCAAAAAGGTGAAAATGGGGGAAAAAAAATAAAAATCGGAATTATTATTTTCATGCAAAATAAAGTTTATAAAGAAAAAAAAACCTGCGTTTTGTGTATTTGTAATCCAGTTATTGAGCAAAAAAGGTGAAAAATAGGGAAAAATGGGCATTTTTGCGATTTTTAAGGCACCGGATGCACTTTTTTCGGGTAGGATTGTTCCGCATTTTTTTTTCTCCTTTCAATATCTACAACTTTTCTTCAGATACAAAAGAGATATTCCGTACGGTATACCGAGATATAACCGTGTTAAAATATATAAAAAGTGCTAAAAAATCCGCCTTGAGCAAAAAATTCGTATGGCCATTAAATTATTACTGTAGCCAACTTGACAAAACGAATGATGCAGAAGTTCTTATTTTTGGGGCTACTTTCACGTGAAATTCTCAGAATTGAGTTCCAAAATCATGTGTTGTACTGTGTAAATAAAAGCTTTAGTATCTATTTAAAAAATTTCCTAAAAAGTGAAATTTTTATTTTCAAAATTTCGGTTTTTTTCAAAAATTTCAAAAAATTGTAATTATGATCATTAAAAAAAAAAATGTTTTGAACATATTTGTCCAGTGCAAGTAAAATATTATTATAGTATCGTAAAGGGTTTTAAAAAGAAGGCGTTTTTTAAGTCTATCTAATGACGATTTATTATTTGATTTGTTAAATATTTCAGCTTTTCGCAACTTTAAACTCCGTCCCATTATGGCAACAGATTAATAAGTACCAACAAAAAATATTTAACACTTAAACTTAATATGAACATTATACAGCATCTTAGTAGCTGCTAAAGTCAGCCATGTTAAACTCTCTAACAAACATCAATCTCTAAAATATGGTTTAATGAACTTTTATGGTACGAGTACAGTTTTTCTTAAAACTCATACATACACTAAAAAAAAATACGGAATGACAACTGAAAATGTTGCTGTTATTAAGGGAAATTTAACTATTTTTATCCATTTGGTATTTTTTGCCAAATTTAGCAACACATGTCTGCTAAACGTTAGTAAAATGAAATAAGTAGAAAAAATTAGTGAAATTTCAGTAAAAAAATCAGCCAAAAAAAATTGCTAATCTTTATTGCATCCAATAGAATTTCGATAAAATAAAAATTAAAAAAGTAAAATAAAAATACTCTATTGTTGATTTACTTGAATAAACGTCACTACATTGCTAGGTCTGTCAAAAAAACAGAGTAGTATTTGGAAGATGACAAAGCCAATTGTGACAATTTTTTGTTGTTGTTTTTGTTTTTTTTTTGATATTTTAAGTTTTGAATCTCGCTCCTAGACGAGGACAAGAAATTCTCATTGAGTTTGTGATTTAACATAACAAATATCTCTAGAAATTATAATAACAAAGTCCCCTGAAGATTTCCTTAGGCAGGAATGAAATCCGGATAGGGACACGCCTACATCAGATTGCTTTTCACAATTTGTTAAATAAGTTTTGGGACTTTAGCACATTTAATTACTATAAATGCAATTAATGTTTATCCCGATGAAAATAAATTTAAATAACAAATATGCAGGTGCTTGTGCAAATTTAAATGTAACTGACACTAATAGAAAACATATGATTTTCTATTGTTGATTTACTTGAATAAACGTCACTACATTGCTAGGTCTGTCAAAAAAACAGAGTAGTATTTGGAAGATGACAAAGCCAATTGTGACAATTTTTTGTTGTTGTTTTTGTTTTTTTTTGATATTTTAAGTTTTGAATCTCGCTCCTAGACGAGGACAAGAAATTCTCATTGAGTTTGTGATTTAACATAACAAATATCTCTAGAAATTATAATAACAAAGTCCCCTGAAGATTTCCTTAGGCAGGAATGAAATCCGGATAGGGACACGCCTACATCAGATTGCTTTTCACAATTTGTTAAATAAGTTTTGGGACTTTAGCACATTTAATTACTATAAATGGAATTAATGTTTATCCCGATGAAAATAAATTTAAATAAAAAATACTCTGTTTTTCAATCGTTTACACTTTTTTTAATAGATGAACAGTATTTTATTTTCAATTTATAACGAGCTTTCAACCTCCGTATATTTACAAAAATAAAGCAAATCAAACATATTAGCTAGGTTGATACAAGTATTTCGATCTGGCTAAAGAACTTTAACAAAAAACCTATTAATAATCAATTTTGCTCCATTCTTGTCTTCTTAGTAATCAAGCACGTGGTTAGGTCTTTTCCTAACAAGCATCATGACGTTTCTAAACTTTGAAGACCAAAAATGTTCTATTTATATAAAAAATGTTTAGTTTGTACTCTGGCTCAAGTAATATTTTTTACAGTTATATTAGTTATTTGTTTTTATATACATCGAGATTATTTTTATGTTATTTTCAATTTATAACGAGCTTTCAACCTCCGTATATTTACAAAAATAAAGCAAATCAAACATATTAGCTAGGTTGATACTAGTATTTCGATATGGCTAAAGATCTCATCAGAACCCGAAATTTTAGAAAAGTTAGAGCCTCCATAATAGGCAGAACTTTAACAAAAAACCTATTAATAATCAATTTTGCTCCATTCTTCTTTATTTTAATTTTATCTCGGTACTAAAAATTAGTATTCATTTAAAATATTTTTTGTTAGTGAATAGCAAAATTTTTGCTAAATTTAGCAACTGGTTTTCAAAAGTTAGTAAAATATGTTGCTAAAATCAGCAAAATTAGTACAAAATTCTCAGTAAAATGAGAACAGCAAAAAATGCTACTAAAATAAAAAAATTGTTCTAAAAATCAGTACAAAAATAGCAAAGTCCGATTGAAATTTTTTTGTACTAAATTTTTTTTTTCTGAGTGTATGCTTAAGATTTCTGTACTTTAGTATTATAATTTTATTAAAGTTCCTTAACAGAAATTTGTGTTTACTTGTTTATAAGTAAGAGTAAAAATTAGAGTGTGTCAAATATTACGCTAAATAAGAATTTAAAAATAATATAGAAAAAATTAAGTCTACGGAAAATTCTAAGAACATTTCTTCAAGAAAATATAGGTCTAAAATCAAACCCTATACGCGTCAATCGACTTGAATATTGAATTAATATGACATAACAATTGAATGTTAGAACCTGTCCCGTCGCAGGTGCAATCTGAACCGGTTTGCATTGGCCTATCCCCTGATCTGTCTTGTTATCGGTGAAAACAGTACCAATGACTGGTAAAATAGAACAAGTTTAAAAGCAGATATCCCTTATTTTTTATCCCTTGACGTGTCCTGTGACCGGTGTCTTTCCCACAGGTTAATTTCTATTTATTTCAATTGAAAAATTTTCTTAGAATTCTTCGCAGATTCGTTCTTTCTAGACGATTTTTGACAACAAAAACATTACCCACCCAAGTACCCAAAACATTACCACCCAATTATGCATAATTTGGATACCTGTAGGACCGCGAGACTTACGTGGCCCAACTACGACCTAGTGCGTACAAACTCTCTCCTGAGCAGGAGCAGGAGGGATGTCTCGAGGCTGACGGCTGTTCTGACCGGTCACTGGCTGATTGGTAGGCATGGCATTAGACTTGGGATTGTACGCGGTTCACATTGTCGCAGCTGCGGCATACCGAGCGAGGAGGAGACTGTGGAGCATCTTCTCTGCGATTGTCCGGCGCTGCAGAATATTCGACTCCGGATCTTGGGTGACCATATACTGGACGACCTCTCGGTAATATCACGTGTGGGATTCGGTGATCTCATACGTTATCTTAACCGAACGGGGTGGGTCTAGTACTCCGGATACCAGTTCCTTACGGGTAGTGTGGTCTCTTCAAAACGGAGTCGCTTTTTGACTCTACTTTATGCTCACGAGTAGCGTGAGCTGCCACTTAAACCAACCAACCAACCAACCATCATTTCTTTCACCTTCATCTTCATCATCTTTTCTATTTTCTTACTATGATTTATGCCAAAAATGTTAAGTCATGTCATAACATAACTGACACGAATTTCTTGTCAAGTATTAAGACGGATATAAAAAGTCAACATCATGTTCTATATATTGCTTCATAAATAGACTTTCTATAAGGATTTTTTTTGTTTCGTAATATATAGTATAAGTTAAAACATAATAAATTGGGTTAATAATAAGATACAACATAGTAAATTTAACTGAATAAACTCGCAACAATACTCTTAATTATGAAGCTTTCCTCAAAATAAATAACAAAAAAACTGTTATAGTTAAAATAAGATCTAAATTGTAGGTTTTTAAAAAAATTAAATTTTTCTAAGAGAAATTTTTTAATATTTAGATCATTACAAAACAATGATTAAATTTTGTATTAGATTTAATAAATTAGGAATCCACCACAACTGATTATTTTATATTTAGTTTATAACTATAAATAAATAGTTCATTAGAAACCCACTTAAGATTTTTTTTTTTTAGTTCGTTCATAAGGATTTATTAGTTCATTGTGACTTATAATTTACTGATTTTTTTAAAACCTTCAATTTTATTTTTAAGTTTGGGTCATAAGAGTGTGTGGTATATTAAACTACACTAAAGAATTTTTTGAAATTTAGCTCATTTAAACTTTTAATGGGTTACTACCCACAACTATAGCAGTGTAATACAAAGATATTAAAATTGGTGCTTTTCAAATAGTTTTGATTTTATAATTAGGTTTACCAAATCAGCCAGTTTATACACTAAGGTAGACAAATTCTTATAAAGTTGATTTTATCTGTTGTATGTAATCTCTCGGTTTGAGTTAAGACAATTATCGTTTTATTTTGCGGACAACTCAAGATAAGGGTGATGCCTATGAAACAATTGGATTGTCTATCATTAAAATGATCAAACTTTTTGAAAATCAACAAATAAAATATAATATGACAATATCATATTAGATTTTGGACTTGAGGTAGAACAATATTCGAACTAAATACATAAAAATAATTTTTTTTAATTTAAGTTACAAATATACTCTAAAAATGTTACATACTTTAACGAGAGATCTTTTAATATTTAGTTCATTACAGGACAATGTTTAAATTTTGTATTAGATTTAGTAAATTGAAAATCAACCATAATTAATTTTTTATATTAAGTTTATAACTATAAATAGTTCATAAGAAACCCACGTTTGATTTGTTTAATTTCATTTCAAAAGTTTTTTTAGTTCATTGTGGTTTTTAACTTATTGAGTTTTTAAAGCCGTACAATTTTGTTTTTAAATTTACTTCATAACGGTATGGGGTTTAAAATCCACGAAAGATTTTTTTTTAAATTTAGTTCATTCAAATTTTTAATGGTTACTACCCACAACTGTTTTTAATAACTAGCTTTAACGATATTTAGTTCATTTAAATGTGATGGTTTATTTATATTTTTTATTTTAGTTCATTGAGGTTATAAGGTTATAAATCCGCGATTAATTTCTCTTTTTAAATTTAGTTCATTAGAAAACAATGAAAAGATATCTCTTTATATACATTTTTTAATAGAACTTCATAATGATACATTTTTTTACATTTAGTTCATAATTACAAATAAATCATGACCTTTGTTGAAATTTAGTTCATAACAAAACAATTAATATATTTCCCTTAAATTTTGTTCATTACAAACCCATCATGATTATTTTTTTATATTTAGTTCATAATGAAAAATAGTTCATAGCACTAACCCAAGCAAAAATCAATAAATGCATTTTTGATAAAAATTTTGTTAATTACTAAACTATGATGATAAATTTTTTTACATTTAGTTCATAATGCTAAATAGTTCATTAAAAATTAAAAAAAAAAAACAATGATTTTTAGTTTATTATGAGTTATACAGTAAAACTCGCTTAAGGCGAACTCGGTTAATACGAATCCTCGGTTAATACTAACTAATTTAAAAGTCCCGACGTTTTGGCAACAATTTTCATATAAAATACATCTTTTAATACGAACTCGGTTATTACGAACTGTTTTATGCAGTCCCAAAAACTCGTTTTCATACAAATTACCATGTTTAGTACACTCTTTATCCGTTTTATGGGATAGACCTAGTATGAATTCCATATCCGTGGATGACTTTCTAGATATAGATGCTAATGTTTTGACGTCACATACATTATCAGATTAAGAAATATTGGAAATTGTTAATCCTCCCGATGTTGAAAATTTGTCAAGTGATGAAGAAGTCGAAATAGAGGAGGAAGTACCTAATATACAAACGGTACACAATAGCTTAATAAACATAAAAAAAATTATTCGAACAAAATCGTGTGCCGAAGAAGTTGACAATCATATTTTGGTAATAGAAAAACTTATAACGAATGAAATCGTTAATTCAGTCATTCAGAAAAAAATAACAGTTTTTTTTTTTAATTAAGAATTTTAATTGAATTTTTAATTGTAAATGCATGAAATGCTAATTTTATGTTTTATTTAGTAAAAATCTAAATAGTCTTGTTTTTGTTTTAATAAATACATATTTTTCATCGTTAAAAAACCCGCTTAATACGAACCTCGCTTAAGACGAACTAAATTTTTTGGTTCCTCGGAGTTCGTCTTAACCGGGTTTTACTGTAGTTTATAGAAATTGATAGTCTGTGTAAACATCCAATTTTTTCTAGACAAGCTCATAAAGTTTAATTTAAGTTGACTAATTAATTTTCGGAAATAACCTCTTTAGCATTTTTAGTTCATTAGAAAATAAAGTCTTAATTAAAAGCTAATTATGAAAACTTATTTTTACCTCATATAAATTATTAACTTATAACGATTTCAGTTTATTAGTTTATACGAAACTTACAATTACTTTTTTTCTAGATTTAGTTATTATCGATATTAAGTTTATAAAAATTTCACGATCTTTAAAATTGTTGGTACATTTTTTGTTTAGAATTAGTTTAAAACGATATTTAGTTCTTCAAAAGTCCTCGACTAAATTTTTTGAGATTTAGTTCATTCAGATTTTAAATTGAGTTCATTTAGTTATTAAATCTCCACGATTTAACTAACCGTGGAGAAGCGGTAACCCGTGTGGAAACGGTAATAACTAGGTATGCCAAACGGGATTGCTTTTTAAAAATTCCGGGATTCAGGATTTTGCAAATACCGGGATTTTTAAATCCCGGTATTTTTCGGGATTCTAGTATAAGTTTTTGTTAACCAAAAACATTAGATTAGAAACAATTTCGATTGTTAGCGAAAATCTTTTTTCTTTTTTCTGCTACCTTTCGTAGCAGAATTCTGTTATTTTTGATGTAAAGATGTTTTGTTATCGAATGTTCCGTAATTCACTCTATTCTTGAAAAACATTTTTTTGTGTGTTAAAGTGCACATTTTTGAACTTTTCGTATAATTTTTCGCTAGTCGACTAATTAAATCGTTCAACAAAGTCGAGTGCCACCGAAAACTACCTCGAGTGCCAGTTCTGGCAGTAGTGAAACAGTTTTGCCTTCCCAATAAACCAAACGATATTGTTTCGATATCGAAACGGTATCACCTGGGCTATATTCAATAACGTATATAAATATCACTTGTGACACGAAACGATATCACAATTTGCTAGAAAAACTATAGTAAAATACCAATATTTGGCATCTCTAGTAATGACATTGCATTACTTTTCTCACTACCAGTATGACAACAGCTTACTCTCTTAAAGTTTCTAAGAAATCTACGAGAATTGTTTTATTTTAGTTAATTAAGGTTTTTTAGAATTAGTTCATTTAGAATTAGTTTATTTCTAGAATTAAAATAAGTTTTAGTTCAGTAACAAGTTTAGTTCATTAATAAATTCAATTCTTAATATCCAATCAAATTTTTTAATCACAAAATATCATTGAAATCATGATAATTTTTAATTTGAATACAAAAATAATCATGATAACTTTTTATAAAATTTTGTAAATGTGTTAAGTAATACAATTACTATCAGCTTTTCTATATCTTTTTAATTAAACTTTTGACATCAATGCTGTTGTAGTTTAAACAAAAAAAAAAATCATGTAAAAACAAAATCATGTTAATACGCAAATTGTTAATTTAATTTTCATTAAATAAACATATGTATGAGTAGCAAATGCAATTTTTGGTGCATACAAATAAGAGCATAAGCCCCTTTTAAAATGTAAATACCCGACGAAAAAGTTTATATATAATCATATATAGCTTGATATAACTTCATATATTTATATATAATTATATATGCGGCCATATTTAACGGTATATATTCACATCTCATCATATACACTTTGTATAGCTACATGAGATCATGTTTACTTTCATGTATAAAGTATCGATATAAGGCCTCCAAACAAAATTACAATTACTCTTTAAAGAGGTTACCCGAGTAAAAAAAAATGTATGGTCTTATGTGTTTTAACTTAAAATATATAATAATATGTGATTATATATGGTTTCATGCATAGCCATATTATATGATGTAAGATATAATTATGTAAGATTTCATATATGACACAAGATTAAAATTTTAGTCTGAGATATGATTATATATGTTTCAACAACATTAACATTTTTTATGCCTATAAGATATAATTATATATTGTTATATATAACCCCATATATAACCCAACGCCAGATGTCTAAGTTTTTTTTTTATTTTATTAAGAACTATGCATGTCATGGGATATAAGTAATATAATAATAGCAAATTTTCCCTGAAGAAGTCCCCCAATGTGAAGACGAAATATTGGAAAGGAATAATAATAAATAATTATAATTTATAAAAAGGAGCTCAAGCTCGTTAAAAAAAAAAAACAAAATATAGATATAGATATAACTTCTTTTGATCAGATATATACGTTAAATTTAAAGAGAAAAATTCGATCACTTTTACGTATAATTGTATGATCACTTTTACGTATAATTGTATGACACTTGAGCAGAATTTTGAGCGCTTCACGCGTGATCATGCGTGAGTGTAAGTAAAACAAATTTTAAGTAAAACTAATTTTACTCACGTGAACGTGAGTGAGTGCGTGAGTGTGTAGAGTTTTAACAAACAAAATTATTTTTAGATTATATTTTAGTAATTGCTTTATTTAACTTAACCGATTAAACATTTTTGGGGGTTGAAAATACTAAATAAATGTCAAAATTACAGATTCAGAGCAAATTACCTTAGTTGTTAATTTTTCCCCCCTGGGTCAGGTTTTATTTCGTGAACTTGCGTGATTTACGTGAATCGCGTATGAGTGTTAGCAAAAACTAAATTTACTAAAGAGAGCGTGAGTATGTGTGAGTCAATAAAAAATTCTCGCCAGTGTGTGTGAGTGGAATTTTTCTCTCTTGATCGTGAGTGAGTGTGACCCAAAATTCACTCACGTGTTCTTCTCTATCTCATATATAATTATATGTGGTCGCCTTTATCAAACAATTATATAACTTTTATATATAAATATATATAAACATATTTAATTTTTCAATCGTATTTCCAAACTATTTTAAAGAATTTTATAAGTTGTATCAAGTTATATATAACTTGATCAAATTAGATTAAATAATTTTTCGGATCAAATTATATCCGATGAGATTCCACGAGATAAGGTTGTTATGCCATTTTTCTTATCAGATATGATATGATATGGAATTATAAATATATATGATTATATACATATTGAAACTTTTTTCATCGGGTATATATAATTGTGTATGTGTACTACCAACAATTGCTATCAATATATATTAAACTGATGATCAATATTATAAAACTGCTAAATATGTGTGTGTATGTCGGCATAAAAATCCTCACTAAATTTAACAGAAAATAACATTATAAGTGAATCAATGCGCAAAAATCAAATTATATTTTGCAATTCGTAAATGGAAATGAATCAGAATTAAACGAGAAAAATGTTATTAGCGCAAATAAATCACACTCTTACAAAATTGAAATATACACACACTAATAAACTTTTACACCCATAAATACCAGAAAACAAAAATGAACATATAAACGATACAGTTAAAAGGAAATTTTTTGAGTTCAGCATTTTAGTTAATTTCGTTCGCGAACTATTTAATTTTCAAATGATCTTTTCTAATTTGCATTCATTATATTCAGAATTATCAAACAAACTATTGCCCAATATAATCTTATAAACGATTGAAAAAAATTGGCGAATGGGCGAAGGAAGTAGAAGAAGCAAACTAAATTAGCTACGAACTATAATGCCCAACTCTGGAAATTTTTATAGATAACATTTATGATCCATTATTGATTAAAATAGTATATTACCAAAACTTTCATGTGTATACAAAAGTGACTGAAAGTGCATCTCAAATGATAATTGTTTGCTGGGTTATATACTCTCACTCATATACACGGTTATGCATAAAAACTTTTTTTCCCACACAATACAATAACATCATCATGCCATTTGCATTCACACATTCATTTCATATTATAAACTTTATAGTTTTGAAATAGTACATATAAAGTATATTAGGGCGGAATGATTTTCAGTTTTTTTTTTTTTTTTTGTTTGTTAGAATTTCGATAAGCTAGAATGGTATCACCATCTAAAACTATCAGTAAAATTTCAATATATTTTGCAATCTGCTAATGTACAATTTTGTAGAAATTTCACCATAATCCCAAAATCAACCCTCCCTTATCTATATTTAAGAGTATATTTTGTGAATATCTAACATATATAACAGAGTCTGTATGTGTGAAGGCAAAAAAAAATATATAAAACTTTTTTGAACTGAATTGTAACTTCCGTTTTTATATAAATTGCTTTTGATGTTATTGGCATACATATTTTTTTTTGTATTCGCCCAAACATATTATTAAATAAAATATAAAAAAAAAATATTTAAAAAAAAAAATTTCAGTTTAGTTGAAAATTTTATGGTAAAATAAATATTATTGAAATTGTTAAAATTAATCACAGGATGTTTGTTGTTATTGGTTTTTGGCTTAAAGCTTAAAAAGTAAGAAAAATTTTTATTGTTTTTTGTTGAGTATATTTTTGGCGCTAAACCCCTAAATGTATGTTATGGTATTTGTTATAGGATTTATATCTATTGTTCACACCTATTTTGTGGTGTGACAACAAAGTTTTGTCGGGTAATAAATTCGATAGATATATATAAATATTAGAGATAAAGCAAAATTTAAAAATCGCAATGAGAATATTAAATGGCAGTAAAATGGAAGCACTCAAACTAGTTTAATTTAAAAAAATACATAAATTTAGTTAACTAAATATGTGAGTATTAAATTTTTTAAATTAGAGAAATCATCGATTAAGTTTTATTTAAAACAAGTTAAAACGGAAATCAAAAAAATATTTTTTTTAATTTAGTTCATTACGCTATAGTCTAGAATTTAGTTCATAAAAATTCGACAATTATTTATTTAATTAGTTCATGTTAAACAAAAAATATGATGAAATTCTTAGAGTGTTTTTTTTAATTTAGGTCTTTATCAAATCCATAAAATAATTTTTCATATTAAATTACTTTCATTAAGAAATTTACGACAAAATTTAATTTTTAAATTTAGTTCATTTAAAAATCTTAATTTTAAATTTAGTTTATTCAAAAATCCACTCAAAATATTTTATTTTAAATTAAGTACATTTAGAAATTTACAATTTAAGCTGTGTTAGTCTTTAGTTCTTTTAACCCTTGGTTTATTTAAAAATCCAAGATGAAATTTTTATAGTCAATAGTTTATTTTTTTGTTAATTAGTTCGTGTTAAAAAAATGAAATGAAGTTCAATTAGAAATTCACGATATTTTTTGTTCATTTAAATTAGTTCATTCAAAAATTCGTAACTTTTTTTAATTTAGTTCATTAAGAAATATACGACTAAATTTCTATAGGCCCCTAGTTTATTTTTATTCCTCTACTAATATTATAAATTTCAGTTCATGAAGTAATACCCCATTAATTTTTTTTCTTTTTGTTCGTCATTAGTTTGATTTAAATTAAGTTCATTAAGGAGTCGCCGTGTAATTATTTTAAAATTAAAATGTTTATTTTGTTCATTAAGAAATCTACTATAATGTTTTGTAGGTCAGCGTTTAATTTTTGAATATAGTTTATTTAGAAATACACTATAATGTTTTGTTTGTCAGTGTTTAATTTTAGCATTTCTGGCATTAGGAAAACCACATAGTGTTTTGTGGGTTAGTGTTTAATTTTTGAATTTAGTTAATTAAGAAATCCACGAATAAATTTTTTTAGGCATTAGTTCACACTAAATTTTGTTCATTTTGATGTTTACAATAAATTTTCTAAGTAATACTTTGTTTTAACTGTAGCTCAAGGAGTTGAAGATTAATTTTGTCATTATAAATTTAGTTTAAATCCTTTTTAGTAATTCATTAGTGCATATTGAATTCAGTTTATTACAAAGCCATGATATATTTTTAGTTCATTAGTTTATATTAAATTTATTTATAAATTCAAGAAATTCTGTTTTAAATCTCGTTTAAATAAAAATCTTGGCTTAATTAATTTTTTTAGTTCTTTAGATTAGATTATATTAAATTTAATTTATTTAGAAATCCACGAAATCCTTTTTAAAATCATTAGCTCATAATAAATTTAGTTCATTTACAAAGCCAAAATATTTTGTTAGTTCATTAGTTTATATTTATTTTAATTTATTTAAAAATCCACGTTAAGTTTATTTGTTCCTTAGGACATTTATGATTTTTTCAGTTCATCAGTTCACACAAAATTAATTTAATTTAGAAATTTAAGATATTTTTTTTTTTTTAGTTTATAATAAATTTAAAAATGCATGATACTTTTTGGTATAAGTTTACGATATTTTTAGTTCATTAGTTCGCAGTACATTTATTTCATTCAATTCATCTTATATTAAGTTTATTTATAAATCCACGGTATCTATTTAGTTCATTAGTTTGTATTTAATTTTGTTCATTAGCTGATATTAAATTTAGTTCATTATTTCTTATGAACGGAGACAAGAATTTCATGCATTGAAAAAGTGTTTTAGGCGCATATTTAAAGTTTGTTTAATTAATTATTTTTATGTTTTTAAGCAGTTTTAAAATTAATGTGTATTATTTAATATATTCTCTGAACAGGCTTTGCCCAATTAACACAAAATTTTGAATAATTATATTGAAAAATACTCCTTTAAAAAAACACTAAAACCTGTATCTCTGAATCCCAGTTTGCATATAAAATGTAAGAGAACACTTAAAAGCGCTTGATCAGCTTGGATAATATTTAGCCTATCTGATCTTTGGTCAAATATAAAATAATATTATAGGTAAATTATTACAAAAAACTTTTAAACGACTATTTTGTACTGCATAAAATAATTTGTACTGAATAAAGATAATTATATTTTGAACTGGATAAGAATAATTATTCGAAAAGAATTTACCATCTTGACTACACAAGTAAATAAGAAAAAATTTAGAATATTGTTATCCTTTTTACAAGGGACCATTTTTTTTTTCTGCTAGAACTTAGTTCATTATTTGTATATAATTTTTGAAAATCTAACCGATAAGCACATGAGTTTATCAAATACACAAAGTCAAAAATACGACAAAATTTATTAAGTTATTATTAAGCTTAATAAAACTGAAGACATTGTAGTATTTTATATCATAATTTCACGCTCTATCAAGTGATCATCAATAGGATTTAAATATTCAATATTTGGGTAGTAAATGGTCATTGTACATTTTCTTAGGCTGCCAATCGTAGCAGATTTAAAAACACCATTAACTTAGAACAAAAGTGAGACATTAGTATTTATTTGTTATAATTTTAAAAGTCTTTATGATTGACCATTGCAAAATGTGTAAAAAAATAGAAATATTTTTCCTAACAATATTTTCCATAAGAACTCACGAAAAGCTTATGGGTGTTTACTTTAAAAAATATTATTATTTCTTAAATACAGGGTGTAGTTTTATTTATTTTTTATTATTTTCATAATTAAAATATATCACTTTTATAACTTTTGCCACCTGCTTTTTATATTACCGTCTTTATAAATTTTTTTCATTCATGTCACTTTATGCTAATTAAGTTATTTTAACTTTAACATATCAAGCAAACATTTATCTTACACTTCAGCATCAGCGCCCATTACAAAAGTTAATATATGAACCATTTTTTTGCAGGTGATAAAAAGGCCGTTTCAATAAATTAAATATTTTGCTAAAACTTTACAGTTTTTATAATACATAATGACAGAGGGTAGAAAAAAATTCTAAAATTACAAAATATAACCAAAATTTAAAAAAGTAGATGAAATTAAAAAAAAAAAAAAAAAAAGATTAAAATGAAAATGAAAATGAAAAAATCGCTAACGATTAATTTGTTTTTTTGTAATTTCGGCAAATTTTTTTAAATTTCTTAATTTTTTTAATTTTGGCAATCTATTTAAGCGATTTTGGCGTTTTCTTCCCAATCTTTTGCATATTTTTTTTTTTTTCAATTTTAACGATTTTTTTTAAATTTTGACTATATTTTAAGTTCCCAACAATTTTTAAATTCAATTAAACATTTAATTGAATTAACAAATATTTTAATTGAAACTCGATTTTAGCTTTTTATGTGTATGAAAAAACATCCCTATGGGGAATGAGGAGTCAATTGTTCTAAAAGTGACTGGTTAAAGAAGAACTTATCACAGGACTGGTATAATTTAATACTGAAGTGGGTTAAGCAGTGTCAATTGTCCCAAAATTACCAATCCTGTAACTGGTAAAGGGATAACCAGAATGCTTATTAACAAGAAAAGTCAGTTGGCCAGAATTTTACCCATTGGAAGCCGTTTAGTTTTTGTTTATTTTATACGACATGACCCCTTTCCGACAGTCTTATGGTATGCCCATCTATGGTTAGTCCTGTGGCATGCCACTATGTGGTTTAAAGCAGGACAAATGGCGCCCTCCTATGACAAGCCAATGTTAAAGTTGCCAGTTGTTTACATAGGGTAGGGTTTAGCAGAGGACCGGTCTCTGGCACGAAGGGACCGATCCTGTGGCACACGCAGAACCGGTCCCATTCCCCATAGGGATATTTATAATCATGCTGTTTTTTCAACAATACTTTCAGTAAATTAAACTCCCATTAAATAAACTTTTCAAAATCCCAAAAATGTTTAAAAGAAAATGCTTTATATACAGAGATACGTATACATAAATATGTATGTATATGTATAAATGTACAAAAACAACACCAGGAGCAACACCATAACTTGCGTTAAATTTTGTGCACTGGTACAAGAGTATAAATGAACTGTATTTTTAAGCCTTCAACAAAATACAAATACAATTTTAATGGGGGTTCATTCTTAAAAGGGGCCTAAAAAGTCAACACTCTTCGTATAAAGGCAAAAAAGAAACAAGCTGTTAATGATAATAACTAATTTTAGATTTCCTGTTTTATATTTGTACCTATTTTATCTACGCTCCTGTTACTTGCACCTATCTGTTTAAAAAAATATCATGTGCAGTTGCTAGCAAAGCTGGATTTCCTTTAATGAATATATTTGTATATTACATTTGAATGCCTCGCTCGAATAAGGGTATAAGCGACATTTTTTTTTTTTGAAAACCCGTTTTTACCAAATATGGTTTATCAAGCATTAATACGTATACAAATGCCAAAAATTTTGCTAAATTTTGTCTTTTTCTGTCCCAAAACTAATCTTAAAAGGCGACTTTTCTTGAAATTATATTTTTATTTTTAGAAATTTAGTAAAGTTTAAAGGGTAGACTTATGTATTTTGCAGTGAAACTAATGTTTATTTACCAAAATTTAAACAGAATATGCCAAAGTTATATATGTAATTGATATTTTAATTCTCAAAACGTTTTCTAACGTTTTTTTTTTTCAACTAGTGCTTATTTCGTGAATGGTAACACTTAGCTCATGTCTGATTTGAAAGATAATTAGTTTTATCCTTCCGCTGAACGAATATGGTTGTGTATACGCTTGAACAATGCTGGGAAATATTGCGACATTACTTTGAAAATCATGGTAATATTGCAGAATGTGTGCGAAAATTGGGTACGGATTTTGGAAGAAGAGAAGCACCGTCAGCTCCGTATGTTCGTTATCTTGTGAAAAAAGTGTAAGAAACTGGCATCCTCATCGATAAACCAAAGCGTGAAAAGCCAAAAACAGTGCGTACACCCGAGAATATTGCTGCTGTGGCAGAAAGTGTGCGTGAAGCGCCATCAACATCAATTCACAGTCGTTCTCAACAATGCAACATTTCGGAGACATCATTGAGACGAATTTTGCATAAAGACCTTGGTATGACGCCATACAAAGTCCAATTGGTTCAGGAGTTGAAGCCAATTGACCATGCAATGCGTTTTCGCTTCGCTAAGTGGGCCTGCGATCGACTTACAGAAGATGCCGATTTTGCCAAAAAAAAATCATCTTTTCAGATGAAGCTCATTTTGATCTTGGCGGGTATGTAAACAAGCAAAATTGTCGTATTTGGAGCACAGAAAACCCGCACGCATACATTGAAAAGCCGATACACCCAAAACGAGTCACTGTTTGGTGCGGATTTTGGCCCAGAGGCATAATTGGGCCATTTTTCTTCGAAAATGAGCAAGGAGTGGCAGTTACAGTCAATGGCGATCGTTATCGGGCCATGTTGAAGGAATTTTTGTTCACAAAAATTGAAGAGGAGGATATTGGCAACATTTGGTTTCAACAGAACGGCGCTACGTGCCACACAGCCGAAACTACACTCGATGTTTTGCGCCCTGTTTTTGAAGATCGCATTATCAGCCGCAGAGCTGATGTCGTTTGGCCACCTCGGAGCTGCGATTTGACACCTTTGGACTATTATTTGTGGGGTGCCGTCAAAGATAAGTGTTACGCCAACAAGCCAGAGACAATTGACGCTTTAAAGGACAATATTCGTGAAGCCATTGGTGAAATAGAGCTGCACACAATCGATAATGTGCTTAAAAATTGGACTGCATGGCCAGCTGCCTCGGCCATTTGAATGAAATTATTTTCCATTATTAACCGGAAGGATTGTACTTTCAAATAAAAAAAGAAATTTGAGAAAATATTCAGTAGTTTTTGTTTATAGCATTTTCAAAAAAAAAAAAGTTAATTGGCGGACCCTTTAAATGAATTCTTTAAAACTAAAAAATAATCATAACTATGGTTAAGTTGAGATAAATAAGCAGGTCTTAAAGAGATAATTTTGCCTTTATAAGATACAATGTTGGTTGATTATTATTTTTGTCAAATTTATGGCATAATTTTAACTTTTTTTTAGATTGTTGGTAAAATTTATATCACTATACTGCGCTGTTAAAATAAAATTTCAGATTTTGACAAACATTTTTATTCAAAGAATTTTAAATAAAAACTACAAAATTTAGCAGATTTTAGGAAAAATAATTTTTGAGGGGATTTTTTTGGTAGTAGAGTAAATCTAGAGGGTTTTTTTTGACAATTTAGGGGGATTTGTAAAGAAATACTTGGAAACACTGAATTAATATAAAAAATTTAATAATTTAATTTAAAAGTGTAATTGGATTTCGAATTATAAATGTGTACGTTCTATCAACGATTACAGACCAGGGACAAAGATCTTTAAAATTTGTTTTACCAACGTTTTGAAAACGTTATAACATACCACCCGGCGACGGTAAATCGTGGTTATCATTTGGGTCGTTGTCATAACGCTCCGAACGGTTGAAAAAGCATTCCAAAATTTGTTTTTGCAAAGCTCTGAGAACGGTTAATATGCCATCCTCACACCGTAAAACATGGTTATCATTTGGGTTGTTTTCAAAACGCTTTAAACTTTTGAGTTGGAATGGTCTTAAAACGCTTGTTCCAACTTCTAAGGTGCTTTTAAAACGCTTTCATGATCATATTTTTCTACCTGTAATGCTTAGTCTCTTACTATTAAGGTGTAAACTTTTTGTTAAAACTGGAAATAAAAGTGTCCCATAGTTCCGCTGATATTTTAATAAAATTCATTAGTGAGATAAACTGCGTGTTTTATTTTTTGTACGCACTATAACGTTCAGGAATTTTCATATAGTGGTTCGAAAATCCAAAAGGAGAAAAATATTATTTAAAAAAACTACTTAGAAAATCTATGAAAATAGAAATCAAATTGTAACATATACCCTTATTCCACTTAAGCAAATTTTCGAGTGGAATTTTTTGCTACTTCTGCTTAATATTTTTAAATGAAATTTTATTTATGTAGCCTATATTTGTAGAATACCAAAAACAAATGTATCAAAACCCAATGTTTTACCGTTTCCTACGTTTTTTACCTCTTCTGAACACTTTGATTTTTGGATTTTATACCCTTTTTCGAGAGAGGCATTCATTTAATTAATTTAAAATGAAATAAAGGATTTGAAATGAAGAATCATGATAGTTAAGTCTAAAAAAAATAAATAATTAAATGTGAAAACAATGCAATTATTTTAAACTCGATTTATTTTTCAAGAGGACATAGAAGGAGAAGAGTAATTTATAAAAAAAAAAACTTGAAATCCCTTTTTAAATAAAAAAAAAAAATTTTTTAACAAATTCAATGTACAAAACTATTGCGAAAAAATTTTTTGGAATAAAAAAAGGTGCGAAGAAAAAATTCTAACTTTGAACCGCATTAAACCTTAAAGCCAACAAGTAAGGGGTCCGCCAAATAAATTTTTTTTTTTTTGAACTCCTGAACCAATTGGACTTTGTATGGCGTCATGCAAAATTCGTCTCAATGATGTCTCCGAAATGTTCATATGTTGAGAACGACGGTGAATTGATGTTGATGGTGCTTCACGCACACTTTCTGCCACAGCAGCAATATTCTCGGGTGTACGCACTGTTTTTGGCTTTTCACGCTTTGGTTTATCGATGAGTATGCCAGTTTCTTTCACTTTTTTCACAAGATAACGAACATACGGACCATATTCGTTCAGCGGAAGGATAAAACTAATTATCTTTCAAATCAGGCATGAGCTAAGTGTTACCATTCACGAAATAAGCACTAGTTGAAAAAAAAACGTTAGATGGCGGACCCTTTAGAAGCATTATGAGGTTTATATTTTTAGATTTTTCTTTGTATTTTTTTTTTCACATTTCAAAATAAAAATAAAAAACAACGATTTTTTGTGCGTGTTTTTTTTTTTAATTTTTGATGCAAATCAAAAATTTTAAACTCTACATTATTGACTAAAGAATTTAGTCGTGTGTGAAACAAAATATAAATTTATTTCTCAGATGAGTACCCAAGACTCCACGATGGCACCCGATGTTGCCTTTAAAAAATGGGTCTATAATGAAATTGTTTCCAGGGTTGCCATGACAGTCCGAATTCCAAATTATAATTTTTAGAATAATATCTTGTATTGTGTTTTTCTATCGCAATAACAATTTTTTGACTAAACCATTAATTTATTTTTGTATAATTGCTTAAATATTGTCGTTTTTATTGATTTCTAAAGCTAGCTACATATATGCCCCTTAAAATAGGCAGTGCCGAATTTGACTGAGCTGAAAAAACTTATTTTTAAACAAACTCAAGAAAAAAAATTTCGTAGAGTAAAAATGATAACGAATTTTTCTTCATTTATTAAAATGAGAAAACGTATGTTTTTCTTATTTGAAACAAATATAAGTTTCTAAAATTAGCGGAAAAAAATTACACGAAAAAAATGTCAGAAATGCATTAAGATGAAAACACAATTTTTTTTTACCAACTCAAGGAACAAAACATTAGCAACAAAAAAATTCGCAGAAACACAATACTGAGAAATAAAATTGGCAAAAAAAAAAAAAAACGGAGGCAGTTCACCCTTTGGATCACATTAAACTTAAGAGCCACAAGTGTTAGAATTAAAGTAGACAGTGGCGAATTTAGTATACCTACCATTTTTCCATTGCGATGAAAAAACTTTTTTTTTCATAAATTCAAAGAAAAACAATTTTGTGGAATACAATTTATAAAGAACATTTTTCTTCATTCATTAAGATGAAAAACAAAAATTTAACTTTCCAAAATTAAATTAAATTTTTTTTAGTAATGTGACGAATTTTGAATACCCTCTATACATAAGGATGAAAAAATAAACCTTTTTTTTGACAAATTCAAAGAACTAAGTTTTCGTAACAAAAAAAAAATTGAGAAAAAAAATCGTGGAAACACAATTTAAAAAAAAATAGAAAAATCAGAGAAAAATTCAACGACAAGATGTGCACAAAAAATTCAACTTTTGGACCTTATAAAAATCTTAAAAAGCGTGTGCCGAATTCGATATACCCTTTTTCCATTGAGATGCAAAAACCTTATTTTTAACAAATTCAAGTATCAAACTTTTGTGGAACAAATTTCGCAACAACGAATTTGGGAAAAACTTGTCGAATTTTGCTTTGTTTGTTAACACATTTTAAAACACAAAAAATATGTGGAAAAAAATTACCCATTTTCTAACGAAATTTCAATAAATTGCTATAATTTTAATAACATATTAATGTGTATGCTTTGATTTTTTCGTTCTACGAAGAAATAAATCCAGGATTAACAATTGAACAATCATTATATAAAATATATATTAATTTCTACAGTACGAACTGGGAAAATAATTGATTTTCAGTTTGTATGTGTTGGTTATTTCGCGCACTGTATGTTTTTCTGTATAACACTTTATAAACAATGTTATTTTTTTTCCTATAAGCAAAGCAAGAAACCTATAACTTCTAAACTTTTCTTAATAACAGTTTTTCTTTCATTATAATGCCATCTTAACCCATTCCTGCCTATTGGGTATTTAAATACCCAAAAAGGAGCCATCTTAAAAAAATTATAGCTAAAGCCAGGTAAGAGTTGCATCAAATTGATTTTTACAGGTAGGTGGAGAAAGGATTAAAATACTCTAGAAAAATGTTGGTGTAAAATTGGGGGTTGGTAATTATCTGTTCAATTGTCTGCAAATTTACATATTCTGAAAAATTGAAAGAAAGAATTGAAATTGCCTGTGAAAAATTGGAGAAGCGACACATCGGAAAACTTTATTGTTGGCTAATAGTGTTAGGTATTCTTTAAAGTGAAAAAAATTTGTAGCTGGGTAGGACCACTCACTTGGGCTACAGGTATGATTTCATGACATGACCATTAAAATGCTTGAAATATCGATTATTTTCAAGTAAAAATGAAGAGTTTTACATGAAAGAGCATAACAAAATAATTTAATTAAAAAACCACAGAAGAATTATTTTATATCAGTGGCTAATTCATAAGTCCCAAGTATGGGAAATCGAAAAGAAAATTATATCAAATAACTTCCAAAACCTTTAGTAAAGAATGTGTAAATTTCATCGATATTGGACAATGGAATCGGGGGTCAGGCATTAATGGGTTAATAGGTTTTACAATTAGACATAAATTTTACTATTTCTCTTCTTTTTAAACTTTTTTGGCTAGCAAAAGTGCAACAAATAAAAATTAAGAAGAAGAAAAAAGTAAAACAGGAAATAAAACGTTATTTGAAAATCACAAAACGCATTGAGAAAAAATATTGCAAATATATGAGAAGTAAGTTGTTGAAATGATGCCAAGTGCTAGAGAGTTTGGTAATTTGAATGAATAAGAACAAATGAATGAATAAAATGTTATAAATTTACTACGCACATAAATTCCATAATTAAATTATGTATAAGAAAATGTGGTTTGCACACTCATAGAAATAAACCTGTAAATAGAGCTACAAAAGCTACTAACACAGGAGTGCCCAAGAGTTCCTTATGGAAGAGCAAACACCAATACATCTAAAGAAAAACTAATTTTTATTCAATATTTTTGTTGTAAAAACCAATACATACAAAGAAAAAAGAAAAAATATTTCAATGTTTACCAGCAAAGCATACGAAAGTGTTGTTGCTTTGCATTTGCGTGTATACAGTGAAGAACGACAAAAAAAACTAATAAGACAAAGTTGTTTGTGTATTTCGTGCTGAGTGCTCTATGTGTGTGCTCTAGTGCTGAGTGCTCTATGTGTGTATTAAAACACACAGTGTTTTTAAAAAAACAAATGAGCACGAAGCGCATAGGGCTTGGGCACCCTTGTACTAACAAGTAGTTAAAAATTACGTTGTAGAAAAAACTGCTAAAATTAGCATATTTTTTTTGCTAAATCTTAACAAAATAAGAACTTTAACTTTACATAATTTTAGTTTAATTCAATTTGAATTTTAGTTAATTGAATATAGCAATTTACTCTGCTAAAATTAGCAAAAACTTTTACTACATATTTGTAGACTAAAAACAGCAAACAAAACCTGCAATATCCTCACAATTTTTGCTATATTCAGCATAAATTTAGTAGAAAGCAAATAACAGTAATTTTGCTAAAATCAACAGACAATTTTGCTAAAAAAAATTGTATGAGGCAGATTTTTATTCGCATTAAAAATAAATAAAAAAAAAAAACTTTAAAAATTTCAAATTTTTTATGATTTTTTTTGTCTACTAATATTCAGCATATTTTTAGCTGATATTAACAGATTAATATGATATTAGCAGATTAATATGTTACTTTCAATTAACCAAAATTAAGCTCAAATATAAGTAACTATTTGTAGATTGAATAGATTTATGTTTGCTATTCGTATCTTACTAATATTTAGCAAAAAAAAAATCTGCTAAAATTTTTTTTTAAATGTTTTTTGTAACTTAATTTTTAACTAATTTTTAGTAGTTGTAGCAAATAATTTTACTAATTTTTTTCTATTAGTGCAAAAATAAAAAGAAGAATAATTCTGTTCAAGAAAAAGTTTTTCTTTAGAGTCTAAAGATGTGCTCAAAAACTTTATGATGACGAAAACGAAAAAGACCATGAATGAGCATGATTAAGATGAGGTTAAAGATGAGACAAAGAATTAATGTTGTTTATAGTGTTGGTAGGAAAATTATATATATATATATATATATATATTAAACAAAAATTAAGTTAAACTTAAGCAAAAGTTTGTTTTATACTATCAACTAGGGCAAGGAATTTCATGCAATTAAGTAAGGAAAATAGGCGCTTATAAAATGCAGCTAATAATTAAAAATATGCACCAAAAACATTAAAAATATACACATTAAAAATATACACATTAAAAATATAGACACAAAATAGAATTTGCCATCCAGTTTTTTAATAGGAAAAAAAATCTTACGCTTTTCTTCGGTTCAGCACGAGTTTAAAATGAAATGAATGATTTCGCTAAAATAAAAAATTACTAAAATTTTATTATTTTTTCAACAAATTTAAAAATAAATGCTAAATAAATGGAAAGCACAAAATATGCATAAAAGGTAAAAAAAATCCAAAAATATGCACTTTTGACAACATATCCAAGTTATGCAACTAAAAATCGATGCCATTTTGTTCTAAATTTTATGATTCGGATTAATGCTAGGCTAAATATAAATCAGTTTTAGATTATAGAGAAAAAACATGTATTTGCATGAAATTCCTTGCCCTACTTACTACCAACCATAGACAATTTTTTTTAAATGTCCATAAGAGAATGTTTGTTGTTTTCATTTGTTTGACATTTAACAATTAATCATTTTGGCTTTTAATCTTTTGTGTTTGTCGTCTATTTATTTATTAGTGTAAAAAAAAAAAAAAACTTTTGTCTCGTTATTTAACGGCCATTGGATAACAAATTTTTACGTTGAACTTCACTTGACATTTAGTTCATTTATTTGCTTCATTCTTATATAGTCTCAGTCTTTGTTAGTGTAAAGAGTGGTTATTGTAGTGTTGCGTGCGGTTTAAACTAAACTAAAGTTTTTAAACCAAAGACATTTGTAAGGATATTTAAGTTGTAATTAAGCTAACTTAATGGTCTTACTATTTAGGATTTAAAATTTTACACACAATTAAGGACGTTAATACAAATACAAATACTAACATATAATATTAAATACTAAATTTATTAGGACAATATCCTAATGAAGAAATATAGAGTATGGCCTCGAACTTGAATAATTTTCATTTTCATTGCACAATTAAAGGTCGAAAAAACATAATTTTTATTTTTAATAAAAATTATAACAAACTTGTAAAAAAGGCAAAGTACCGCCAAGTTTACTTCCCCTGTTTTGTTTACAAACTAAACAAAATATAAAAAGGAGAGGAAAACAAAAAAACGTGTATTAAATATCCACCAGAGGTGGATCTTGCACATCAAACAAGTTTTCAATTTATTTTTTGATCAATGGTTATAATCTTTAACTTCAAACTCATATGTATATTAGTTCTCATGTAGTGAGTAAACTAGTTCATATGAATGTTTGATGTTTGGCATGGGATTGTTACCGCTTTCAAAACGTGTTCTGATGATGGGAACCTAGAAAATTCACGAACTTGAATAATTTTCATTTTCATTAATACTAAATTTATGTTATGATTTCCGCTTAAATTTGAAAAAAAAAAAAAATCTTGATAAAAAGGACGAAATAAAATTGTTGCTAATATGATTTCAACAAAATGTCGCTTGTGAGAAATATTTCAAACTTGATACAAAGTTTAATTCATACACTGAAAATTATTCATGAACAAAGATGTCAAAATAACTAAAACTAAAATAAATTTTCTGAAAGTTGTATATATATTATAAGAAGAACGATTCTTAGGTCAACCTTTCTCTGGAGTTAACTTATAAAGGACACTATATATAATCTGAATATTTTTCAGTCAAACTTGGCAGATATAGAGAAAATAGATTGAAAAAGAATTTTGTTGTGCGCTCCCCCCCCCCCCCCCCCCGTAGGCTAGTTGGTAGCGTTGTGGCTTATCAGTGCGGGGGTCGTGGGTTCGATTCCCACCAGAGGCAGTGATCTGTTTCCGCTACAACGCGGCGAAAGCCATAGTAGCTAGTGCTCGGTTAGGGTAATAGTATATTATTTGTAATTATATAATAATTAATTAACAAAAAAAATTTTCATTATATTGATGACACTGTTTCATAAATCGTTTGTCTCATCAATTATTCATCATATTTATAAAGTTTTCATAGATATAATAAAGAGTTTCATAAAAATTGTTGACAAATGTTTCATAACTCTACATCATCAAATAAAAAGGTTCATGATTTCTTATCAATTGAAAATCGGAATTTCAATTTGAAATTTATAAATTACCATAGAAATTAAGATTTATAATTTGAAATTACAAAAAATTGTAGTTTAGATTTTCCATTTAAAATTTAAAAACTATTAGAACACAAATTGAAAGTAAGAAATTATAATGAGTTGATGTGTTCTAAATTTTAAATGAGATTTTGTGAATAGAAATTTTTATTTCTCTAAATTTCAGTGGAAGTTTTTTATCTTAATTAAAGTGTTTAACACAAGAACGACCGAACCAGTCACTTTGACTGGTTTGGCATCTTTGATTAGAAACTACAAGTTTTTCTTTCAACTTATTTCAGATATTATTATATGACTTTTGTAGGATTAAGTAGCGTTAAGTTCACTTAGTTTCCAAGAAAAATTTTTTTATTCATACTCTGCCCAAAACCAGTCAAAACGACTGCTGTTTTTTGCAAATTCGTCAAAAATACATTTTTCATCCGTTCATTACGGTTGAAGCCGTAGTGTAATCTAAAAGTCTATCACTTCAAAACAGCATTTAAAGCTTTTCTAAATGTAGTGCTGTTTAAAGGATATTTGGAATATAAAGTAGATATGTGAACTTTTAATTAGTTGTTTTAGTGTAACTTCTTCTAAAATTGTATGATTTTTAAATCATTTATATATTAGTTTGATATAATTTTTATTAAAAATAAAAATTATGTTTTTTTTCGACCTTTAACCCTCTAACCGGCAAGACCGTCTCTAGACGGGGTATTTTCAATTGGCCATAAGTTCGTCAACAAAGTGTTTTATTATAAAAATGTAAGCTATATCGATAGAGAACGAAGTTAGCCACATATTTTGCGAAGTAATGTTTTGTGTACATGTCACGGTTTGGAAGCGAGAAAGCGTTATAGTTAAAGTTTTCGGTAATTTCAAAAAATAAATATTTTGAAATAACCACAATTTTGAAAAGTCCTTAAAACACATTTCTGTTAACATAAAACCATTCATATTCCACACAAAGGAAGATTGAAGCTTAAACTTTTGGAAAATGCTCTAAGTTTGGTCCAAGGACATACAGGATTGTAAAAGGATACCTATAAAGGACATCATCTTAACTTGAAAACGTAGACGGATTTTTATGAAATTTGGCAGAAATATTATATTTGGTAATACTATCAAATCTTCAAAGTTTCGTCAATATATATTAAAGTTAAGGTGCGTTTTCGCTCAATTTCGCGTTTTTCGAAAAACGAAAATCGCCATATCTTTTTATCTAAAAGCACAAAAGGACTAATTTTTGGACTGTTGTTATATCTTTGTAAGAAGAATAATTTATGCCTTAACTTTTTAAATTTAATAGCTTAGTTTATGAGATAGCCTCTAAACCTATTTTGACCCATATCGCCTAAAATAGGCAACGAAAAAAATTTCGCTGAAACAAAATATTCTTTATTTCTCGTGCCAAACAAGTGATATAAATTTCAATCCAAAAAAGCTTAGGCCGGTTAGAGGGTTAATTGTGCAATGAAAATGAAAATTATTCAAGTTCGAGGCCATACTCTATATTTCTTAATTAGGATATTGTCCTAACAAATAATCTAGAGTTTTTGTTTTCAAATTTATTAATTGACCACTTTCAGCAAGGTGTTGATAGATCTATCAGAACACGTTTTGAAAGAAGTGATACTCAGATGCAAACATTCATATAAACTAGTTTTCTCACTAAATGAGAACTAATATATGAGCTCGAAGTTAAAGATTATAACCATTGATCAAAAATAAATTGAAAACTTGTTTGTTATGTGCAAGGTCTAACTTTGGTAGATATTCAATACACGTTTTTTTGTTTTTTTCACGTTTTTATTTGTACACTTGTTTTGTTTAAAAACAAAATGTACAGGGGGAGAAGTAAACAAGACCGTACTTTGTCTTTTATACAAGTTTGAAAAAAATTTTATTAAAAATAAAAATTATGTTTTTTTCGACCTTTTGGAAATATTAACCCTATATGGATTCAGTTACATAAAATAATTACTTCTATCATGTAGAAAAACTTTACAATCTTGTAGTTATAGTTGTAATTAAGTTCCAGGTTTTTAAATAAACGTAAAGATAATTATAGTCTAATAAAATGTAAGTGATATTTTTCCAAAAATTATGAAAACTTTAATGAAAACATTAAAATTATGTTTAACTTGCAGTGGAGAATGAAAAGGAGTCGCTTTACAAGCAAACACGAATTATAACTTTTTTATTTTCTTCAATTACTACTGTGATATTAAATAAATAGCAAACGATATCTCCAAAATAATTAAAAAAAAAAACTTTTTGCATTTCTTTTAAATTTGAGGGTAATTTTTGATCAGAGGCTAGTGATAGAGTCTAATGATAACAAGGCTATACGATGTAGTCAGAATTCCATATCTGAATAATTTTGAGTATATTAATTAAACACATGAAATAAAAACTTAAATTTTTCCAAATTTCGAATTTTTTAAGTTTTTAATAAAATTACACTTTTTTTTTTGAGAATGGTAATGTCTTGTATGAGATATTTTTCTAGATTTTCCGTAAAATTTTATAAGTTTTTTTAAATTGTTAAATTGTTTTTATATAAAATATTTCCACAAAGTTTTTGCCTTGTCTGGTATACTTGAACCGCCAATGGCATCTCACTAGGTTTGACTCGTACTCAATATTAACTTAAAAAAATAAATTTTTCTATACAACTTTTTTTCTATTTTTCTCAAAAACTAATCATCCATTGATTTCAATTGTATTAAAAATTGCTTAATATCCACAAATATCAAAATTGCCACCACAATTGCCTAGTTTTGTGCAAAGTTGGCAAAAAAGGAAAATACAATAATATGATCCTTTTTTCTGGTTATTTTAACAATGAAATTTTCACACTTCCTTAACTAAATATATTTTTACCCCTACTCGTACATTTGAACAACAAATACAGACACAAAAAATAAAGAAATTTTTTCCAAACAAATAAAAATGTTAAGGTCATAAGTTGATAATTCGTAACTGAGACAGAAATTACAACAAGAGTTAAGTATACCAAACGGGATATATGTTGTTTTTACAAATTATAATACAACAGCAAACACACATACTACATATAATGATATACAAAGTATATTGATATGTAAATATTGTTGCTTGCAAATAATTTTAATTTTATGATTAGGTTTAACAAATCAACTGATTTATCCACTAAGGCAGATAAAGTTCTCATAAAGTTGATTTTATCTGTTGGATGATCAATTATATCAACTGAAGAGTAGGGTGCTGCCTATGAAATAATTGTATCGTCTATCATAAAACTTACCAAATATTTTTATAAGTAACAAATAAAATCTAATATGCCAATACCATATCAGATTTTGGACTTGAGGTTGAACAATTTTCTCACTAAATATATGAAAGTTTAGAAAGTCCTTAAAAACAATTTAGTACAAAAATTAAAAATTTTTTTCATTTATAAAAAATATAAATTTTAATTTATACAATTAATTTGTTTGCTAATATGTCAAAATTTTAATTGAAGAATACAATTTTTGTTCAAGTTTTTGGCATCCTTATCTCGTAATGTTATAAAATCGATAATTACGTGTGGTCAACTTATAGCCATCGATTTTTCGGTTTATTCGCTTTGTGTTCATGTTTCTGACATTTATGTAATGAGTTTTATTTAATTTTATTATAAAGAGTTTAATACTTACAAATAATATGTTTTACTATCCTTTCTTTTTATTGACATAATATGAAAGTGCGATAGAAAAGTATAATAGAAAATAAAAACGATTCACGTTATAACAATTATAGAAAATAAATTAAATTGACCTTTTTTGAAAGGGCTAGAAAAATAAAAAAAAAAAAATATATAGAAATTATACAGCATACTTTCTGGCTTTAAATGATTTAAAGAAAAAGGTAAGCATTTTCTCAATGATTGTAAAACTAATAAGAATTAAAGTCTGCTTTAAGGAGGCTTTAGTAAAGTATCTGGAAGTATTGTTTTAAGCAAGAATTGATTATACTTTTAGGATACACGCAGAAAAAAACTGGGGGAATACTATCGAAGTGCTTAGTAATTATACAACTGCATAAGTTTCAAGTTAGTTTCACAAAGTCCTAGTAAAATATTTACAAATTTTTGTAAAATATATACAAGCCTAGTAAAAAAAATTCATATATTTTACAAGAAATTTCTAAAACTAACTTGAAACTTATGTAGTTGTATAATTACTAAGCACTTCGATAAAATTCCCCCAGTTTTTTTCTGTGTGTGACTTAAAATTTATTTTTTTATGCCTACTTTTAGGGGTGATATTATAGAATTTATTAATAAAGAAACTAATTTTATTAGTTATATTTTATCATCATACTTTAAGAATGCTTTCGTAATCATAATATAGAAATACGTATCATTATACATTTATATTGCAGTATGTGAAGTATACTTTAAGGAATATTTGATATACATTTCTTATAGACTACTTTTAGGGCTGATATTATAGAATTTATTTTAAAAAAGCCTTGGTTTAGTGCCTATATTTAAACACAGCATTTCAAAAATTATTTGGTTATCATTATACAGATATATTGCAATAACCAAAGTATACTTTTAGGATTATTTAAAATATATTGTGCATAATCTACTTTTTAGATGATGTTATAGAATTTATTTGAAAAATATTAGTTTCAACAGGCAAACAAAAGGCAATAAAATCCACTTCTAAGAATTACATTAAAACTTAAATATTTTGTGCAGCCTTTCAGAAATGTTTTTTCTAATTCAAATATCCAATAAGCCATTGACTATAGAATAAAATAACTTACAACTTTATATACTAACCAAATTATTTATCAATAAAATTTTCATATTTTTGTTGATTTGCTACAGTACATTTCAATCATCAACTAATGTACAAAATATTTACTCAATTTTTATAACATTTCTTCAATATCATCCTTTTAGCAAATATGTTTACATGTCAAGCATATAAATTACTACTTTATATTTAGTTTTTGCAATATTCTTGTACATATTTTGTTGATTGAGAAAATATATGAAATAATGAAAAAAATAGCTTATTTGGCAATACTATTTGAAGAAATGAGTTACAGTGAAAGCTGTTGGAAAAGAACGAAAATTGTAGTTATATGTTGGAAAAGTTAGTATTAATGCCACTCTTTAGCTAGTCCTTTAAGACATAATATTACAGTTTTCTATAATGTTTGCACAATATACATGCACAAATTGATATCATATTCATAAAGCATATGAAACTTCTTTCTATACATGAATATAGTTTTTTTCCTATTTAGTTTATGGCTAAAATTTGGTTCATATCATTTTATTTTTCTTCTGCCAATTTCTAAATTGACCATTATCAGTTTATTAATAAAATATTATGAAATTGTTGAGAGTAAAGAAACAAAATATTAAGAATATTGCTGAAATGGCATCTAGTAATTTGTATGTACACTCATAGAAATAAACCTGTAGAAATAGCAGAAAAAGCTTTTAAAAATTAGTTAAAAATGCTCTTGCAGAAGAAACTGCTGAGTTTAGCAAAAATAAATCTGTTAACTATACAAAATTTTAGTTATATTCAATGTGAATTTTAGTTAATTGAAAATTGCATTTTACTTCGTAAAATTAGCAAAAACTTTTACTTAATTTTTTTTTTTATTAACCCTCTAACCGGCAAGCCCGCCTCTAGGCGGGGCATTTTAAATTGGCCATAAGTTCGCCAAAAAAGTGTTTTATTATAAAAATGTAAGCTATATCGATAGAGAACGAAGTTAGCCACATATTTTGCGAAGTAATTTTTTGTGTACATGTCATGGTTTGGAAGCGAGAAAGCGTTATAGTTAAAATTTTCAGTAATTTCCAAAAATAAATATTTTGAAACAACCACAATTTTGAAAAGTCCTTAAAACACATTTCTGTTAAAATGAAACCATTCATATTCCACACAAAGGAAGATCAAAACTTGAACTTTTGGAAAATACTTTAAGTTTGTTCCAAGGACATACAGGACTTTAAAGGGATACATATAAAGGACATCATCTTATCTTGAAAACGAGTGGACGGATTTTTATGAAATTTGGCAGAAATATTATATTTGGTAACACTATCAAAGCTTCAAAGTTTCGTCAATTTATATTAAAGTTAAGGTTCGTTTTCGCTCGATTTCGCGTTTTTCGAAAAACGAAAATCGCCATATCTTTTTATCTAAAAGCTCAAAACGACTAATTTTTGGACTGTTGTTATATCTTTGTAAGAAGAATAATTTATGCATTAACTTTTTAAATTTTATAGGTTAGTTTTTGAGATAGCCTCTAAACCTTTTTTGACCCATATCGCCTAAAATAGGCAACAAAAAAAAATTTCGCTAAAACAAAATATTATTTATTTCTCGTGCCGAACAAGTGGAATAAATTTCAGTCCAAAAAAGCTTATGCCGGTGAGAGGGTTAATTATTAATCATATAATTACAAATTATATACTATTAAAATATCACACAAAAACTGTAATGTTAGCAAAATATTTGCTTTATTTACCTCAAATTTAGTACAATGCAAATAACAGTTTATTTTGCTAAAATCAACAGAAATATTTGCTAAGAAATTGTAGATTGCTGTTTTTATAAGGGCAGACTTTTATTCGCATTAAAACAAACACTTGAAAAATTTCACATTTTTTTATTGATTTTTTGTCTACTATTATTTAGTTAATGTTTTTGCTGATTTTAGCAGATAATTTTGTTAATTTCAATTAACTAAAATTTAGCTTAAATATAACTAAATATTTGTAAACTCTACAAATCTATTTTTGCTATTCTTATATTACTAATATTTAGTAAACAAAATCTGCTAATTTTAACAGTTTTTTCTGAAAGAACATTTTTAACAAATTTTTAGCAGCATTTTTTGCTATTTTTACAGGTTTATTTGTGTGAGTGTAATAAACTAAATTTTGTACAAATAAAGAAATGAACTCATATAATTCAAATAAAAACATATATTAAATAATATGACAAAAAAAAATCACAAGATCTAAAGAAACCTTATTGCAAAAGGCTAATAAATAACTGACAGAATGTTATATCTATGAAATACACGAACAAACTAGTTCAATAATTGAAAATAAATGAAATATTAAGCAGAACTCTAGTCTAATATGATAATATCTGATTATTGGGGTGTCAGTTAATATTTTTTGTAATAGAAAAAATCAAATTTGTTATAAAAATATCCAAAAAAATGTGTATTTTTATTAAAAATTCGAAACCCGAGCAAAAAAAAGAATATATAATATTGTATTTTTCATCGTAAAAATATATTATAACATGTGATTATATATGGTGTCATGCATGGCATTATATTGTTATATGTTTCTTATATGGTAACATATATAACGCTATATTTTTACATATTTACCTTTATAAAATTAGATATTAGACATATATGCTATACATAAGGAGATATGATAGATATATTGTACTATATAATAATGCATTCTCATATATAAGACAATATGTAAACATATATGATGCAATATAAGTAATGTAATTTCAGATATTATAATATACTGTCTTATAAAAAATATTTTTTTGTGTAATCTAAGCTATGCCTATATATGGTGTCATATTTATTATACAAGTTAATAAATAAGTATATATGATGTAAGATATAAGATATAATTATGTATATATGACACAAGATTAACAAATTAGTTTGAGATATGACTATATATGGTCCAACATCATTAATATCTCCTATGCATATCAGATATAATTATATATTGTTATATATAACCAATTTCATAATTTTATAAAGGGTCCGCCATCTAACGTTTTTTTTTTTCAACTAGTGCTTATTTCGTGAATGGTACCACTTAGTTCATATCTGATTTGACAGATAATTAGTTTTATCCTTCCGCTGAACGAATATGGTTGTGTATACGCTTGAACAACGCTGGGAAATATTGCGACATTACTTTGAAAATTATGGTAATGTTGCAGAATGTGTGCCTATGCACCCAAAACGAGTCACTGTTTGGGGGCGGATTTTGGTCCAGAGGCATAATTGGGCCATTTTTCTTCGAAAATGAGCAAGGAGTGGCCGTTACAGTCAATGGCGATCGTTATCGGGCCATGTTGAACGAATTTTTGTTCACAAAAATTGAAGAGGAGGAAATACAGCTGCACACAATCGATAATGTGCTTAAAAATTGGACCGATCGTGTAGGCTACTGTATGGCCAGCCGAGGCAGCCATTTGAATGAAATTATTTTCCATTATTAACCGGAAGGATTGTACTTTCAAATAAAAAAAGAAATTTGAGAAAATATTCAGTAGTTTTTTTTTATAGCATTTTCAAAAAAAAAAGTTATTTGGCGGACACTTTATGTGTCAGATGACTATTATTCTTTAAACTCTTTTTAAATTTTACTAAAAATTATATATGTAAGATATTATAAAAATTACATATATATATATTAAAGTATAAAATAATATTATATATATAAGATATTATTATATGTTGTTATATATAACCCCATACATAGTTATATATGCGCCAGATGTCTTTATTATTTTTCTTAACATTTTATTAATTTTATTTAAAATTTATATGTCATGGGATTTAAGTAAATTCAATTTAATCTCAAAATATCTTATTGGACCCACCAAAAAATGCTTATCTTTTTGGATCGAATTATATCCAATTAGATCTAATTAATCCCATCGGATATTTTGTTATCTATCAGGATCTTAAATTAGATATTATTGGATCCCCCGATTTTGAGATCAAATTTGATATAATTTAATCCAAAAATATATTTGAGGGATCTAATCCGATATTACTGGATACCCCAATTTTAAGATAAAGTTGGATAAGAATAAATATCGATTTATATCAAATGATATATGATATTATATTTGAGATATAATTTTTTTTCGTCGTGAATTTTGAAAAATATGATTTTTTTTTTTATTTAATAATTTAATATACTCAAAAGTATTGGATATGGAATTCTGACTTCTTCGGATATCATTAACTCACTTTAGCCAGGAATCAAAAACGACCCACTAATTTGATAAAAATGCAAAAATGTGTTTTTTTAATTAATTGAAAGGTGTCGCTTGCTTTTTTTATAATATAGTTAATAGTTGCAATTAAAGAAACAAAAATTAATTTAAAAAATTATAGTTCGTGTTTATGTGTCGAGCGACTCCAGGACATTTTATGAAAATTTGTTAAAAAAATTTACAAAAATGTTATGTTTTCATCAAAGTTTGCATACTTTTTGAATAAATATCACTTTAATTAGCTAAGACTATAATTATTTTACTATAATTTATGTTAGATTAAAAAAGTGGGCTGGGCTCAAAAACGGCCCATGAGACTTAATGTAAATTATAACTTCAAGATGTCAGAGCTTTTTAATTTATCAAAGAAAAATTTCCACTTGATAAAATTATTATATTATGTAATTTAATCCATATTGGGGTAATGTTTCCACTTTCGAACAAAAAAGGCCCACTAATGGTGTTTTCTTTTCTGGAAAAAAAGTGTTGCCTTCTTAATGTGCAACGTTTTTCAAATTTTGCCCTCGCCCCATTAAAATGAAGCATTTTTACAATCAGAATAGAACACAATTTCATCACATATTACATTTATTTAAACAAATCCGTTTTTTAGTGTTGTTAAAGTTCGGGTTCGAATCCCAGCAAACTTTAAAAAAAAATTAATGTTTTTTTTAATAATTAATTTTTGTTTTTTTAATTATTTAAAAAATTTGGATTCAGCTCCATACATTTTTTTCAACTAATTTTTTTTTATAATTTTGTTTGTAAGCGAATTTCAGATTAAAAAAATTATTAAATACTTACAAAAAGAAAAATTAAAGAAATAGCAAAAACAAATTAAAAAAAATCGTAAATTAAATTTAACAAAAAAAAAAAAAAATATAAAAAAATGTGATACCAATATGGGTTCGAACTCGGGATCTTCTGTATCAGAAGCCAGCACACTACCACTCTGCTACCAAGGTGAGAGTTTTCTCGCCAAAAACTTTGCAATATATACACATGAGATTGATAAGCCAAAAAAAACAAGGCAACATCCAACCCTGTAAATTTTTTGAGGGCAGAAAATGTTACATTTTTTGCCTTTTATAAGGCAACACTTTTAGAAACAAACACGGTCGGTACCCTCTTAGAGTGCTCACCTCATTTTAGAAAAAAACACGAATAAGGAAATTTAAGGCAAAGTGCAAAAAAAATGTGACATTTTTGTCAGAAAAGAAAACGCTATAAGAAATTTGCAGAATAACTTCTTACAGATTTTGATTAAATCTGGATATGTGATAAAGGGTAACGAACAAACGCAATACTTTATCGTACCAATCGAACTTTTAAGTGTTCAAAAGTTGGTATCAAAAATATCTCCAGTCTCCTTTTTTCGTTTTTTTTTTTTAACATTTATTCAAAGAAGCTATACAAAAATGGATATCAAATTAAAATCATTTTAAAGATCTATGTAACGAAATTAGGGAAAGCACTGAAACAAGTTTTGGTTACTGTATTTGTACCGAAATTATTTGGATCAATATAATCGGTTAATATATTGAAAAAATATCGCGTACGGTATTTTTGCGGTTATGAGTTTTTAACGGTTACGGTATCCACTTATGGATGGTAACACAGACGAATATTAGTTGCGGTTTTCGTATCTGAAAAAGCTAGTTTTTTGTTATGGTAAATGTTTATAATAAAAACGATTTTGGTATTTTAAACGGTTTTGTATTTCAATTTTAAACGGTAATTTAGCGGTTACGGTTTTTTTGTGGTTACCTTATCCATGATTTTAATCGCCATTTATTAGTCATTTTAACAATATTGCACAAAGGAAAAATTTAAAATATTTTTTAATAAATAGTTGTGAAATTACTTACCTAATGGTTGACTTATTATAAAATTTCACACATGCAAAAGCTTCGACGGCCAACCCCACAACCGACCAGGAGCTGTGCCATTAGACTACAAATCTGGGCACCTCCAGCATCTGAAAATAAATTTTTGAAAAACAAAACATATTTATAATCTTCAAAAGAATATTGTAATAGAAATTCAGGATGTGGTGTGATGAAAAGACACCCTGAATTAAAAAAAAAAAAAAAAACGGTGAAAAATTTCCATAAAATGTTTGATCTTTCTGCCGTATTTAAAGCAGGGATGTATAAAGGATTTAAAATCATTTCTACTTTAATAAGAGTAGAATTTAACTAAAATATATTCGTGAAACTAAGAGAGGTTAATCTCCAACTTCGTTTGACTGATGTGAAATGCTTGCAACTTTTTATTATTACAGTTTTTAATTTAATTTTTATTGCAGGTAATAAACAATTTAACAAAATTGTATAATGTCATCATACTCAATGCAAGAACGTGTAAAAATTGCTGAGTTTTGATTAATTTAGCTTGCGAGAGAAAGTTATAACTTTTTGAACAATCTCATTATGAGCTATGAAGCACATTTTCATTTAAATGTAAATGTTAATAAACAGAACTGCCGAATTTGGGGTCACCAAAATACTAGAGCAGTGCAACAGCGATAATTACACCCTCTCAGATGCACGGTTTGGTGTGGAATTATGGCTGATAGAATTATCGGTCCATATTTTTTCGGAAATGAAGCTAGGGAACCAGAAATCATCTCTGGGGCGGTATATCGAACCATGTTGGAAAATTGTTTACGTCCGGAAGTTCGCAATAATCCAGACATATGGTGTCAGCAAGATTAAGCTACAGATCATACCGCGAGAGCTACAATGGCGATTCTGCGAGAACTATTTCATGAACGAATAATTTCAAAAAAATACTGATTTTGCCTGGCCACCTCGTTCTCCAGATTTGACAGCCCCTGATTTGTTTTTGTGGGTTATCTGGAAGGGACGCGTTTACTTCAACAAACCACAAAACATTCAGCAACTTAAACAAAATATTCGCACAGAAATTGCAGAATCGGAGCCAGAAATGTGGCGCAGCTTAATGCAAAACGTCTTGAAAAGAGCCATTAAACTGGCCATTTAATGGATGTCAATTTTCATTATAAAAATGCTATAACTGATACTTTCAGTTAAAAATAAAAAAACATTTCAAATCAGTCAGTCGAAGTTGACCCACCCTGTATGATATAACAATTGATTTAGCTATGATTTCTTTTCTGTGCACTACATTTTCTTGGCTTTTCTTTATTAAAACTTAGTATTGGTATATTTTGAATAATATTCGACAAATGAAATACTATTCACACTTAACGCTTTCATAAAGAATAATTCCTTCTAATTCAATCGTTTGGAATCATATAAATTTCAAGCTTATTCCAATAATTAGATATAACGTGTTACACAAAATTAATCGAATCAAATCTTCTAAAGTGGTTTCTAATATTTTATAAATGAAAATGTGAATCATTTTTGTTTCGAGAGGCGATTATTTGTGTATGTGTTAGTATAAATAGTAGTTAAAGTAGTGTGCATGTGTTTGTTAATGATGAATATATAGAATTGTAATCAAAATGAGCATATATGAGGCAAAATTAGTTCAAACGTTCTACGCGAAGAAAAAAATTTTTGAACTTGCCATTAATATAGACTAGGGATGCCAAACCGGAAATCCCGAATCCCGCGATTTTCTTTTTTAAATCCCGGGTTTATTCTGGATTTTTTTGGGACTAGGGATTTTTTTTTTTGCTACAATTTAAGATAAATTACGTTTTTTCTTGAATTTTCTCTTATTTTTTTTTGTAATGTTTACGATTCTGAGCAACAATTATATTTTTTGCCAGTACATTCGTAATAATCCCAATGTGTTCATTGCAAAATTGTTTGAAATTTTTGTTTTTTAGATCAAATTTTAAATTAATACACGATATAGTGAAATATTTAACAAAACTATGTTACGCCAGCTGGTTTTCAGTGACACTCGAATTAAATAAAATAAACTATATTAGGTGACTACCAGAAGTTCAAAAATATGTAATTTAAATACAAAAAAAATCATTTTTAAAAACATTTCTTTCATCAAAATTACCGAAATTCCTATGCGAATGGTGGACAAAGAAATCATATTCATAATCAAATTTGTTGCTAATTGAATGATTTTGTTGTGGTTACCCTGTTAAAAATCGACATATATGGATCCATACATGAACACACATGCTTCATACATGTCCACATGCAACCATACATGATTCATATGTGTTCATAAACCATTCTTATATGTTCATATGAGGAATCATTATCGAAATTGAGATAAATATTAATATATAATCTTACATGTCTATGCATTTTCATACATGATCATATGTGTACATTAACGAAAATTGAGGTATTATTTAATAATATGATTACATATGAACTCTTATGAACACATATGAATCCTATATGTTGATATATGGACATGTAGGACCTCGTATCACTTCATATATAAGCAAGAATGAGTTCATACAAGTTCAGAAATGGATGCATATGTTACTTTTTAACCGCGTCCCGATTTTTTTTCTTAACATTCACAAATACCAGAATCCCGAAAACCTCTGGGAAATAACAGAATCTCGAAAAATCCAGAAAAGCCCGAAAAATTCCGGGATTTCGGGATCGGGATTTGCAAAATCCCGAATTCTGGGATTTTTAAATATCAATATCGATTGATATGGACCAACCTAACACTAAATATTTGTGGAATAACATTTTCCATTGTTATTTAAAATGGGCTTGGTGGGCGATATTAAAACAAAGAAAAATTTACGCTTATCCATAAAAAGCCAGAAACTAGTCTAGTCTGATTTAAAAATTAATAGTGTTTATAATTTTAGAGAAAAACGTTTATTCTTCTTCTTAACCTCAACATTTATAAAAAAAATTTTCATCTTCTAGCAATTTTTTTTTTTTCAGCGAAAATCAGATAATTTGGAATTGTAAAAATTTTCTTAAAGAATTTTCTATTAGATATCGATAGCCGATTAAATGTACTTTAAAAAGAGTAGACTTCCATTTTTTATAAAACAAATTAAAAAGAACTATTACGGGGTATTGTGACAATATTAGTCAACTATGCTTTTATTAAACACCTCCTACCACGCCCCTTTTTTTTACAAAAATCTAAAATTTTTAGGTTGAACATTAATTTGGCTAAGTTTGGGATTTTCTTTTTCTTTCAGTGGTAGATTTGAACTAATTTTGCCTCATATGTGTATATTTGAAAACTATTTACGTATGTATTATAAGCAAATGTGTTGCAAATCGCCAAACGGAAATTATGTTATGGTCATAAAGGAAATTAATAAGAAAACAAATCATAATATAACGATGAAATGCACGAAAAAGATTTAATACCACAAATAGAATTCATGCAATTTAGGAAAGGGGAAATTAATTTGGGTGAAAAAGGAAGCAATAAAATAAGGAGTGAGATCAGTTGAACTAGTGCACGAATAAATCAATATAACTTTTGCTCTAATCAATCAGTTTTAACAAATATAACGCTTTATTATATTAAATAGTTTTTTATACAAATTGATATTTTATAAACAGAATTAAAAAAATATTAGTTTTTTATTAATATTTTGACTTTTTCAGAAATTCCAGCCATTATGGCTTTTATTGTTTCTTCAGAGAGAGAGAGAGAGAGAGAGAGAGAGACCTTCTTGCTGCGAAAGTTCAAAAAGTTTTAGCATCTTTATTGACTTGTTTTTTGTGCATTACTCAAAAAAAATAAACATTGTGAAATAGAGACGGAGGAGATTAGAAAAATAAACAAAAATCTAAAAATAGAATATTTGTGTTTGTTAGTGTTGTCACTTCTGAGTATAATATACAATAACAGAAAAGATAATAGGAAAGAAAACTGCAATTTAGCTGCATTACATTCGAGGCCATACTTGGGTGTGATCGCTAAACGGTCATGACTTGGTATTGTTAAGTTTGTAATGTAAGAAGAGCGCAGGTTTGATTCTTACAGCCGCAAGTTGTTGTAAAATGTATCATATAGAGACAATCTGACAATTTTAAATACACAAATAATAATACAATTTAAATGGAAAATCACTGATGAAGCCTGTCCATAAAAAGAGGCAGAAACTAGTCTAGTCTGATTTAAAAATTAATAGTGTTTATAATTTTTAGTAGAGAAAAACGTTTATTCTTCTTCTTAACCTCAACATTTCTAAAAAAAAAAAAAAACTCATTTCAATTACAAAAACAGCCTATTCAATTATTTTTATTGCTGAAATTCCTCCAACAACAAAAAGTCCTTATTCAATTAAAAATTGGTAGCTCTTTATTGAATTATTTTCAATTAAATTTAAATACACATTTGATTATGATATTTTTATTATATTTGTATACACATTTGATTAAAACTCAATTGATTGGATTAAAAACTACTCAAATTTGATTAAAAATGCAATCAATTGATTGGATTAGAAAAGTGATCAATATCGTATACCTTATCAAAAGGCCTTGAAAGGGTATTATTGTCATACCAAATGTATTTTTTATAGCTTGAATTTTATAAAATTAATTTTAATGCTTATAATTCTTATTTTATTAATGGATTTATTTAGATTTATGTGAACAAATTGCTCACAGAAATTAGTTATTGTATTTCTATTGAAACGTAGGGACTATGCAAATAATTTTTTTTCTTTGCATAAATTATCCCTTTTGTTGAAATCAGACTTTTTTTTATAATTCATTTTTAGCATTTTTCGTTTCCCTGCATAGTCATATGCGTACATTAACGAAAATTAAAGTAATATTTACATATAGGATAACATATGAACTCTTATGAGCATATGTAATTTACGAAAGTCGGGGGCATCCTAATGTTCATATACAATCACGTATGCTTCAAATTTCTGATCCGAACGTAAATCATGTTATATGAGACTATTTATGATCAGTTATAGCCATACCTGATAAAATGCAAAACCATACATGATCTGATATATATACGGATCTCAAATTTGGGGATGTAGGAGCATATATAATCATATGTTTATATATTTTTATATATGTTTATTTATGTTTATATATGTTTATATATGTTTATATATGTTTATATATGTTTATATATGTTTATATATGTTTATATATGTTTATATATGTTTATATATGTTTATTTATTTATGATCAAGTGTGATATGATCATATATATTCATATATAATCATATAGCCTCAAATTTCAGATCCGAAATATATATGATTATATATGAAACAATATTTGGTCATATATTTAGCTATATATGATCAGTTATAGTCATATATAATCATATGTGTTTACATACGACACATGTTTTGTTTAGTTACTTTAATATGGGTTTTCAGGGCGGTTACTCACCCGTTATTCGGATTTAGTTTTAAAGCAACTTTTACATTTTAAATTATTTCAACCAGAGGCAATGGTATTTTAATGGTAATGCAACATTCCCCATTATATATCCTCTTCAAAAAAACTGATTCAAATAAATACAATATCTATAATAACCTTAAAATCTTTAAACCTACACTTATTAAAATTAAGCTGCATTTTAAAACTTATAATATCGATAAATAGGCATTTTATTTGTATTGCCATATCAATATTTGAATTGTATAAAATCTATAGACATGAAAATTGATGTATTTTGTCAAATGTTACATGAAAATTGGCTTAACATTTATACATGCATACATATGTGTGTGTTAAATTCATAAATTGTTTAGGAACAAAAACACGACTATATTTTAGTCATAATAATCTCCCGGTTATATGGTTGTATGTATAATAATAAATCAGGCGCGGATCACAAAAAGGTTTTGGGGAGTGAAATTAGAGTATTTTTAATTAACTTTTTTTTTAACTCTTTTCACATTTTTGTATTGAAAAATTTTATTCTGTTGGTAATGTCCCATTTTCCCTCCCCCTGGATCAGCGCCTGTAATAAATATATAAGTCTCATTCATATAGAAAAACATATATACAAAATCCAACAAAAGGATTTAAAATTCAAATACAGACATTTTTACATAGCACTTATATATATATTGAATCGTTATATATCCTGTAATATAAATTGCTTTTGTACAAGTGTATGTTTAAGAGACATCATTACAAAATGTCGAATATGATTTGAAAATATTGTTCATGTGTAGAGTATGCTAATTAACTAAACCAATATCAAAGTTTTGTATTATGTCATTGTATGTGTCTGCTCCTATAAGTAATTATATTGACTTACAACACCAGGCGCAAAATGTTTAATATTTGTCAGTAAATGTAAGAAAGTTCAAATAATATTAAAATATGAGCTTAAAAAAAAGTTCACAGGTTTTTTGCATTTCAAAATTTTACCCTTGCCGAGGTCGAGTTTTAACTTAACCAAAAATATATTATAATATGTGGTTATGTTATATATGGTGTCATGCATAGCCATATATTATTATGATAGATCTATTTATGTCGCACTTGTTTAACAAACGGGTCATTACTCAAAATCCTTTTTTTGGTCAAATCTAAACACTGTAAAAATCTTAGATCGGATTTATTTTGTTGCTAAAGAGTACAGAGACCGATCTAAGATTTTGACAGTGGGTAGAGATGACCATTGTATGTCGCTTTCTTGGATTTTGAAAATTTTTGAGTTACGACCCCTTTAGTTGAACAAGTGAGATATGTATAAAAAAATATTTGTTTTTGTAACATACGATCATTTCAATATGGTGTCATATATACAATCCAATTCAAGATATATTTATATATAATCTATGATACAAGATATTGTTATGTATGATTCCATATGAGACAAGATTAAAAATTTAGTTTGGAATATGATTATATATGGTCCAACATCATTAATATTTTCTTCGCATATAATATATAGTTACTTATTATATATTTCTATATATAACCCTATACGATGACTAAATTTTATTTTTAAATCTTATTCAAATTAGATATAAGTTGATTTAATCTGAAAATATCTAATTCAATTCACCAAAAATGTCTTATCTTTTTGAATCTAATTAGATCGAATTAGATCTAAATTAATTAAATGGAATACTTAGGATCTTTCAGGATGTCAATTAGATATTATTGAATTCCTTCATTTTGAGATCAATTTTAATCTAATTTAATTTAGTAATATATTTAAGGGATTTAATTAGATATTATTGGTTACCCCAATTATCTTATCTTATCCAAGTTCGGATAAGATTTAATATCAATCTATGTGAGATATGGTTTTATATTCTAGATATACGTTTTGCATTTATAACAAAATGTGCAAAAATATGCAATAACAAATCGATGCCATTTTGTTGAAAAATCTTTGATTCGGAAAAGTATTTATTCAAAGTTTATTCATAAATTGTTATTCGCTACAAAATATCAAAGATTAATTAAGATCTGCGGGTCGGGATACCAATCTTGTAAGAATATATTTATCCCTTAAGTTTCGGTATTTAAGATTCGAATTCAAAGATATATGGTTATATCCAAAATTTAAGAGTAAAAATATATATATATATCATATATGTATGGTCAGATATTGCACTATGCATAAACGTATATGACTTATAAATTCAGTTAGTACAGCTATATTTACAATAGATTTCTGAATATTTTGGGTGCTGGAACTAAAATTCCGTTGAATTAAACGATGTGAAAACTCAGTTGTACCAAACTACTGAAATTCGTAATAACCGAATTTGAGTCCTAGTAAAAAAATTTCAGTTAGCAAATAGCTGAATGTTTCTCTGTGTGTATGTCCGCCTATATGTTCATATAAGCCCATGTATGTTCTTACATATATATTTGTAATTTTTCTTTTTTTTTATAAAAAGAGAAGCAACACTCAGGAAATTCTTCCTATTAATTAATGTGTTGCTTTCTTTGGAAAGGTGATAGTGGAGTGATGAAAGGTGGTGAAATATGGAGGGCTTCAAACATGGCAACACTGTAATTACGCGAGATGATAAGTCTTAGAACAGTTGCTGCTCGCCACCTGATGTAGAGTTGCCGAATTTTTTGAAGCTTTTTTGTTTCATAGCCCTGATTCATTATTTTACTTCAGTGGGGTTAAGTGCTATGGGAACATCGAAAGTGGGCGCAGCGATACATATAAGTGATAGAAAACTCATACATATTATTTTTTCTAAATTTATGTTGTCGTCACCGGGAATCGAACCCGGGACCATCTGTGTAACAGTCCAACGCGCTAACCATTACACACGTTTAGTTGAATTTCAAATTTCTTTAAAGGTTTTTGATACCAAAGTTTTTTCTTTTTGACGTTTTCAACATTTCGAATCACTCTAATTTGTGTACTTCATTCATACATCTAACAGTTATGTATGGTTAGCCGTAAAGTAATTTAACAATACATGTCATATGTCAAGCTGAGCAGTTAAAATAGACATTTTCAACATAATAATATTTGTTAAGGTTTTGTATTCGAATATTAAAATAGTTGTGTTCAAAATAATAGCAGATGTGGAATTAAAAAAATATATATATAGTATTTGATTCGTTCGGATGAAGATCATATGAACCATTTATTTTGAAAGTGGTATGTGTAATTTTTAAAAAAAAAATGAGATTATGAAGTAGTTCTATAGAATCAAATTTCTTCTATTTAATACACACCATTTTTTTGTCTAAAATTAAAAAGCCGCTGAAATTTTAATATAATTCTTGTGTTGTAAGTTATTTTGAATAACACTGATATCCTCATTATGAAAGTATTTTCTGGATCTAATAAACATTGATCATCAGTTTCCAAATCTGCTCTTGGAATTCTTCCAGCACGTACCATTTTCGAAAAATTCGCAACTTCATTAATTTTTTTTTTAATGCATTTTTTCAAGCAAGTTTGATAATTTACAGATTATGTTCTATGTTTATGAACCAATCATGTCAAAAAACCCGATAGTTTTCCAATTTCTTAGAAAATTTACAATAAAACTAAAAAATTATTATGTTTATGTACAACAATTTAAAAAAAAAAAATTTTTTTCAGTACTGAAAGAACATCGAATTTCGCAACAAATATGAAAGTTTTTTAAGTATAAATAAATTGAATGTCTCCTGATGAGATGTGTATAAAAACATTGTACACTCACATAACAAATTCGGTTGTCTCAACAGAAATTCATCCAACCGAATTGATTCGGTTACTCGTAAAGTCGGTTGTCACAGTTGAATTCGGGTCTTGTAACCGAATTCAGTTATGACAAAAGAATTTACGAGGTTGCATCAAGCGAATCGATTATGTTGCATGCAATTTTAGTATTTTTATGAGAGTGTACAAAAAACGCCATTTACAATTTCAAACACATTGAAATGCAAAAACCCTCTATATCTTATTTTAAAAACAACTGGACTCATACCATTTCCAAAATAAATAGTTCATAACTATAATCATGAATTCCAGATAAAAATGAGAATCAATTTCAAGGCAAATAGAGAAAAAATAAACTTTCTAGCAACAATATAAGGATAGTGTATTTTCATGGCTACCAAAGACATAATTATTCTATAAAGAAACATCTTAGATATCTGTTAGCAATTTTTATTTAATAATGAACCACTTCTAAATAGATTAACTAACTAGCATTTTACCCTTGGGGCATTATAAGATGCCTGATGATTAGTTTGGTAACCATGAAAATATATTAGTGTTGACTATTGGTTCAGGGATGTTTTGTTAAAGTTTACCTCTTAATTTATTATCATTTTCTATTTAAAATTCATGATAAACCGAAATTTGGTATTCCATTATAAATTACACTAGTTTACAGCTATTTTAAGCACTGAATGCTAATATTTAAATTTTTTTTTCTCGTTCGCTTTTTGTAACAATTTAATAAGAAAATTATTTCATACACTTTACAATCGATCCAGTAGTTTGAAATCCAAAAAAAAATATAATTATTATTTTTTTTTTTTTTTTTATTAATTAATAATTATATAATTACAAATTATATAATATTTCCCTAACCGAGCACTAGCTACTATGGTCTTCGGCGCGTTGTAGCGAAAAGAGACCAGTGCCTCTGGTGGGAATCGAACCCACGACCCCCGCACTGATAAGCCAGCACGCTACCAACTAGCCTACCAAGGCACACTTTTTTCTTTTAATTACAATAAACATTTGTATTTTCTATATCCTATTTAAAATGAAAAGTAAAATTTTCAAACGGTATTCCAGTTATGACGTTTTTAAACATCTTCCAGAAAACCTAAACCTAAAAAATTCGAAATTAAATTTGTCAAATGCATATTAGTTAAGAATTAATTGCGACTAAAAATACATTAAAAAATTTGCACTTTGGCGATGTCTCAATATAAACACAAAAGTTGGCTACCCTGAACGCAAAAACTATACGTCAGTAGGGCAACGTTGTGAAACAGAGAGGGAGGAGACTAGAAAATGAACAAAAATCTAAATATAGAATGTTTGTGTTTGGTAGTGTTTGTCACTACTGAGTGTAATATACAATAAAAGAACAAGCTAATAGGAAAGACAACTGCAATTTAGCTGCATTACATTCGAGGCCATACTTTGGTGTGATCGTTAAGCGGTCATGACTTGGTATTGTTACGTCTGTAATGTAAGAAGAAAAGCAGGTTCGATTCTTACGGCCGGCAGTTTGTCGGACAATTATAAGACAATAATACAATTTAAATGGAAAATCACTGATCACGCATGTCCATTAAAAAAATGTAGAAACTAGGCTAGTATGATTTGAAAGTTAATAGTGTTTGTAATTTTTAGAGAATAACTTTTATTCTTCTTCTTAACCCCAACCTTTCTAAATTAAATTTGTCAAATGCATATTAATTAAGAATTAATGGCGACTGTATATATGACGTTAAAATAACTTTGTACTAAAAATATTTTTATTAAAAACAAAAATAAGAAAATTCATGGATACATTTAAAATCGATTTTGTGTTTTTTTAAATATTGTGTTGTTGGTATTTATAGGGAATTTTTTAAAATCACTATTTATTTAAATCGTGCTATAAATATTCAAGCCACTGTCTGAGTAGATCATTAGATGATACTTATGTCTTTTGTATGTGTTTGACTATTGAATATAATTGTAAAATATACAATTGTTGATGGAAATAATATGACGGAAACTTAATTAGCTTAAATGACTTAATCATAAAGTCAGTGTGCAACACATGTTAAAGTTCATCATAATTAATTAAGGTTATTTTTTAAACATTTCACTTAATAAGTGTAAAGATATAAACGAAATTTGTGCAAACTACGAATCGGTACTATTAGATCTAACGAAAAAGCAATTTTAATTGGTGTTTCCATTGGAGGACGATATTGAGCCAGAACTAATATAGGACACTGAGCTCTTCTTAAAAACCTTGAAAATTTACAATTGCTAGCAATTTTTTTTTATGGATGTCATATGAATCAGAACGATGTAGAATGGAACATGTAACGAGTAGAAATGAGACACTAAATATGGGGTACGAAATGGCACGGAGAAAGAATGGTCAAGGAGTGTCTAAATTTAGGAAACGCAATCAACATCGGACAGATCATGCAGCACGACATTGGACAAATCCCGCATTCGTCTGCATCCAAATCAACAAATTTGCACAGATGGACAAAACAGCATTTCTATCTCAAATTCGATTGTCTTTTCTCTAAAATCCTGTTTTGTTCATCTGTGCAAGTTTGGCGATTTGGATGCAGACGCATGCGTAATTTGTCCAATAACGTGTTGCATGAGCGTGTTTTGTCCGATATCGTGTCGCATGATCTGTGCGATGTTGAATGAATCTCCTAAATTTAGACACTCCTTGGAATGGTAATCAAATACTAAGCGTAGAGTCGTTTCCTATGCTCAGTGCTTCAATTCCACTAATCGAATAGAACCGGAAACGTGTGGAACTGAAAAGCTCAGCAATGGGAAGGGCACGGAATGGAACGAGGAACAAGTGGAATTAAAGTACTACACACAGGGAACTAAGTTAAAGAGAGAGAGAGCCTGGGTTTTTTTATTAATTGACTTGGACATATTTTATTCTATAGAGTAGTTTACAATGAAACTTTATCAGCCCGATTATGAATATTCCCTCAGATGTTTTCCTGTGCGGATTTTATTTTCTTGAGAAAAAAATCCTCCTATTTTAAACAGGCGGGGAAAAGAATAATAAGAGAGAGAGAATTGAATAATGTTAATTGAATAATTGAATAATTCATACAAATGCTACCACAATTCGCCCTATTATTGACATTCATAACACCTCATTTTTTTCCGGGGGAAGCGTTTTCCATTTTCTAAATTCGTTTAGAATAGGGAAAAAGTGAAAAAATCCCCGGGCAGATTTTATTAAGAATAAGGGAACAAGGAATAATGAAAAATTCTCACGGAATTGTTATTGAGAATTGGGCTATATGCGTTTTCAGCATATCTTGGATATTTTAAAATATTTATGAAAAAAATATATTTTTAAAAATTTTTTAATTTAATCGTTAACATAATTTAGCAGGGTAAGACAAAAAGATACATCGATGCTCATAAGTTGCCAGCACGTAATTAGCAAATATTCTAAACCAAATGATTTTTCCATGATACAGAATGCATTGCCATGCTCATTTCAAATTGTTAGAACATGTCAAATCTGATTGGTCAACCTATGACCCTCATTATATTTTTTAGTTTTTTATTGCTAAATTGTGTTTACGATTAAAATTCATTGCAAACATTTAAAAGCCTTTATAAATAATTCTTTTTTATATTTCAAAATTGTAAAATTGTTATATTAACTATTAACCCATTCGCGACCACTGGTTAATATGTTCATTTAAATAGGCGAATTTAAACTTTTTATTGTTTAGGACGAATATTTCAATTGATTTCTGGCGTTACTCATTTGTAACAACTTACTCAACATAGTGTTAAATGTTTAAAAGAGTGATCTAAAATACTAAAATTAAGCGTTTTTCAAATTTACTGGTTTGAAGTTAAACAGTATTTTATTTGATCGCCAATATTAAGAGCTTTAAAAGTTATTAATTCTATCGTTTGCTAATATTGGAGACTGTTAAGTTTTAACTATAAAAAGTTATAGCTAAATTTGTCGAAAAACATCTTATTCACGTTTTATAGTAAATTAAACATAGCACGCACTTTTTGAACTTAATAAGAAAAAAACATACAAGTATTTCACTTTAAATTGCTAGCAGTTTAATGCTAGAAAATTTGCACATAGCCGGGCTTTTTCCGAAAGAAACCCCACTTTTTTTCTGCCAATATGACACTCTATATAAAATGTGAGTCTATTTGTGCCCCAGTGGTATATAAGAAGGTATATAAAGGGTGATTTTAATTCAGCTTTGAGTATTTTTTTGTTTGAATACAAATTTGACTAATTTTGATAATTAGTTTACAAAGATTTTATATTCCTGATTGTAAATCCGCTTTTAATATTTTTTAAATTTTCGATTGGTTGTAAAAGGGTTAATTTTTATAAATATGAAGCAATTGTAGAAAGTGAAAAAAAAAAACATTTCATTTATTCAAATTTATTCATTATTTAAGCATTTTATTTATATATATATATAATGCTTAATTAACTAAGAATAACTAATTAGTTTTCTTATCAGTGTTAGACATTGAATCTATAACAATTTAAATTGAACTTACTGAGATGAATGGAATCGAGTTGGAGTGGTACAACTTTTGGCAACAAATATTTTTGCAGAAAACATTATAAATGTAAGAGTTTGTAAATAATTATGCATAAATTATTTAACAAAACAATGTACATTTTGTTTAAGTGTGAGTGTATTTGAATGAATAAATAAGGATAACGTTATTGTTTGTTCAAATAATTATTATAAAATTGCTTGAAAGGCAAAATAGAAATTTCTTTTAAAAAAATATTTGTAAAAGAAGACAACAAAATTTTAATGAAAGAAAAGTTTTAAGAGTTACTTGGGGAGTTATTAATAATCAAAAAAAAAAAAAAAAAGTTCTATAAAATGCCTAAAAGATAGACAATAAATAATTTATATTAATAACCCTAAAAGTATGCAATATATATTTGTATATTTTGCAAAACATAATGTGAATAATTTACGATAAAATTTTAAGCAGCAGCGCAAAAAAAAACTATTAATACAAATTAATACACAAAATAAATTAGAATAAGTTTTAATTAATACAGTAGGAAAAATATGTTGATAAAATAATAAACTTTATTAAAATAAATAGAAAAAGTTATTTAAAATTTTTGTTGGAGACTTCTCAAAATAGACTACAAATGTGTTAAATAAATTTTGTTTAAAATGTCTAAAGACAAAAATTATTTTATATTATTTTATAAACAAATTTGTAAAGAAACTAATATAAAAATTTTATGTGTCCTGCGTTTAATATTAAAACCAAATCCCGATTAAAAATAATTGATATGGTGTCACATATTATTTGATTTGGTCTCGTACCTTGTTTGATATGATTTGATCGCGAAATTGGTTCTATAAATTTGTATAAATCAATATCGATTACGATAAATTCATAAAAAGTTTAGTATAAATGAATTGAAGTTTTGGTCTTATCTCGTAATGCAAAATTATATAATTGTTATATTAAATTTTATACAGTATGTTGCAAAAAGAACAAACCTGCCAAAAAGCTCAAAAATTAATCAGAAATGGGTTCAAAATATAGTATATAAAATTTTTTTTAAAAAGTGGTTCATATAAAACAGCGTTCTTCTCGATGAATTCAAAAGTGAATTCAAATTCACATTCAATTACATTTCTGAAAAAGGAGGTATCCCGACCCGAACCGGCGGATTTTAATCAACTTCGGATATGTTGTAGAGAAGCTTTTTTAGATATTCGAAATCGTTCGGATTTTGTGTGACTTTTCCCCTTTTTTTTCAAATATTTCAAAAATATAATAACTCTTGGTCCACTTTATACACTGAGAGAATTATCTGCATGATATCAATGAATTTTTGCATTAGATCTATGAATTGTCAGTTCCAGTGTCCATTGAAACTTTTCATTAAATTAAAGCTGCTTCTCATAAAATTTAATGAAAAATTTCATAATATTTATTAAAACTTTCATATGTCTATTGAAAGAGATTCATTGAAAATGGTTTCATTAAAACTATGAAGCTTTTTCCTGAAGTTTAAGAAATTTTTCATTTACGTTGTGAAGAAAACTTCATTAGTTTCGTGAAAAACTTGCATTAAAATTCTCTCTGTGTAGGCAAGGAATTCTCTCTGTGTAGGCAATTTGTTTGTATTCTTGAGTACTTTAACGCTGTGTACAAATTAAACTAGCTTTCGTAAACTAAAGACAAGTTTTCATACAAAATCAAATTAATTTTTAATGCCACATTCTAACCCTTGAATGTGAGATTGGGCACCTAAAAAAACACGTATGTTTTTGTTTGGTTCTTTACAACAAATCCAAACTTCATAAAAATCTTCGAATTCGAATTGACCCCCCCTGTTAGTCAATTCTGTGCCATTTTGGATTTAATATTTTTGCACAAACTTTTGTGACTTCCTATGATTCTTTATAGAAGACTCACAAATTCGTTCAAAAATTGAGTAATTTTTGACAATAAAATTTTAAAATTTTAAAAATATGGACTTAATTGGAGATTAATTTTTGACTCATAGAATAAGAATGCTCAAAATGGTATAGACATTTTACTATCTGCGAAGTTAAACCTAAAGATATGCAAATATTCCGTAACTTGCTACATTAATTTGTTAAACAAGTGGAAATTTTATATGGTGAACGTGAAAGGTCATACAATATACACCAAATATGAATACTTTAACCCCCTAACCGGCAAGCCCGCCTTCAGGCGTGGTATTTTAAATTGGCCATAAGTGCTCCAAACGAGTGATTTATAATAAGAATTTAAGCTATTTCGATGGAAACCCAAATTTACAAAATTTTTTTGTGAAGTAATTTTTTGTGTGCTTGGCACGGTTTGGAAGCAAAAAAGGGTTAAAAGTTTAAATTTTGTAAAATTTCAAAAAATTATTATTTTTCAAAAATCTCGGTAAACCATTGATAAGAAACACAAAATAAGATTTAAGCTTAAACTTTCAAAAATAGCTCAAATTTAGGTACAAGGACATACAGGATTCCAAAACGATACCTGTCTTAACTTGAAAACTTATGAGCCGATTTTTAAAAAATTTGCCAGAAAGATTATATTAGGTATTATTAGTAAAGCCTTTAAGTTTAATCCATATATGTTAAAGTTAAAGTGTTTTTTCGCACAATTTCGCTTTTTATGAATAACGAAAATCGCCATATCTTCTTAAGTTAAAACACAAAAAGTGTAATTTTTGGACTGTAGTTATATATTAGTAAGATAAATAATTTATGCCTAAAGTTATTAATTTTTATGAATTAGTTTTTGATATTCGGTTAAACTTTTTTTAGACAAGTTCGGATGAAATATCGGTTATTTCGTGAGTTCATTAAGAAATTCAATGAAAAGATTGCACAAGTTTTGGAATTGTTTTCAAAAATTTTAATATTTTGAAACTCGCTTATAACGAACAATTTTTCTGGTCTCTCGGAGTTCGTCTTAAGCGATTTTTACTGTATATCAACAGTATCAGAAAAAAATGCGGACTTCATGTTAATATATGATTTTGTATTGGGCCACAGATCTCCCACTTCTTTGAATTTTCTTTTACATATCAAAAAATATATGGCAGATAAAAAAATATAAATATGGTGATATAGGTAGATATTTTCAAATATGGCACCATATCAAAAATATAATAAACAGAAACATCAGATATAATTTTATATGGTGACGTATACAAACATATACTATCTCATATTTCCCTTATACACATTTATCTTTATTTAAACATTTAATATTATTAAACAGCTTGTATTCCATCAGATTCTAGACCAATCAATGTATATTGCTTTAGTTATTTCTGCCATAAAAATTAAAAAAAATATCCATACTCTACGATCTAATAACGTAACAATTTATTTTGTTATTTGCTTCCTGGATGTTGGTTTTATATGAGAATGAAATTGCAACAAAAAAAGAACAATATCTCAATAATTTTCTTTTTTCCAATTCATTTTTTTTTATTTTTAAATTTTTCACTAGTTTAGCTTTAGGAGCGCAACAAAAAGTGAAAAAAACTGTATACAAAAGAGTACACACAAAGAAAAATGTAGCTATTTGTCAACTGAAACTGGGTTACTACGACTCAAATTCTGTTATTATGAACTTCAGTCGGTTTGTACAACTAAACAACAAAGTTTTCACAACAAAGTTCCGTTAATTCAACTGAATTTTAGTTGCTACACCCAAAACTTTCAGAAATCTAATGTTAATATCGTTGGACTAACAGCATTTATAAGTTGTTACCATTAAAAAACACTTTTCAATTGGGTTGGCACTTTATTTCTCTGTGTGTACGTATCAGAGAATACTGTGTAGTTAGAAAAATAAAATTGAATTTTTGCTGACAGCATTTTCAATTTTTCAAATATATATATTGCTGCTCTTTTTAAACATGCATCACTGAAGCGCATCTTTTATGGTGTAAAGCATAAATGATTTTTCCTGTTGTAGATTTTTTTTTTTTAAAACTTTTATTATTACACGCTAGCTTATGGCAATCGTTTTTGTTTTGGAAGAATATGTAATAATAGAGGCAAAATAATTTTTTTTAAATAGTTTAATAAATTGAAATAGAACTTTTAAAATTAAAAGTTGGAAAGAAACGAAAAAATTAAAGGAACTGCCTAAAAGTAGGCAATACAATGTGTTTAAATTCAATCCATAAAGTAGGCAATATATTTTTTTGCATCAATTTCTTTAAAAAAAAAAATTAATAACAAATTGTTAAAGAAATTAAAGAAATTAAGTTGATATTAGAGCTTAGTTGTAATCCTGTCAATCTGCTAAAGGCATAAATTATATGACAGTAAACTATTGAATATTTTCTCTTTCATACCCTACCCTTACAGCTGACTTACCTTACAAAATTTATTTTAAATAAAAATTGTATTTTACATTGAAAACAATACACGCATAAAAACACGAAATTAATATCAAATTAACAAAAACTTTCGTACAATAAACAAAAATTTCTTTTTTTAACGAAATTTTCGTTATTTTTAATTGCATGGATTAATTTTAATGCATGGATTAGTTTGAGTGTATTATTTAATTAAAATTATATTTGAAGTCGTAGGTAGCAGTGATATTTGATTGAATGTCACTCTGTTTTATATGCTATACGTATACGTTATATTAATTGTCAAATTATGTATGGGCTTATGTCAAAAATGTTTAAATCATTTGAAACTGATATTATTTTTCAACAAGCTTAGCAATTTTTCTGTTTAATAATAGCGGGTTATATGTTTGGATTAACAACACTTTGACCCGTATATTTTTAATTGGTATTGTTACGCAAAGTTGAACATTTAAAAAATTCGTATGCAACAGGCTCACTTTTTTGGGGTTATTTTCATTTCTTTTTTTTAGTTTTAAAATTTTCGGTGTCTTTTTAATGGTCACTAACGCTTATTTTAAAAATTTGAAAACAGTGGTTCATAAATGTTGTAATTATGCACAGTTGGAGGAATGTTTCGTTGGTATGCCCTTAACAGATACATAATATGACCGTCACAAAAGTTGAACAATGTCAGCGTGAATTTTGTTCAAAAAGCAGTTTTTCCCACGGCACATTCGCTGTTTAGCTTTAAATAGACCAGTTTGCTGCTTGAACTGAGCTTTTTGTTATGCAAAAATTATTTAGACCTTTGAAATTGTGCAAAAATTGCATAATTTGTTTTTTTCTTTTTAGAAATAATAGTGGTAATGCATATAATTGATAGACATTAAACATCTTTTCAAAAGGGACTGTGTGACTCTTTTATCTAAACACGTTTTGATCCGTCACATCAACACTGTTGTGCGAAATTCTTCAAAATTAACCTTATTTCTGCGATTTGTCAATGCTTAAACACAAACACAGGGGAGCATTAATAAATTTTAAGAAATAAATATTTTATGGACCAAATGAAATTTATTTAGTATTAAAAACTGCAATTAGTAGGAATAAAATTGTAGTTAACACATTTTCTCCTCAGCTAATTACATTACATTTTAATATAATCTACAAAAACAAATTATAATTTCTAAATATCGCTTAAATCTCGATTTTAAGTCAAAATTTTAATTCTGTGAAACACCACAAAATTTTACAAAGATTTTTTGGAAAGCACAAAAAAGGGAGTAAATTTATAAGGAAACGGCAAAAAATTTAAACAAACATGTGTTTTTTGAATTCAATCAAAAAATATAATTTTAAGAATTATTTAAATTTTTTTAATTTAAATCGCCATAACTTTTGCACCAAATTCAAACCGATTTGAAGTCCCCATATAGTGGTTTATTATTATCGTGTAAATTACTTTTAATGTGCCATTAAGTTAAAAAAAAACAACAAAATTGTAACCCCAATTTTAAATATTTTTGAGAATGGCCCATATATTTGTTTATGGTATTATTTATTTATTTTAATGTCAATTGAAAATTGCTTTTAATTTGACTATGGCAATAGACTTTTCCATGCAAAATTTTGAATATAAAAGACTAAAAAAATCAGAACAAGTTCTGCATATCTAAAGGGTCCGCCATCATCTAACGTTTTTTTTTCAACTAGTGCTTATTTCGTGAATGGTAACACTTAGCTCATGTCTGATTTGACAGATAATTAGTTTTATCCTTCCGCTGAACGAATATGGTTGTGTATACGCTTGAACAACGCTGGGAAATATCGCTATTGAAATATTGGTCCAGAGGCATAAATGGGCCATTTTTCAACGAAAATGAGCAAGGAGTGGCCGTTACAGTCAATGGCGATCGTTATCGGGCCATGTTGAACGAATTTTTGTTCACAAAAATTGAAGAGGAGGATATTGGCAACATTTGGTTTCAACAGGACGGCGCTACGTACCACACAGCCGAAGCTACACTCGATGTTTTGCGCCCTGTTTTTGTAGATCGCATTATCAGCCGCAGAGTTGATGTCGTTTGGCCACCTCGGAGCTGCGATTTGACACCGTTGGACTATTATTTGTGGGGTGCCGTCAAAGATAAGTGTTACGCCAACAAGCCAGAGACAATTGACGCTTTAAAGGACAATATTCGTGAAGCCATTGGTGAAATACAGCTGTACACAATCGATAATGTGCTTAAAAATTGGACCGATCGTGTAGGCTACTGCAGGGCCAGCCGAGGCAACCATTTGAATGAAATTATTTTCCATTATTAACCGGAAGGATTGTACTTTCAAATAAAAAAAGAAATTTGAGAAAATATTCGGTAGTTTTTTTTTTTTATAGCATTTTCAAAAAAAAAAAGTTATTTGGCGGACCCTTTATATAAAACTCAATTTATTTAAAACACGACCAAAAGTTTTTTACACAAATGTTGGAAAAAGTCATCGAAAATTGTTTCTACAGATTAGACTAAGTCCGAGCCAGCCGTGTCGGTCATATGCCAGATGTCATATTATAATGCCAGAAGATTATCTTTCTAATGAAGTAAATTTCATGAACATTTAAAAAATTCATCTTTGTTTTATTCCATTTCAAAGTTATATACCTCCATAAAAACACCCTTTATTTGAATTTTAATTGAATATTTTTAACACGCTAAAACTTTCTAAGACGATAAAAAACCATCTAAACTTTTAGAAATAAATTTTTTTTGTTTCACTTAAGAGCTAAATCCAAATTTTTTCAACACATAAATATTCTATTGGTATAAACAAATTTCTTGAATTTCTCAATTTCCATTGATTTATAATAAATAAAATTGGTCAATATTAAAATATGTATTTCTATTCATGTACAAATGCAAGTCATAATTAAATGTAAATACCAATTATATTATAAATAAATGTTATAATATAACCCAGCAAAAAGAGACAGTACCAATTATTTAAGCGTGTAAGTAGTGATTCACTACCCTATGGGGAATGAGGAGTCAATTGACCTAAAAGTGACTGGTTAAAGAAGGACTTACCACAGGACTGGTATAATTTAATACTTAAGTGGGTTAAGCAGTGTTAATTGTCCTTAAATTACCATTCCTGTGAATGGTAAAGGGATGACATACCACTTAACCAGAGTCATTATTAACAAGAAAAAGCCAGTTGGCCAGAATTTTTGGAAGCTGTTTAGTTTTCGTTTATTTTATCCCTGCGGAAAATGAAGGGTCGATTGATCCGAAGTGACGATTTTGTGATATATGATTGGGTGGCACGTCACGAAACTGGTGAAACCGAAATTGTGGTGTACCAAAAAGTGTTAATTTGTGTGAAATGACCAATCACGTGACTATCGTAATGGTGACAAAACATTGACAAGTTGGTATCAGGTATATTATGTAACTGTAGAAAAAGTAACATAACATTATAGTGTACTGAAGTAACTAGGGCCGATGCAGTTGAAGTTCTTACTGGTCATTGAACTGGTTCAATCCCATTAGCAGTTGATGAAAACATGGCAATTAGTGCCAAAGGATTCAGTCCCTTGACTGCTACAAATCGGATATAACACTGAAATAAACTTATTTTAAAATTGATTTTTGTTGTGCCTTTTTGAAGGTTTTGTGAACACTGTTTTGGGGAAGTTTAGTGACTGGTTCCGGACGGACAATTTAGCAACTCGTATATAATATAACAGACGATGAATAAAAAGTAAAAGGTTATTTGCTAATTATTTTTCGCATACCCGGCGACATGTGCTCCCTAGACCAGTGCAGTGGTACTTCACAAATCTAATCCATTCAAACTACCTCAGTAGCAGCACACATTGCGCTTAATATGTGACTAGTTTTCCATCAAAAGCTGTTCTTCAGTTCTGCGATACATAGACCTACACCAGTCACGTGATAATTATTTTTCCACTGGTCCTGTTGCATGTCACATAAATCCTAAAATTATCCTACTTTAACACTGTCTACTTCTAACTTGTCCAGTAGCTTATTAATTTCAGTCGGTACGGTGATAGGTAACCTTCGTCAAGTTATTCGACACGTCACAAGGTGCTCCAAAGGTAGCAATTGCCACCTCCTATGACAAGCCCATGTTAAAAGTACCGGTCACTTTCATATAACAGAACCGAAACTAGGACAGGTTCATACACACAAAGCTCTAGTCACGTGACCATACCAGTGACTGGTTCATTTCCCGCAGGGATACGACATGGCCCTTTTGCGAGGTTTGCCCATCTTTGGTTTGTCCTGTGGCATGCCACTATGTGGTTTAAAGCAGGACAAATTACCCCTCCTATGACAAGCCAATGTTAAAGTTGCCAGTTGTTTACATAGGGTAGGGTTTAGCAGAGGACCGGTCTCTGGCACGAAGGGACCGATCCTGTGGCACACGCAGAACCGTTCCCATTCCCCATAGGATAGTTACCAGACTAGTTGCTTGCTTAATTACTTTTGTTCGCGATGTCCCAAAATTCTTGGGTGGTCATTAAAACTGTCGCTTAAAAAAAAAAAAAAAGTGAAAAAATTAGTTACCTGATTGGTAAGAATAGAATTAGTGTTGCGAATTTCATCGTTAGATCGGTCAGATTTTCAAAAAGTATATTAAGTCGATAAACTAATTTATAGCATAGACATACATTTTCATATATTTTCATCAACATAACAATCAGAAATATAAAAGAATATTCTTTTTTATATTTTGAAATAAAATTTGATATGTTTTACTTATTTTAATATATGTAAAAGTTTTGAGTTAAAATTATAATTATTATGATTATATATTAAAACTAAGAGTTGGACTTAAAAATATTTAATTTAAAAATAGTAACCATAAAACAAAAAAGGCAGTAAGCCCAATTTTGACCCCTAATATGAATAGCATACCTCAAATGAAAGATTAGTGTATTTGAAATTCATTCAAGCATATCAAAATTATCCTAAATTTCGTTTAATTTTGAATAAACCGGCCTTCTACAAATAGGTCATTAAAATTCTTCAATTGGTCCACAATGGGTTGTTATTTGTGTTCATATCCCAGCAAAAAATAACCTCGATTTGGAGAGCAGTAACTACATTTCTATGCTTTCAAGAAAGCGCTTAACCGTCTTGCATACAATGAAGCAATTGAGAAGGCATTTATATGTGCTTCCCTGAATGCATTCTTTTGAAGCAGTAGATAATGCATACAAAGAAGCAGTAAAGAATGCACACAATGAAGCTTTAATGTTGTCAATATGCAAAAGTAGCGGTTATCATTTCCAACGAAGGAAACGTGCTTCATAGAGCACATGAAAGAAGCGCTTTTCATCTGCTTAAAAGAGACATACTCACTGGGACAACGCGAACAAAAATCATGCCTTCTGGAATTGTTTTGAAAGCGCTCGGTAATTAAATAATGCCTTTAACAACTGCGTATGGGTAAGCACTATTTTTTGCTGGGCAGTGGAACACGGTTATAACGAACTAGTAGGGGCCGGACAATTTAGTTCGGTATAAGCGAAGTTCGTTATAAGCGTGGTAAATATTTTTCAAAAACTAATAAAACGGCAGGATTTTTTTCTTAAATTCTCATAATTTTTAAATTTTTGCTTGCAATACATTTTTTTAATCTTTTAATTGGAGTTTTAAGTAAAAAGCTAAAGTTTTTTTAAATTTGGAGCACATTTTTCATTTTATTAACTTAATTTTTTTATGTGTTCGTTTATTATGGTTTTTGTGCATAAACAGCTCAATAATAGCTATCGTTTCCGTACGTGAAGAAATTCGCCATTTTTTTTTTTTAATTCGGGACAGGCTAATAAACATTCATCAGACTTTAAATGCGGCAATATATAGTTTTATCCAAAAGAAGATATACATTTTTCTGGTATGGAACGACATATAACTATTAATACACTCAGATAAAAAAGTTTCATCATCTTGATGATATTGTTTCATAAATTGTTTGTCATCCATTATTCATCATATTTATGAAGTTTTCATATATATGATGAAAAGATTTATAAAACTTTACGAAAAATGTTTCTTAGACCTTCATTATTTCATAAAAATGTTTCCTTTTGATCAATGGTTATAATCTTTAACTTCAAACTCATATGTATATTAGTTCTCATGTAGTGAGTAAACTAGTTCATATGAATGTTTGATGTTTGGCATGGGATTGTTACCGCTTTCAAAACGTGTTCTGATGATGGGAACCTAGAAAATTCCCGAAATAGATCTATCAACACATTCCTGAAAGGGTCAAATAATAAATTTGAAAACAAAAAACTCTGTAGATTATTTGTTAGGACAATATCCTAATGAAGAAATATAGAGTATGGCCTCGAACTTGAATAATTTTCATTTTCACTTAACAAAATTTTTAAAATTTGTAGGACATTTTTCATTTTATTAACTTAATTTTTTTATGTGTTCGTTTATAAGTGTAAAAATTTTTATGAAAATTCTAAAGCGGATCCAAAAATTTAGTTCGTTATATAAAAAGTTCATTATAAACGATGTTCGTTATAACCGTATTATTTTGCATGAAATATGCTAGTAAATGTGTTGCGACCAGAAAAATCGTTTGTTATAAAAAAAGTTCGTTATAACCGGTGTCCGTTATAACTGAGTGTGTAACTACTTATTTCAGATTTCGAATCTAATAACTACTTATTTTTCATTTTGTTGTAAGCGAGTGGGTAAGCGAGATTACTTATAAACACGACCTTGTCAAACAAAAAAAAATAATGAAATTAGACGCCAAATAATAATTAATGCAAAGCTATGAATTTCCATTATATAACCACTTATCTGGTAATGAAAGTTTTTGCTGGGAACTTTAGCTCGGAGTTTTTACAAAAAATTAATAAATACGATATTAGAATAAAAAAAAAACATGAAATTAATACTTATGTAACCAATTACCAGTAACTCATTATTTTGAAATAACATATAAGTACTTCTATAGCCCCACTATCAGTAAGCCATTATTTTGTATTTTAAAGTAATGCAATTGGTAATGACATATCATTACTTGATAATCTATACGGTAATGAGCTGTAATTACCATGTTTTTGCTGGGAACTAATACAGACATGAAAACCCATACAGATTTAGAAATATACAAAAGCATTTTTAAATAAAATAGAATTCTGGACAAAATGTTTGATTTTATTTATAATTGTACTAAAATATAAAATAAATAACAATAATAACCAAGGAAAGTAATTAAGTGAGCACAAAATAGAAAATAACATGGGAATAGTAGTAACAAGTGTTTACCTTGATTAACACCTGATACAATATTTCATCTAAGAATAGGTCTCTGTGCAAAAATTATTGTATAATAATAAAATTACAACAATAGAAAATTGGAAAATTGTATAGAAAATAACAAACAATTAACAAATAAATCCTATTTACACATAAACACAATAATGTGAATAGAAAATAATAAACCCGAGTAAAAAAATTTACATATAGTCTTATCTTCTTTCATCTTAAAATATGTTATAATATTCTGGTTAAAAAATAATTAAAATGGAGCTTCATGTAATGATATCAATTTCTATGTGACGCTATATATAATCTTATTAAAATTCATCCGAAATATTTGAATAAATGGCCAGTTTGATCTGAATTATGGTCTGATAGATTTGTATTAGATTGTATCAGTTTTGTATATATTTATCAGTTAAGATATAAACTGATACAATCAGTTTGGATATTAACTGATACAATCAGTTTAGATAGAAATTGATACAATCACTTTAGATATAAACTGATACAAGTATATATACTTACTAGGGCGGGTCGATTTAAAAATCGTTCAACGTTCAAGGAAAATCGTATTCTAGGGATCAAAATAAGAAACTTTGCCGAAGGAACCATACCTCTAAAACGAATTCTGATGTCCCGACTTTTGACCCAAAGGGTCAAATTTTGAAAAAGCCTACTTTGATAGACGTATGGTCTAGTGGATTTTTTGCTCAGTACAATCCCAAGAATCAGAAACGAGAACCGCCCATTAAAATGTTCAAATCGCCCCACCCTAATATCCATATATTATATTTCTCTTATATGGTAACATATATGACAATATATTATTATATATTGACCTTTCTAAAATGATAATAAGCATATATGCTATACAAAATAATATATGATAGTACAATTGTCATATACAATAATACATTCGAATGTATAACATAATAAGTAATCATTTATGGTGATATATATGCTATATAAATTAATATATAATAATATATACACTCTCTGCTTTAAGATATAATAATATATATTCCATTAAATGATATAAGATATAATTATGTATAATTCCAGAATATTAAGAATTAAGTTTGAGATATGATTATATATGGTCCAACATCATTAATATTTTTTTTGTGTATAAGATATAAGTATACATTGTTATATATAACCCCATACATAATTAAATATGTGCCTGCTGACTAAATCTTTTTCAACAATTTTTTTACAATTTTTTTCTTTGTGTATAAGATATAAGTATAAATTGTTATATATAACCCCATACATAATTATATATGTGCCTGCTGACTAAATCTTTTTCAACAATTTTTTTTTTTTCATTTTATTAAAAATTTAATATTTGATTTACTTTCTTATCGTTTTTGATCGAATTAGATCCAATTAGATATAAGTTAATCACATGGGCTTTTTTGGGATACATCATGATCTTAATTATTATCAAATTGGATACCCCAATATTGAGATATATTTAAAATTTTTTAAATTTAATCCAGTAATATATTTGTGGGATTTAATTGGATATTATCGGATACCGCAATTTTGAGATGAACTTGTATAACAATAAATATCGATCTATATCAACGAAGCTATAATTTAATATTTGATATAACTTTTTTTTGATCGGGAATAAATTTTTCAACTAGAGTGAGTAGAGTAATATTTGAAAATAATATTGGATAAAATAATGCTGCCCTAACTTTTTGAATATATGTATTAGCATGTCCTTTAAAATACGGATTTATCGTTTTGCATTCCTTACACCCTCCAGTTTTATTACAAAAGTTGCCCAATGGAAGAAATAGATTTTTTTTTAAAACGTGAGCACGTGTAGAAAGTTGGCCGAAAATGACCCATTAAATGAAAAAAGTTTAATAATATTTAAAATTCGCAAAATTCAAAGTTTCGCAAAACTATATATTTTATGTCATTTATTAATTAAATATACTCAAAATTATACATATATGGAATTTTGACTTCATCGGATATCACTAACCAACTTTAACCCGGAGTCCAAAATGACCAACGAATTTGATGAAAATGCAAAAAACTTATTTTTTAAATTAATTTTAAAATGCCTAATTTGGAGATGTCGATTGCTATTTGTATAATATAATAGCAGTTATTAAACAAAAAATATAAATTGGTAACATTTTAATTCGAGTTCATCTTTGGAGAAACTAATTTTCAGAACAGTGTACGAAAATATTAAAATTTTGTCAAAAATTAAACAAAATTTAAATGTTTTCATCAAAGTATGCATTATTTTCAAAAATCGCTTAAACTTGATTAGAAAATATCTACCTTTCCTTTTTTCTAGAAAATCTTTAACCCTTAGTGGCCTGGGGACAAAAAAGACCCATGAAACTTAGTTTTAATTATAACTACAAGATTGTAAAACATTTAAATTGATAAAAAAAAAAAATCTCCACTTGATAAAAAATAATTATTTTATGTAACTTGATCAAATGTAAGTGATATTTTTCGGAAAATTATGCAAACTTTGATAAAAACATTAAAATTTTGTTAAATTTTTGACAAAATAAGAAATTTTTATAAAATGTTCAGGAAATTAGTCGCTCCAAAAACAAACTCGAATCATTATATTTCAATTATTTTTTTTTTTTTAATAACAACTATTATATTATTAAAATAGAAATCAACATCTCCAAATAAATCATTTTAAAATATCTTTAAAATTAATTTTAAAAAAAAATACTTTTTGGCATTTTTATCAAATTTGTGGGTTCTTTTTGGATTCTACGCTAAACTGGGTTAATGATATTCGATGAAGTCAGAATTCCATATTTGAATAATTTTGAGTATATTAAATAATTAAATTAAACAAAAAATAAATTTTTTCGAAACTTCGAATTTTGGAAATTTTTAATGATAACACACTTTTTTCCAAACAGTACCATTTTCGGCCCACTTTCGGCACGGGTTAACGATTTGGCAAATCTATTTTAAGGGACACCCTAATATGTATGTTTCTCTCTCTTTCTCATATGCTTATGATTGCAATAATTTATCATGTGCAAAAATTAGATTAACCCATTAGAAGTATTTTAAAACACAATTATATATAGAACTGTTGACTTAAAAAATGGTTTTATTAGATTTAAAAATAGAGATTTTTAATAACCTGCTAGTGTAGAAACGGTAATGATATGTCATTACTTTTCTCACTACCAGTAGCGACACAACCTTACTATCTGCATTACTTTAACACAAATAATAAGGACTTACTAATAATTAGTTAATTTTCCCATAACTTTCATATTTGTATAATTATTTTAAATATAAAGTCATGATCTCAAGATGGTTTAAAAACTATTTTTAGAATCATTAGTTTTTCAATTCTAGTAAGTGCATATATAACTATTTATTTTTGATTTTTTGTAAGGTGGAAAGTAATGACATTTTGTGCAAGCAAGTCATTTATGTTTTTATGTATCAATTATAACATGTCGATATAGCTCAGATCGTAGAGCGTTTGACTGACAACCTGGAAGCCCGGGTTCGAGTCCCGTATGGGCACATTTTATTAAAACTAATGTTTTTTAGATTTTTCTTTAATTATGTTTAGACTCATTATTTTTGTCTATACTGGTAAGCACAAAGGTAACCACATATTTTTCTATTTTTTTATAAGGTGTTTAGTAATGATATGTCATTATTTTGCAAGACATTTCCATATAAAAGTAATGAGATTTGTAATGACAATTGTAAGTACTTGTCATTACCAAATTTGTACTTACATAACCACCTATATGGTAATGCTTTTCTACATTGGGTTTAAGATTTTGTTTTAAAATTTATATAAATTAATACACTCAGAGAAAATATTTTCATCATATTGATGATATTTTTTCATAAAACGCTTGTCATCAATAATTTATCATAGTTATGAATTTTTCATTAATATGATGAAAAGTTTCATAAGCATGTATGATAAATGTTTTATAGACTCTCTACATTTCATAAAAAAGTTTATAAATTTTGTTACCTTTTTATTAAAATTCCCAGCAAAACCACACATTACCAAATCATGGGTAAAGTAATGTATCGCCATAGGGCTTCATGCATTACTTTACACGTTACTTCACTGATGAATTTTACAGGCGATGAGCCTCAAAGGAACTCATTACCTTGTAATGGGTAAAGTAACTGGTTACTTATATGGTTACATGGTGGGAAAAAGTAATGTGTATATAAATAGATTTTCATAAAAAAAAAGCATAAAAAACTTTTTTTAAAGATATTTTTTTTTAATTAAATAACTTTTTTTTTTATTAACAAATAACTTGGTCATGCTGGGAATTGAACCTGGGGTCTCTGGTATTTAACAATTAGTTAGGCGAGAACTCTACCAACTGAGCTATCGATACATACAATATTTTATTGCTTAAAATGTAGATGAGTTGTTGTGCTTCGTGTTTTCGTTCGTGATATCAAAAATATACACCTTACCATTTTGCTTACAAAAAATCACAAAGTAATGTGTCTATAAATAGATTTTCAAAAATATATATTAATAATTACTTTATGTTTATAATTCATGCATTATGTAATTGATGATCGGTAAGTCATTATTTTATGTTTTAAAGTAATGTAAAATGTAATGAGGGGTCATTACAAGGTAATCCATGAGTGTTCAATTATCGGTAACTCATTACTTCTTGTTGGAAAATAATGATACAGGTAAGGAGTACACATTACAAGGTAATGCATTACTTTATCGCACTCATTACCAAAATTTTGCTGGGTTTGTATTTGAAATTTAGAAAATATAATTTCTAATTAAAGACTTAAGTGACTTAAGTCAGGTGTTTGTATGAAAGCAAAGTTGGGAAATACAATTATTTGAATTTAAAAAAAATTTTAATTTTCATCTCTTACCAACACCTGACTTAAGTCACTTAAGCCAATTATGTTTCAACCTTTACACATTTTAAAACATAAAAACTAACAAAAATTATGGGAAATTTTTAAACACCAATTAAATATAATTTGATGTGTTCTTTTATTTAAAATATATGGAATTTTTTGAATATGATAAAAAATGTTTCATTATATTTATGAAACATTTCATAAAAATTTATTAAGCTTTCAAAAAAAATTATGAAACCGCTTCAGACTATTTATGAAATGTTTCATAACATTTATGATGCAGTTCACAAAAATGTATGAACTTTCTTCATCATATTTATGAAACATTTCATAAATATGAAGCAGCCTGTCAACAATTTCCCCTCTTATGAAACAGCTTCATCATATTTATGAAGTGTAACATAGAACAGAAAGCAATGAATTTTTACATTATATTCATGAAGTTTTTCATAAATATGATAAAGCTTTTACCCTGAGCGTAGACTATTTAAAATATTTTTTTCAAAATTCCTTATTAAACTTAGATTTGTATATGCAACAATTTAAAACCAAAATTTATTCCAATTTTTTAAGTCTTAAATTTGTTTGTGCCTAAAATGGGTTAACCAACAATTTCTTTCAAAAATCAATTTACTCGTTTGACAATTCATTTGTGTTGAATTCAACACCTTAATATCTTAATTTCCTTCTATTTACAATAGTTAGCAGACAATCATCAACAATTGCAGACTATATATGACTTAAGGAAATTAAATGGAATTTTTAATAGATACTTCAGTATAAAGTATGACAACATTTTATAAAATATTTAATTTGTATAATCAGCAATGAACTTAAACTTAAGGAGAATTGTATTCTCCATAAAAATAAACTTTTTCAATATGAAATAGAAGAGAAAAACATTTTTATTGAAAAATTTAGTGCACATTTTTTTTAACACTACATTGCTGCATTGACACCCACTAATAGGGCCTACAAAACGGATTCGGATGCTGAAACCAGAAGTTCTTGGCAATTTTTTTTTTTTTTTTTTTTAAAAGAGAGGCAACACTCAGGAAATACTTCCTATATTTAATGTGTTGCTTTTTTGGAAAGGGATAGTATAGAGATGAAAGGTGGGGAAAGATGAAGGGCTTCAGACATGGAAACACTGTAATTGCGCGAGATGATAAGTCTTAGAACAGTTGTTGCTCACCACCTGATGGAGAGTTGGCGAACTTATTGAAGCTTTTTGGTTCATAGCCCTGATTCATTATTTTACTTCGGTGGGGTTAATTGATATGGGAACACCGAAGGTGGACATTTCGATACGTATGAGGGATAGAAAAAACTCATACATATTATTTTGATGTTGCCGGCACCGGGGATCGAACCCGGGACCTTATGTGTAAAAGTCCAAATCGCTAACCATTACACCACGGTTAGTTCTTGTGACTACACAATTTTGTTAAATGTACTAGCCACATTTCTTCTCTCTCACATTATATTGTGTTGCCACAACCGAAAATCATTCAATTGGAAACAAATTAGGTAATCAGCACAAATCTGTTTCTCTGTGTAGTGAAATTTTGTGTGTGGATAAATGACTTCAGCTGTTTGGAAAAAAAACACTTGTTTAATATTGTGGTGGTACACAAATATTAAATATAAATTTAAATTTGATTTTAATTTAATTTTCTGAAATCAGTGCCACTCTACATTAGGGTGTTTCAGCATTTCGACTTTTTTTTTGATTTTTAAACTCTTGAAGCGGAATATTAATGTTTTCGGCCCAAAAGATTTTTGAGATTGAAGGCGGGTCGCTGATATGGATTATGTGCAAATAAAGAGGTAATGAAACAGAACAGATTTTTTTTTTAGTTTTTTTTTTCTTTTGCTTGGTTTTCACAAAACCAGATAAATCACTGCTCAAGAGTTTAAGCTTACTAAAAAAATTATTCAGGGTAGAAATTTTTAGTTAAAGCGTCACTCTGATGACCTCAAACAAAAAATTTCCTAATCCAAACCAAAATAACTTCAGAAATGGGCATCGTATTGGCGTGAAATAAAATTTGTTAGAGATACCATTAATTTTATACCAAATTTCTTTTTGTAAAATTTCCATACTTGTGGGCCAAATCCAAAGTAAACTGGGAGATAATAAATAATTTTGTTTTAACTTTTTAATGTGCTTTCAATATTTCTCTAAAAGTGTTAAGACCAAGATTGGTATCCGTTGATAAGTATTTTAAATGTATATCCAACAAATTTTATTTCACTACAATACGAAGCCTATTTCAAGTTATTCAAGTTTAAATTTGAACATTTTTTTTCTATTTTAATTTTTTTTAGATTTAAGACCATCAGAGTCACCCTTAAACTGCTTATTTGTGTCTTAGCTTTGTTGTCAAATACAAAACACAAGAGAAAAACAATTTGAAAAAAGTTCGTTTCGTAAGCAATCTTTTTTGTACACAATTTATTTTTACACCTCAAAAAATTTAAAAAATCTTTTGAGCATTAAATTTTCCTTGGTAATTAGTACATGTGTAGTGCCAATCCTTTACAGAACATTTTATAAAAATTGACTATTTTGTCAAAAGTTGAAAAAAAAATTTTGATGTTTTTATTAAAGTCAGTTTGCATAATTTTCGGGAGAGTATCACTTGATTTGATAAGAATATAATCATTTTTATTTGTATTAGGATCCATAAATTTGTGAATACACGATGTAAAGCTTTTAAATTGAAAAAAAAGAAATCCATTTGATAAAAATTACTATTGTAAGTAATTTGATCCATATAGGTTTAATGTTTTCAGTTTTGACCAAAATAAGACCCACTAGGAATCATACAGAATAACCAGGGACCGTAATCATTATTAGTTTTATAATAAAAATTACACAATAATGATTATATTATGAGTTTTAAGGATTTTCTTCAATGGTAATGATTATTTTTGAGTAATATTAATAAAAATCAGCAATAATCATTATTTTTGAGCAAAAAAAATACAACTCAAAAATAATCATTATATATGATTTTTATTTTTTTTCGCTCAAAATAAAACTCACTTTCATAGAATTTTTAAGGTGCCTTTCACAAATATCCTCGAACTTTTGGAGTGTGTTCAACATATGATATCTTGAATTCCAACGAGTTGAAACATCAAGCACTGGTTGCGGTAATTTATTATTAATATTTATTATTATTATTAATTTTAATAATTTTAATATTGTGCTCACTTTGGAATATTCCTGACCGAGTTAGTAATAGTATTTTACTCGTACCCAATTTAAACAACAATCTATAAAAAGACTAAATATTCGTAAAATTAAAAATGATATGGAAAAAATTTAGTATTAGTTTGCTTTCAATTTGAATTATAACAGCTTGCAGTCTTCGTGACATTGATTTTTTTTTTTTAAATTAGGTATAGATTTACATACCATCTTTACTATTCTTCATGCCCAGTATACATGCATATTACAACCAAATTTGTGGCATAGTACCACGAACAATAATCATTATTTACGGTCCATGAGAATAACTTCTTTCAGATTTTGATTAAATTTGAATGTGTGATAGATAGAGGGTACGTCCCAATATTACTTTTAAATGTTAAAAATGTGGGGTCAAAAATGTCCCCAACAACGTATATAATATTCGAGAAAGTTTTCAAAAAAATCCATTTCTTCCATTTGGAACTATTTGCAACAATACTGGGTTGTAATGGCAAATCTTTTTTCAGGAACCCCCTAATAATTATGTAAGATTCCATATATGGTCAAATATTAACAGTTTTGTTTGAGATATGATTATATATGGCCCAACATCATTAATATATTATATGTGTATAAGATATAAATATAGATTGTCTTATGATGACTCAATTACTAAATTGTTTCTACAAAACTTTCAACAGGAAAAAAAAGTAGGTCTAATTTAATCTCAAAACATCTTATTCAATCCACCAAAATTTACTTATCCTTTTGGATCTTATTAGATCCATTTAGATCAATATTAATCCTTTAAGGTAGTTTAGGATATATCAGGATCTTAATTAGATATTACTTGATTCATTAATGTTGAGATTAATGTTTATTTTATTTAATTCAGTAATATATATTTAAGGGATTTAATTGGATGTGTTCGGATACCTCAATTTTGAGATCAACTTGGGTAAGATTAACTAACGCTCTTTATCAAATAAGATATAATTTTATATTTGATATATAACTTTATTTTCATTGGGTTAGCAGAAATAACATATCAATCATTCAAATAAAAATTCCTAAATTTATATGTGTTACCTGACATTTACATATATATCAAAATATTTTAACTTTTTGCTGTCAAATAATTTATTTCATAACTGACATTTGTGTCTGTATTTTTGATTTTCTTGTTCCATATTTGTTATCACAAATATTTGCATACAATATATTGTTTATTTAACTGTATGAACTTTTTTATGATAAATTATAAATATTTAATTTATTTTTATGTTAAAGTAAATAGAAAATATATGAAAAAAAAAACTTAAAAATTTACGTTTTAAAAATATATTTTGAGAGGTTCTTTATATTAACACTTTATGGGATAAAAAATACAAAAAAAAATGTTTTCCAATTGTCCATGTTATAACTTATGTAAAACCTTTTAAAAAAAATTTTTGTTTTTTTGAATTTTTAATTTTTTAACTTAGAAGAAAGAATTCTACACACAGAGAAATAAAGTGCCAACCGAATTCAATACATGGGGGGTTTCGAATATAATAACTTGCCTTTACAGTTAAAAACAGTGAACAGAATTTCAAGTTTTAAGATCGAACTTAAAGAATATGTGTTTGAAAATCTTGAAGTGCATCTCTTGTAAAAAAGTAAATAAATATACTCAAAATATCGAGCCCTATCCGCCAGAAAGACGTAAGTAACCATTTTTCCATTTTCGGGTTTTTGATGAAAATATTTATTTTGCGACCATTTGCATCATTGGTCAAAACTTCATAGCTCTAGGAAGTACCGTTACAAAGTTAGACAAAAACAAAAAACGCGTAAGTGCTTATTCCTATATGACAAACAATAGTTTGTTTACATATTTCCTGACGGCAAAGTGTTACTTACGTCCTTTTTTATTTTACAAATAACTCAAAATCTAGGACACGCTCGATCATGTTTTATTCATCGTTGGATTCGTAATTCAAAAGACTTTAATTTGTTTATCATATATTTATACTTTTCTTAAACCAAGCAAGAAATAAATCAAAAAAAGTAAAATTGGGTCAAATTAGACCCCCTTGTTTAACCCCTTAAAGTGAGATTTGGTACAAAAAAACAGTTTAGTTTTCTTTATATTTTGGTCTTTTATAACATATTTTAATTTCATTAAAATCCGATAAGCCAAAGAAAACTTAGAAAAAAAACTTAAAAATGCCTTTCCTATAAAATTATGAAATTGTTACTTACGTCTTTTCGGCGGATAGGGCTCGATATGTAAATATACTTTTTTTTTCCTTTAAATATACTTAAGTTTTAGATGTACACGTTATTTGCCAACTTGCCTCTTTAATGCCTTTAAGGCACTGAGGCCAAACTAAATTTGAATTTTTAATGGTACATGAAATGTAAATAAACAATTTATAAAAAAAAAAAAAGTGTATTTTATTGGTAACAACTTATAAATTCAGTTAGTGCAAATATTTACATTCGATTTCTCAATATTTTGGGTGTTGCAACAAAAAGTCAGTTGATTTAACCCAATTTTGTTGCAAAAACTAATGTTAAGTTGTACCATCCGTCTGAAATTCGTACTAACTGAATTTGCGTCGTAGTAATCGTATTTCAGTTGGCAAATAGTGATATTTTTCTCTGTGTGTATGTCGGTAAAGACCACTGTAAATGTAGTTAAAAACAATTGAAATTTCACTTAAAAAAGGACGACTTACATTTCAGTAAATTCAACTAACATTGTCATTTATTTTTTTTACTGTTCAAAAAATGAAAAATAATTGCAATAAAAATGAACCACAAATGTAGTAAAAAATAAAAAAACATGTATTTGTTTTATTTTTATAAATAAAAAAAAAAAAAAATACTATCGCATGGGTTCCACATTCCGAAAATGAAGTGAAAGTGAAACTTCCGCTCAATTTGTGTTCCCAATTCCACATAGTGATTTGAAAAGAAAAATTTCATTTTCATTTTGTTTCTAGTGGAATTAAAGTGATTTGATGTGTTCTATAAAACAATTTCACTACAAAAAAAGTAATTGTAAAACGGTATTAGTTAACTGAGTGAAAAAACCAAACTTTTTAGAAAATAAAATTATTTTGAAGACCAGTTGTGGAAGGACTTAGCAAGTATATTAAACACCTTAGGACCTCCAGAAAACGATGCAACTGGTTAGAAAAAGGCTTGGGCTGATTGGATGGCTACCATTCGTAGAAAATTGGCCGAAAATAGAGCAGAGGTAACGGCAATAGGTGGAGGACCTAATAATATCCAACACATATCATCCAAAGAAGATTCAGTTGCCAAACTTTCTGGCCTTTATACAGCAGTCGAAGGTGTTCCAGCTGCTAAATCATTCGGGACGACTAGCAAAGGGTAAGCAACCACAAATTTATCTACTGAATTGTCAAACTTAGATGGCACCAGTTCCGACAATGTAGTAAACGTGATTTTACAAAAATTAAATAAAAATGACGAAGGTACTGAAAATATAGAAAATGCGGAACCGCAACCGATGATTTCCCTTTTTGATTTCTCTTTTTGATTTCTCAATTTCTTCGCGACTTCTTTCAAATCTAATCCATTTTGGGTATATGACAGTTTTCAAAACATTACACATATTTGTTAAAATTTTTGACGCTGTACTTCTTCCACTGCTAGATTGAAGTCTTTTGCGATCATAATAAATAAATACGCCAAAAAACTATTTTTTTTATTAATTTTAAACATTTGCGACTCAGTTTTAATTATTGTCTTACGATTTTTCTGGTAGTTCCAAAGGATTTGAACAGTCACGAAGCCTTTTTCTATATAGATTTTACGTTCTTTGTTTTTATTTTTTAATTAAATACCGGGAAATCACAATTACGAAACTCATTTTATATTATTTTAAAAATAAGTATTTTTTTGTTTAATTTTTATTTTTGTTAAAATATGCACTTTTCTTTATTGCAATTTCATTGACTTTAAAGTGATAATTTGGTTTTATCCCGCATTTTTTTATGTTGTTGCTAAGAACAAAATGAAAATGAAATCGTCGTGAAAAAACCGATTCACTCGTTTTCCAGAACACAGCGGAATTGAAAATGTGGAATTAAAAACGATTCCACTTTCACTTCGTAGTGGAATATAGAACCCAGGCCTATATAAAATTATTGTAAAATCATAATACAGTAATTTGATGTGATTTGTTTTTTAAATGAATTACACATGTAGTCAAGAATTAAATTTCTTATACAAATGACAGTTTTTCACTTAAAAATAAATATACTTTATTACAATTCAAACAACTACAAATATTTAGAGCATAAGTTCCCTGAGTGTAGTCAAATTTCTGGTATTTTCCAAAAAAAAATCCAATAAATAACCACGCTTACTTCGCTCACTTTTTGTGTTCCATTTTTTATCTACATCAATAAATACTGTAAGTTTGCCATTGATATTATCTACTTTTTCCTGTAGTTGTTTTGAAAAGCCTACTATACGTATGAGTAATATTTCCGGCAGTTGTATTGAAAAGTCTACTATACGTATGAGTAATATTTATTTAAAAAACAATCTTAAATCCACATACGTCTTAGCGTATATTTAATATTATCTGTTTAAAGTTCATTTACCCATGTTTATTTAATATCATACGATTAATTATCGCTGAAATGTAAATAAATGCGTGTGTGTGTGTGCGAGAATGTGTGTGTGTGCGAGAATATTTATAATCCTTACGGCCACACCATTTTGTAATTATTTTTGACAACAACAAAAACATATTATGGAAATGAATAAAACAACAAACAATACTTAACATACAATGCAATTGTATTGAAAACAAAATTCAATTAAATTCCTACAATAGCAATAATACGCTTTACATACAATAGACATTTAGACACACATTCATACGTATAATATTAATACAAAATATCCATTGAATATATAAAAACAAACACCTGCAGGCCTATAACTACTACAAATGAAAAACTCTTCAAATACAATCTCTTTTAATAAACCCTTTTAATAAACAATATAAATAAGTTACTTTAACAGAAATTTGTTATGATATTAATTTTAGGGAAGGAATTCTTAAATTTTATATCATTTTGATAAAAAAAAAAAAATATCTACATGTCGATATCAAAAAAGCTATATCTTATATATACTATCTCATTTGATATATACTATATATACTATCTCATTTGATATAGATTGATATTTAATCTTATATCCAAGTTTATCTCAAAATTGGTGTATCGAGTAATATTAAATTAGATAACGTCGATCATAATTGATCTCAAAATTCGAAGATTCTTAATATGTAGTTTAAGATCCTGATATATTCCTATGAGATTAATTTAGATCTAATTGGATCCAAAAAGGTAAATAATTTTTGATGGATGTAACTAGATATTTTGAGATTAAATTAGATCTACTTAAATCCAATGAAATATTTTATTTTGAATTAAAGTAACAAAGAATTTAGTAATCAGGCCTTATATATATATATATATATATATATATATATATATATATATATCGGGTTATATATAATTATATCTTATACACATAGAAAGTATTAATCATGTTGGACCATATATTATCATATCTCAAACAAAATTCTAAATCTTGTGTCATATATGGAATCTTATATAAGTATGTCTTTTATCATTTAATATCATATATAATTATATCTTAAGTTGTATTCAAAAAAAAATGGCACCATATATAACAATATTTTAGATCACACAAAAAAAAATATTTTTCATGAGACAGTATATATTATAAAATATTAAATTATATAGCTTTTCCATATATATGATTAATATCTAATTTTATAAGGACTAGTGCCGTATTGCACCATGTATGAATACATATTATGTTATATATTAGAATGTATTATTATATATGACAATAGATATATCATATCTTGTTATGTATAGCATATGTGCTGAATATGTAATTTTGTAAAGGACAATATATAATAATATATATATATATTATGCATGACATATATAATCACTAGGACTCGAAAATTAATGCATTTTTATTTGTGTTTTTGTACAAAAAAATTATAAAGAATATGTATTTAAAATCGTAAAATATCTACTTAAAATTTAAAAATATGCATTTATTATTGGATTTTTTTAAGGTTTCCTATATTACTTTCACAATTTTAGTAATTTTTACTTTAAAAATTGGATAAAAAATTTGAAATTTTTTTTTTTATTTTTTTTTTATTTTATTAATTAATAATCATATAATTACAAATTATATACTATTACCCTAACCGAGCACTAGCTACTATGGCCTTCGGCGCGTTGTAGCAAAAACAGACCAGTGCCTCCGGTGGGAATCGAACCCACGACCCCCGCACTGATAATTTAAAATTGCTAATAACACTGTGAGAGAAATGGTAGGGGTCAGTGATCGGGAAGGGGGTCAAACTACCGGGGAAAGTTATATCGGTAAAAAAGAAGTTATACGTGTCCCTGCGTTTCGCTGGGTCACGTCTAGGAATCGAGATATATCGATTTGAAGTTAGTAACTATTGTCACCTTTGGTGGTCTTTTTTTGACATAACTCGAGAACCACTAGTCCGATTTTGCTGAAACAAATTTAAAAAAATTAGGAATTACAATTTCTTTAATCTGTTCATACAACGTTTTGCTACATAAGCAACAAGTTCGCAGTTATAAATAAATGTATGAAGAAAAAAAACTATTTTTTGCCTAAAAAATTGAATTTTTTTATTTTTAATTCATAAAAAATCCAAAACGGTAAAAAAAAAGTGTCAAGTCCTATTACTTTCACGTAAAGTTACATAACCTTTAAACAAAATGAGACAATTAAGTGAAGGTATGAATTTCAAAAATTTGCTCGAGATATGCTCAAAATTCATACCTTCACTTAATTGTGAATAAAACCGAAACGCGTCCATCGTGTTTCAGCAAAATCGGACTAGTGGTTCTCGAGTTATGTCAAAAAAAAAGACCACCAAAGGTGATAATTTCCCCTATATGATAGTTACTAACTTCAAACCGATATATCTAGATTCCTTGACGTGACCCAGCGAAACGCCGGGACACATATAACTTCTTTTTTACCGATATAACTTTCCCCGGTAGTTTGAACCCTTCCCGATTTTGACTGTCGCATAGTGTAATCATTGTCAGGAAATTAGTAATTGCATTTTTCAGTTATTTTTCTTTTCGTGATAAAAAAAATTATAATAGTCAAAGTAAATTATCATATAAAAATTATAATTTTTCTGTTAATTTAGAGAAAAATTTGTCATGATCTAAAACCGAACAAATAAAATCTCACATTATGCATAAATTTTAAAAATATTTTGTTTATAAAATTTATAAATTGTGTAAAAATTATTTCTAGTCAAACCTTTAAAAAAAATGTTATTAAAAATATACATTTTAATGCAAAATATGTAAAAAGATGCATTTATAGCAAAATATGCAACAAAAAAAAGTCAAAATATATGCATTTATAGCAAAAATGCAAAAATATGCAGTTATAGCAAAAATATTAATTAACAAATCTATGCCATTTTGTTGATTCGCAAAGATATTTGGTTAACTTTGTTCTAAAGCTAAACATTCCGAAGTTCCGAGCCCTAATAATCACATATTATAATATATTTTAAAATTAAAAACATAAGACTACAATATAGTGTGAGATATTTTTGAAAATGAAGAAAATTTTTAATTGTTTTAAGGAATAGAATAGTTAATTAGCGAATTAAGATAAGGCAAGATTCCCTTTCAATAGTTATTATTAACTGTTTATTTTTGGAAAATCATTTAAAATAATAATCAATTAAAATTTATATTGATTCTATTTATTATTTACATATGTACTCGTATGTACAATATTTTAGATTAATTTCCTTATATTCAAATTAATTTCCTCATCCTTGAGTTGCTTTGAAATCTAATTGTAACATTATAATATGTACTTTTGTGCAAGTATCAGTAGAAAAATGTTATTCTTAAGATTAATAAATCAAAGTTTATAATACATTATTAATACATACTCATATAAACTACAGTAAAAACATTTTTAAATCAATAGCTAACAATAAAAATATTTCTAATTTTGTTATAATTTAATATGAATTTGTCTTTTGAGTTTGGTTAATAAATGATCATACACTGTAAATATATAAATAGTTAATACCCAGATGAAAATGGGTGCGTATATAAACTTATATGATCATACTTTGGCTTGTATATGATCATATTTTTGTATAGCTGAACATATATGTTCATATATAGTTAGATATATGATATATGAAAATATATATTTGTATCCGAAATTTGAAGGTATATGGCCATCACATACCAGTATATATATATATCAATCATATATGATCATATATACTAACATATGATATCTTCAAATGACAGGTCCAAACATGTATGCCACCATACATGGTCATATATTAATCAGCCATACTCATATATGATCATATATATTCATGCATTATTTCATTTTCGTTTGGGTACTCTAAAATCCTTATTATATTAATTGTATTCAATAGTACTTAAAGTTTTCAACAAAACTAACATTCTAATATTATTATTAACAAATATGTTTGAATATAAACTTATTAGCTACAAAATATGTTATAATATGTAGTTTATTGAAGAGCTTAAAGTTATTGTAAAAAAAAACTTTATTAGTTTAACTAGACTAAATAAAATATTATTAAGTATGCAATCAAGTTTGGATAATAACACTTTTCAACAAAATAAATTTTTTTCCAAAATTACAAGTAAAATTTCACGGCGAATATTTTTGCGGAATATTTTAACCCCTTAAATACCTGTTTTAATGGTGTTTTTTGCTCTTTCTTAAAAAAAGGACAAAAAAGACCCTTACCTTGAGAAGTTAGAGGGTTAACATATTCTACAAAAATGTTTGATTTGGTGTATTCAGGGACTTATAGTAAAATTGCACGGCGAATATTTTTGCGGAACATTTTATCCCCTTAAATCCCAGTTTTAATGGTGTTTTTTTGGTCTTTTTTAAAAAGAAGGACAAAAAAGACACTCTACCTTGAGGAGTTAGAGGGTTAAAATATTCTACAAAAATGTTCTCCGTAACATTTTACATAAATTTGCTGAACAGACCATATATTTTAAACGTAAGCTTTACTCGATTTTCTATGCCGATTGCCAATACAAAATTTGCATTTGGGGGAAACTTTACCTCCCCCTAAAATAAAACCCAGATATAAACTTTCAAAACGCCGATACACGTGTCTTTTCTTTTTTTTTTGCTCTTTTATCAAAATTTATAGGTCGGACCTTGTAATTTTTTTTTGGGCCAAAGTACGGCACGTTTTAATGTAAGGACTGGGGGTGTAATGATAAAGCTATTTTGAAGTGACACCCTAGTATATACAAATTTGTACTTTAGTACACTCACAATATTTTTTCCATAAATACTTCTGAATATACACATTATCTGAAAATCAGATAAAACCAGGACTACTTTCTTTTCGTTTAAAACAATTGTAGTTTTTAGTTTATTTTCAGTGCGCCCCGGTAGGCTAGTTGGTAGCGTGCTGGCTTATCAGTGCGGGGGTCGTGGGTTCGATTCCCACCAGAGGCACTGTTTTCGCTACAACGCGCCGAAGGCCATAGTAGCTAGTGCTCGGTTAGGGTAATAGGATATAATTTGTACTTATATGATTATTAATTTATAAAAAAAAAAAAAAAAAAAAAAAAAAAAAAAAAAAAAAAAAAAAAAAAAAAAAAAAAAAGTTTATTTTCAACTGTTGAAAAATTAATTGACAAAATTGATAAAAAAAAAAAAAACAATAAATTGTTTTCGTTTATTTCAATACTCAATATAATATAACAACTTTTTGTTTTAAATAGAAAATTTTAACTGCATATTTTACTATTACCGAAAGTCCGTTTTTTTTTTTTTTGTTTATTGAATAACAGACAGAAAGTAAAAAAATATGTTTCTTTGGTAACTTACCGATTAAATTATTAAATAACTGTTGAACTTTTATTGAAAAATTTTTGTGAGTGTACTTTTAATAGTAAAAATAATACCGAAAAAACTATTACAAAACAATGCATTAAATCACATTATCGGGTGAATGAAATAACCCCCACGGAAATAACCCCCACCGTCGAAATGAAATAAGCCCCACTGAATTTGTGCCCACCGAAAATGAAATAAGCCCCACCGAATTTGTGCCCACCAAAATGAATTAATCCCCACCAAAATGAATTAATCCCCACCAATGAAAATGAATTAGCCCCCACCAAATTTGGTGGGCATTAAAATGAAATAATACCCACGTATTAAAATGAAACTTTGCCCACCGAAAATGAGATAAGCCCCACTTTACATTATTTATATTTTTATTTTATAAAATAAAACTTTTACAAAAACTTCATGTAATTGATAATAATAAAAATAAATAAGTTTTTCTGTGTGGCGGCCTGCGGGGTTTTTTCCTCCAGTAGGACGCGGCAGGTGGCTTCGCTCAATAAAGTTTTCCTGCCCGCGACACAAAACAATAAACATTTTTTTTTTCACGTTGAGATGGAATATTGATTTAAATTGGATAACACGATATTCTTTAAAAGGAAATATAGCCAACTTGGTTTTATTTCCATTTTTGTTGGAAATAAAGTCAACCTGTGAATTTGACTTCATTTCCATTTTTGTTTTATTTCAGTTGGTGTTATTGGACCCCACCGTGTCCTTCTAAAATATGGATTCTGTAAAATGGTAAATTATTAGTTTTTTACCAACTAAGGAACCTGGTGATATGGGCACGAATGGATTTTTAATAAGAAGAAATGTGTTTTTTTAATTGAAATAACGTATTCTTTTTTCGTACTTTCTAATATCACCTTTACAAAATAAAACTAGTACTGTAAAAGTAGGAATTAATTCAAAAACCAAGAATTGATATTAGAATTAAAATGAATTAAACCCCACCAAAATGAATTAATCCCCACCAATGAAAATGAATTAACCCCCACCAAATGTGGTGGGTAATAAAATGAAATAATGCCCACGTATTAAAATGAAACTTTGCCCACCAAAAATGAGATAAGCCCCACTTTAAATTTTTTATAAATTTGGTGGGGCTTATTTCATTTCGGCGGTGGGGGTTATTTCAGTGGCTGTTATTGCATTCACCCACATTATCTTTCAAAAAAATAAACCAACCCCACCTAGACGTATGAGTGTTATTTAATTTTCATTAAAAATTTCATAACACTCATACTCTAAATAAAATAACAAAAACCAACCAAAATGCAAACATTTCATTCATTACTTGAATCTTGTTTACCCAAACCAGTAAAGGCAAACAGCAAAAATAATATTTAGTAATAATAGCATTTACCTTCTACTCATCTGCTAAAATGTTAAAATCTTCTTCATCAACAACATTATTATAATTATAAACACATTACATTAAAATGAAAATAAGAAACAACAGCAACAACAAGAGCAAAAACAAACAAATTTTTGTAAAGAAGTCCTTTAGAAAATCGTATTATTAATGTTTGTGTAGTTGTTTGTTATGTTATTTTATACTACTACAGAGGTATGTCAACATCTTTCAACACAATTTCAATAGGAAAATCCCATAAACAAATAGACATAGAGTAAGGAGACCACTACAAACTAACAAAAAAAATTACATAGAAAAAGTAAAAAATCACAGCAGTCGACAAACAATGGGATGTTAGGCTTTTATATTGTAAAAAATTTAAGAGAAATGCTGTAAAATTAAAGAGAACAAAATTTTGTAGTTTTTAAATTTTTCTATTTATAGTAATTAAATGTGCTAAAGTCCCAAAACTTATTTAACAAATTGTGAAAAGCAATCTGATGTAGGCGTGTCCCTATCCGGATTTCATTCCTGCCCAAGGAAATCTTCAGGGGACTTTGTTATTAGAATTTCTAGAGATATTTGTTATGTTAAATCACAAACTCAATGAGAATTTCTTGTCCTCGTCTAGGAGCGAGATTCAAAATTTGAAATATCAAAGAAAAAACAAAAACAACAACATTTTTTTAATTTAATTTTTTTTTTTTTACACTTCTGCCCAGCCAAGTAAATAAAAATCGATATGGGGCATCATCAAATTATATTAAATTATATTACATATGCGATAAGATCAAATTTGATCCGAAAAATGAGAACATATAATTGTATCTAAAACACATTAAATTGTATCGGATTAGATCGTACTATATGCAATTAAATAAAATTTTGTAGTTGATTTATATTAGATAAAATTTCATCCGAATTTTGTCCCGATACAAATGTTTGTGTATTATATATAATTGCATATATAATTCGATATTATTAGATAAAAGTTGATACAAACAGTTCCTAGTTTATCTCAACAATTATATCAAATTTTATCTATTGTATTTACATTATTTTTACGAAGTTGAAACTGTGGAGACAAAAAGTCAGGGCTCTATTTCAACAATTTAACTCCGAACAGGGCTGTTTTGTAGAAAAATTATCTTTTCTTAGATTTTGTCGATATTAAAATGCATAAATCTTTTTTTTCGTCTGTATGAACTCTTAGCATATGTTAAACTTCTTATGCTTACTAGCGTGGATCAACGAAGAAGTATGTTGCGAGAGAGGCTCAACTACCCTGCGTAAAATGCAGGGTCGATTGATCGAAAGTGGTAATTCTGTGATGTATGATTGGTGAGCACGTCACGCAACTGGTGAAACCAAAATTGTGGTGTACCAAAAAGTGTTAGTTTGGGTGAAATGTCCAATCACGTGACTATAGTTATGGTGACAAACCATTCACTGGTTGGTACCAGATATATCACGTTACTGGAGAAAAAGTAATATAACATCAAAGTGTTCTGAAGCAACGAGGGTCGTTGCAGCTGAAGTTGCTACTGGTCATTGAACTGGTTCAAAACCGCTAGCAGTTAATGAAAACATGGCATTTAGTACCAAACGATGCAGTTTCCTGACTGCTACAAAGTGGACACAACACTGAAGGAATTTTTTATGTACCGACTTTGTGACAGTATAAATGAAGACGTAACACTTCACTGGTTTAAAATAACTGAATACGGAACTGTTTAGACAGTGGCCAAGTTTGTCAGATATGGCGATTTCTCGTCAAACATCGCGGCCTTAAAACTCGTTTGGCAAGTTAATTTTCGAAATGCCGACTGGCGATTTTTCGAGTGAATGGCGATTTTACACATAAAATATCGCTACCAAAAAATTATCAGCAGAATATGATTTTTTGCACAACAATTCAAAAACTTGAAACACTTTACAAGAATATAAATTAAAATTTCTGCTTATTGGTTTCAAAATATCTTGTTTAGATATTTTGCAAGATTTTTGGTAACGATTGTTTGATAATACCAATGTTAGCAAATAAAGAAAAAACTTGCAAAAAATCTATATTTTGAACATCCGGACTTGTCTAGTTTATGTACTTTTCCAAATTTAAATTTTTATAATGAATTTAATGTTATAGTTTTGTGTTGGGTATTGACAAAATAAACTAATTTGAAAATTGATATTTGTTGTGCATTTTTGAAGGTTTTTTGACCACGTGGTATGACACGCTGTTTTGAATAAGTGCAGTGAGTGGTTCCGGACGGTCTGTTTAGCAACCCGTACATAATATGACATACGCTGAATAAAAAGTGACAGGTTACTTGCTAATTACTTTTCGCATGCCCGGCGACGTGTATCCCTTAGACAAGTGTTGCAGTACTTTACAAAGATATTCCACTCAATTTACCTCTATAACAGAACACATTGCGCTTAATATGTGACCAGTTTTACTTCAACAATTTTTCTCCAGTTCTACGACACGTACACCAGTCACGTGATAATTTTTTTCCCACTGGTTCGGTTGCATATCACATAAATCCTAAAATGGTAATACTTTGACACTACCTACTTCTAACTTGTCCCGTAGCATATTCATTTCAGTCGGTACGGTGATAGGTTACCTTGGTCAAGTTATTCGCCACGTCACACAGTGCTCCACAGGTAGCAATTGTCACCTCCTATGACAAGACCATGTTAAAAGTACCGGTCACTTTCATATAACAGAACTGAAACTAGGACTGGTTCATACACACAAAATTCTAGTCACGTGACCATACTAGTGACTGGTCCATTTTCCGCAGGGTTGTTTCTTAATTTGCACTTGTAAACAAAAATCAAAATTTTGTAAGTTAACTCAGAAATCTCAACTCCGGGTTTAATATTTTTATATGTAAAATCACTTAGAAAATATTTTTATTATAACACCACATATAATAAAAATGTGGCTTTGCAATGGACCATATATGATCATATCTGAATTCAAATAAAAAAAGCTTCATTATTTTTATGAGACTGTTTTTAATGAAACTTTTTCATTAGGCGTATGAAATTTTAAATAAATAAAATCAATTTTTGTATAAAATGTTATGAAAACCTACATTATTTTAATGGGATTTCATTTCATTGGATTTCATTTCATTGCTTCCAGTGTCTCTTCATAGATCGAATGCTAAATTCATTGATATCATGCAGACAATTCTCTCAGTGTAGAGATTTTTTAAATTTTGAAGATTTTTTCTTGTTAATTTTTGCGATATTATTAAATTTTGACAATATTCTCTAATTTTTTAATTTTGATTGATTTATTTCAATTCTCTAATTTTAAGTCATTTGTTTCAATTTTGGTTTTTATTTGTTAATTTCATCTATTTATAAATTTAAAGATTTTGAAATTTTGGTGATTTTTTTTTTTTTTAATTTAAGAGATTATTTTTAAATCTGGCGTATTTTTAGCTCTTTCGATTGGTTTTTTTTGCAATTTCTTAAATTTGTACACTTTTGGAGATTCATTTATACTCCAGCGATTTTTGTCTCTTCTGACGATTTTTTTTATTACACATTGATTTTTTTAATTTTAGGAGTTTTCGATATTTTATTTATATTTCTACTGAAGATCACATCGGAGAGCTCAACATTTTTATATTTTCTCCTACAAAATTAAATTTTTCAATACAATAATACAAAAGTAGAAAAAAAAAATTCTGTAACTTTTCTTCCCAAATGCTCTCCCTGCATCCCCTCCTAATATATTCCACTCTTCATATTCTTTCTCAGAAAACAATAACAAAATTTAAGAATTTAAACAAAAAATCAAATTCTAATTTTAGGTCGAAATAAAATTAAATGGCTGAAGCTGGTTTTTAATTTCAATGATTTATTACAACATTGGCGATTTTTTTTTCAATTTTTTTAAATCTGCAGATTTTTTTAATTTTGGGATTTTTTTTTATCGTTTTAGAGATTTTTTTTTTTATTCTTGTAACGTTTTTATATTTTGACAATATTTTTAAACTTTAACTTTTTTAATTTTTGCAGTTTAACGATTTATTTAAACTCCAGCGATTTTTGTTTCTTGGCGATTTTTTTAATTACAGTTTTTTTTTTACTTTCGGATGAGTTTTTGGCGATTTTATTAAACATTGCCAATTTATTTTATTTTTTTTAAATTTTAGCTAATTTTTGATATTTAAAATTTTCTACTGAGGATCACTTGGAAGAGTGTGAAATCGTGATATAGAAAGTCACAATATGCATAGGAATCAGGCCGATAAAAAGGATCAATACAATATACATGAGATTATAAAAGATAGTAAAAAATTATCTAACTTTCCTGCACTTAAAGAAAAAAGTTAGTAAACATTTTTGCTAAGACTACTAAAAATTAGTTAAAAATTATGTTGCAGAAAAAACTGCTAAAATTATCAGACTTTTTTCCTTGACTGTAAGTAAGATGAGAATAGAAAAAATAATTCTGCTGAATTTGCAAAACAAAATTTATATTTGAGATATATTTTAGCAAATTAAAAGAAACAAATTAATCTGCTAAAATCAACAAAAAATTCGCTTAATATTAGTAGACAAAACAAACACAAAAATATTTAAAAATTTCAACGTTTTTTTTTTTTAGATATTTTTATGTGAATAAAAATCTGCCCTTCTGAAATCAGCAGTCTACAATTTTTTAGTAAATATTTCGGTTGATTTAAGCAAAATTTACAGTTACACTGAGAGAATTATATGCATGATATCAATATATTTTTGAATTAGATTTATGAATTGTCACTGTAATCCGTCCATTGAAACTTTTCATGAAATTAATGCAGTTTTTCATAAAATTTAATGATAAATTTCATATTATTTATTAAAAATTTCATACGACTAATGAAAGAAAAATTCATTAGTTTAGCGCTAGAGGGACTGCCGCACATTCGATCTAAGCGACTAGGTGTCATCTTCAGCCTCATTCTAATCCAGCACCCACAAGAAACTCAAGGTTTGGTCAGTCACATTTATCAACCAACCACAGAAAATCGGTGATGCTAATGTTTCCATTACTGGGAACGAATTGGGAAACCGGCATGTATACTAATATTTACACACAACATATTCTAGTTGATTGTTTTCCTATTGCATGGTACAGTAAAGGTACCATAAAGCTGCTGGCCAAACTTGCAAGAAAAGTCGAAAATAACTCATGTTGTTCGGGTAATCAATTAACATCACTGATTTTGGTTGGTTTTGGTTGGTTGATATATATACCAGATGAAACCATGAGTTTATTGTAGGTGGTGGATTAGAATGAGGCTGAAGATGACCTAGTCGCTCAGGTCGAAAGTGCGGCACTCCCTCTAGCACTGATCCCCAGAAGATTTTTTTCATCTTCTCTTACAGTCATTAACAATTAATGCTTTCTATTTGTAATAGTAAGATTTTAATTATGATCTCAAACCTGGCAATTGAAAATGAAATGCATTTTTCAACCCTTGCTTCTTAAAAACTAATAATAAAATTAAATTAATAACAAAAAAATTTTAATCTGTGGTATGCCGAAAAAAAAATTAAAGAAAATAGTAGTTCTATATAATTTGTTGTATACTGACCCATAGTTGTACGTCTAAAATAACAGACGAGAATGTTTGAATGAATGAATATGAAAGGCCAGCATACGAATGGGCATTTGTGACTAACGTGCAATAAGCCATCATACCTTTTAAATTATTTTCTTCTTTTTAAAGCAAATATTTTTTATTCAATGCAGTTGTTGCATGATGCCTTAACACAAGCAGCACCAGTTTTCAAAAGCAATGTAATTTGATTACTTCATCTCTAGAGATGAATTTAAACTCCTCGCAATATATATATATATATATATATATATATATATACAATTTAACACACATACATAGGGATACATGCATTCATGCAACATAAATTTTTACTAACAAAACACGTACTATGATATTTTTAAAGACACCAACAACAGCAACATTACACTAAATGCCTTTGAGCATCGTAAATAACACATCAGTGTACATAAATTTATAGAGAATTATGAATGCACACTGCAACTGAGATACTGGTCAAATATGTAGTAGTAAGAACAAGAAACTACATATACTTGCACATGCACAGTTATTAATATCTTGAACTACACATACAGTTTCATAATTCACATAAAATACTTATAGCTTGACCATAGACTTTACACACACATATACACACAAACAAAAGAGGACCAACTATAGGGCAAATTATAAGAATTGTTTCTATTTATCAAAGGATGCCGATGTCACCGAGAAGGCTTATACCACGAAAAAAAAATTTTAAAATTTGCTATGTAGTTGAAACTCGCAATTTTTGAATTAACCTGCCATTTTTACTGTTAGTAGTACATAGTTGGTCAAACCAATCAGTCAAATAGCGTTAGGTTCCAATGCAGAAAAATAGAAAGAAAAAAAAAATTTTTTTAAATGATCATTAACTGCATTTCTTTATATCCTTTTTAGACAAACTATTTCAAGTTTTTTTTTTTTATCAAGCATTTCTTTAATTATTCCACTTGGCGTAATGTCAAAGCGTCTAAATGTATAACGACAAAAACCAAAAATGTTATAAAACCAAAAAAAAATATATTAAAAATGTTTGGACTAATTAACATGTGTCCAAGGCCGATCAGAATTGATCGGCCTTGGCTACTATCCTTGGCAGCTCCTAAATGTTTTTTCTTTTTTTTTTTCTGAAGTGACAATTATTTTTTGTGAAACAGTTTGAGAGTTTGAGTTTGAGTTTGAGATGACAAATCAAAATAATTTTTTTTTTTAAAAAATCATGATGTGGCAGCAACGAAGTATTTTTTAGAAGTGAAAAACATTGCTTGAGTTCAAAACAAGGTTTTAGAGGTGAAACACAATGTTTTTTTTTCTTCATCTTCATATTTTATTATTGAATCTTTCACTCGAAATTTACAATAAATATTCAAATCTTAACACAATGTTGTGGTGAAAAAATGTTCTTATGGTGAAATATATTTTTGGGGTGAAAAAAAGACTTTTTTAGTTGGTATAAACTTTTTAGGTAAAAAATAATAACAAAAACTTTTCTGAGGAGGCAAATATTTTTTGAAATATATAGCAGTTTAAGAGATGAAAAGAATTGTTTAAAATGAAAAAAAAAAAAAAATTAAAAATGATCTAGGTTAAAAAAAGGAGAAAAACAAAATAAAATTAAAAATAATTGTTGATGTAAACAAATTCTAGAGGTGAGGCAAATTTTATTTTTGTAAATCATTTCTTTAAGAAGGGAAAATTTTTAAACAGATAAAATAAAAAAATTAAAAAATGAGGCGAAAAAATATTCAAAGGTGAACAAAATTCTTGATATGGAAAAAATTTATTGAGGTGAAAATAAAATTTTTGAAGTAAGAAAATTGTTTTAGGTGAAAGAAATGTTTGACAACAATAATCTTCCAGCAAAAACATGCTTGCGGTGAAAAAAAACTGTTAGATCAAACATTTTTGGAGAGCGAGTACAAATATTTTCAAAAATGTTTATATTATTGATAGCTGAAGTATTTTAGCTGAAATGCTTTTTGATTTTTACGGTCAACAAATACAAATTAAAAACACTTCGAGGTGAAAAACTTTCTAGGGGTGAAAATATTGGAAATGAAAAAAATTTTTTTTTAGTTGAAAAATAAAAATGAAAAAAAAAATGCTTGAGATAAAAAAAAATCTTGACGTGAGAATTAATTTTTAGGGTAAAATATTTATTTAAGGGGAAAAAATTTTAGTTAAAAAAGCTTTAGAGGTGAAATATAACAACTTCAAATAATGTCAATATACGAACATATTCTGGAGGTGATAAAAAAAAACAATTTTGGTGCAAAAACATTTTTGAGGTGAAAAAATGTCTGTGGTGAAAAACTTTTTGAAGTGGAATTCAAATTTTGAGGTCAAATAAAGCTTTTGAAAAAAAAAATCATTTTTGAGATGAAAAAATTTTAAGAAAAAAAAATGTTAGATGAAAAATCTTCGAAAGATGAAAAAGTTTGATAAAAAAAATTTTAGTTCAAAAAATTTTTGTGATGAAAAAAAAAACTTTTTTTAAGTGGAATACACATTTTGAGGAAAAATGAAAACAAAAAATGTTTTGGTTTAAAATGAAAATAGTTTAGAGGTAAAAAAAAATCACAAGAAAAACGAAAAAATGCTGAAGGTGAAAAAATCCAGAGGTGAGAATAAATTTTTGTGTTAAAACAATTCAACTTAATTTTCTACTTATTTTTAGTAGTTTTAGCAAAAAAAAAATTGTTATTATTTTCTATTATTTAGTGTGTCAAAGTTACGAAAGTCTCTGCACTAGAGATCAAAATTAGTTGTTTTTAAAAACGTCTGGTTATTTATTTAAAAATTGTAGAGAATTTGAGACAAGTAAAAGCAGGAAGTTTTCGAAAACATATAATGTTTTGTTTGTATTACAAATAAGTCTTAACACTTTTACAAAACATTAATTTAATAAAAGCAGACTTATGCGAACACTCTTAACACTTTGACGACCACAGGCAAGTATGCTTGCCCAAGCGTTTTTGGCACTTATACTTGACCAGGTAAAATATAGAGTAAATATTTGAAAAGGTAATTTATAAGGGACGGTTGGGACAATAAAAATGTGGATGTGGCGATAAATCTTTATCTGGCCCTCAAAGTTGGAAAAAAAATATTTAAGAGCAAAATTAAAAAATGTTGACAAACGTAATGGAGGGCAAGGAGGGGGTCTAGTGATCCAATTTTTTTTACATAACTATTATTAGGTCAGAGATTACGAAAATTTCAAAATTGCTTCTGCGAAAAGGCCTTCAAAGGCTTAACATATGAAACAATATTTACACTAAATATAACTTGTAACATTCACTTTTCACGATATTTTTCTAAAACATTCTTGTCATATATCTGTCAGTGAAGGATGTGACAATAATTAGATTCCTGGTTTTCATCTGCAGGTAGAATTTCAATGAAAATATTGAAGATTTAAAAGAAAATAAATACAACATTTCAAAATATTCACGCACATAATTAATTACACATCGCTACTGTAAAAATATACTAAAAAATGTGTAGTTAAAATGATATAATATAAAATACCACACAAAATATGTGTAAAACTAGTTTTATCGTTAATAACAATTTAATAACCCTTTAATAACAATATAATAACCCCTTTTCCTGTGTCCAAGTTAATTAAATTTTTTGGGAGTGATTACATTTTTATTTTATTTTAATATTGAATTACTTTACGGCCTAAGTTTTTCTGTAAAATATCAGTCGTAGTATTTTGAGTGTATGAGACATACAAGTTACATTTTGTACTCTGTAGGCTTAACGTTTGTCTAGTTTTAGCTACGAAAAGTTACTTAGTTTAACAAACTAACTTAAATGTTAAGTTCTTTCAGTTTTTTCATAAACTAAATATTATAAAAGAAAATGTATAACTTTCTTTTTGATATTTTGCAAAATAAGAAGCGAAGTAACTTTGAAATATTTTAAGTTATATTAAAACAACAAAAAAACTTTATTTTATTGCAACTACAAATTTTAATAAATGGAATTTTAAAAAACTAAAGAAGATTAAAATTGGAGAATGGGAATGGAAATGGAAATAAAAATATAAGAAAATTTGTTTTCAAAAATATAAAAAGGAGATTTTTGTTATAAAATTTTTTGAAAAAGAAAAGCTGTCAAATGTTTTAACAAAAAATTCAAATGATTTTATATTCTAAATACATTTTTTATTATCTTAGCAATTCTTTTAATTTCTTAACCATTACACATTTAGCTTGAAGAAAAAGTTTAACTAAGTTAAAACTTAACATGGCTAAAAAAAATAAAATTTTTAACCTTTGTTTTAACTAGTGCATACAGGGCTGTAGCCAGGAATTTATTTTGGGAGGGTCCCGACCATTTTTTTTCAGAACTGTTCACATAGATTTTTTTTGCTGTTTTTTTTTTGTTTTAGTCAAAATTTGGCATTGATCTTTTAGTCGAATATAAAATGGCAATTTTCAAAGGCTGCAACATAATTGGCTTAAGTAACTTAAGTCAGGTATTGGTATGAAACGAAAATTAAAATTTTTTTTGATTTAAAAAATTCTATTTCCAGGTTTTAGTTTTATACAAATATCTGCCTTAGGACAATTATGTTTCAGCCTTTAAAAAATCAACTTGAGTCTAGACTCCAAAATTTTTCTGCTAGAACAGGGAAAGTTTTCAACCAATTCTAGATAGATTTTGACCATAAAAAGGAACTTAAAACAGAAAATATGCTTTTTAAAATTAATAAATATGCTACTAAAAACTGATTTTTTTTAAATTCTTAAGGTATGTTCACATTAATCAAATATTTGAACAAAATATTTGTTTACATGTTTGCTTCCAAGTGTGTCAAATAAAAAATTATTTTATTTTATGTTCAAACTATGATCAAATATTTGATGGTTTTTGTTTGTTCAAACAGTCTCAAATAGTGTCAAATAAAATAAACGACAAAATATTTGTCGAGCGTTCAGATTGAAACAAATATTTGTATTAAATATTTATTTAATCAAAGTGTAAAAAAACATAGATTTATTTAATCGAAAAACTAACTGTTTAAAAAAATTGATCACTCGGAATCTCTCTCGGACCTAGCCTATTTATGTTATAAGGGTATATTAATATTCCATTGGAGGAAAAATTTTTTTCCGTTTTGGTCTATCTCGCTTAGTTTTGCAGATACTGGACATTTTAAAATATCACCATTTTGTAAAATGGCTTGTATCTCGAAAACTAATCATGATATCGCAAAATGGACAAAATTTTTATAAACCTTAATAAGCAGCACCTTACCGACAACACAAATGTGTACAGTGTTCCGATTCCAATCATTCCCCGTTTCATTCCATATCGTTCTATTTTGGACCAATGTTCCATTCTGTTATCGGAGTCATTAAATTTTTATTTTCACGTACGACAACACAATTGTGTACAGTGCTCCGGATTCAATCGTTCCCCGTTTCATTCCATATTTTTCCATTTAGCAATATTTTATTAAACAAAATTTCTCAAAATATTGTATCATCAAATTTCGCTTTTTAATATCTATTTATATTTCAGTTTTTTTATTAATAAATTTATTAAAAAAAATTATAATTGACGATTTTACCACAGGTTATTTGACGTTGTTTGTTCTTACATTTTTTTTGTAAGATCAAATAAATATTTGCTCAAATCAGAAGAAAATATTTGATAGCTAGTGTTCACACTATGGTTAAGTTTGTCAAATATTAATATTTGAATGCAAATAATTTTGTTTGACCAAAATCAGCTGATTTGCTGTTTGACACACAAAAATATTTTGTGTTCATATTACGGCAAAGAAATATTTCATGTTTTTTGTCAAATATTTGACTAATCTGAACGTACCTTTATTTTGAAGCTTATGTTTCTGTACAGTAAGACCTATCAAAAATTTCATTACCAAGTGCTTATATCATAAAAATAAATATCCTAACAGATTATAATTTGGCGTCAGCACAAGTTTCTTTTGTTTAACGAAGTCGTTTTTATAATCGGTCAATCTTAACTACTTATATTTTAATTACTGATAAGTAGGGCAAGGAATTTCATGCAAGTGCATATTTTTTTCTCGATAATCCAAAACTGATATGGAAATTTATATTTGTCCGAATCATCAAATTTCGAACAAAATGTCAACGATTTGTAGTTGCATATTTTGACAAAAATGCATGTTTTTGCATATTGCGACGTTTAATGCATATTTTGTACTTTTTTAATGCATACTTTTCTTTTTTTAATACATATGAGTGCATATTTTTAGTTTATTTGTGGTATTTTCAAAAATGTTTAACCAAAAATAATATCTGGATACACTTTTAAATATTGATTTAAAGAAAATCGTTTTTACACTTGAACAATCTTACTAACCCAAAGAAAAGCGTTGGATTTAGTTCCTATTGAAAAATAACTACCTAATTCACTTTTTTTTAATTTTATATGTTTTAAAGTGTGTGGTTTTCGCAAAAAAACCACAGACCAAAAGCGAAACAACACCAATGAAGTTCTTCCTATTTATAAATGTATTGCTTTCTGTGGAAAGGGGATAGTGGTGAGATGAAAGGTGGGGAAAGATGATGGGCTTCTAATATGGCAACACTGTAATTGCGCGAGTTGATAAGTCTTAGAACAGTTGTTGCTCGCCACCTGATATAGAGTTGGCGAACTTATTGAAGTTTTTTTGGTTCATAGCCCTGATTCATTATTTTACTTTGATGGGGATAAGTGATATGGAAACACCGAAGGTGGGCGCTGTGATACATATGAGGGATTGAAAATTTATACATATTATTTTTTCCTAATTTGATGTTGTCGTCGCCGGGGATCGAGCCCGGAGCCATCTGTGTAACAGTCCAACGCTCTAACCATTACACCACATATTTTGCGTTTTTACTCGCATTTTTTAATGGCATATTTTCGATTTTGAATTGCACGAAATTCCTTGCCCTACTGATAAGTATACGGGTAAGGCTTATTATTCACAAATTTGTAACCACATATTTTTTTAGTTGCTTATAAGTATACAAATAACTAATTATATTGGTAACCACTTTTTTTTTGAATTTTTTTGTAATGCAGCATTTAAGCGAGTGTACACATTTTGTGCGGTTTTTCATGAAGCAAATATGTAAACCTACTTACAAAAACGAACTCGCGGAACAGAAATAATGAGTTTTGCCACCGAATTATATATAGGTGGCCCAAATTCTACTGCTTATTATTTAGATACTGGTAATGAGAGCATATTACTTAGATAAACTTTAATAAAACTTATTTCAATTGCAAACAAAAAGAGGAGATAAAAGATTTTTTATGCCTAAATCGGTAATTAGTCTTTAAACAGGAAACACAAATTTGTAAAAATGACTTGAATTTTTGAAATCGTTCGCAACAACCAGAGTTTTTAGAAATATTTTTTATTAAAAAAAAATTATGCTATAACGATGACGAGATAGCTCAGATGGTAGAGATAGCTCAGATCAGATGGTAGAGCGGTAGACTGACATACTGGAGGCCCGTGTTCGTATCCCCTATGGACACATTTTATAAAAAAAAAAGTTTCAATAAAAAAAATATTTTTTAATTTAATATAGTTTTTTTTTAAATTTATTTGTAGACTCATTATTTTTTTCCATACTGGTAAGCATATAGGTAACCACACATTTATCTATTTTTTTAATGTGTTTAGTCATTATTTTGCGCGACATCCCCATATAAAAGTAATGAGATTTGTAATGATAATTGTAAGTACTTGCCATTACCAAATATATACTTATATAAAAACTTATATGGTAATGCTTTTCTGCTACATTGAAATTGTAATATAAATGCAATCAGAAGCAAAATTTCATATAGCGCGACCCATTTAAAATGTGTTGAGCTTTTAAATTCGATTTTTTAGTCTGTTTTCGAAATATCAATCAGCTGAAAACCATTTTTTATAGTGTAATGTAAGGGAAAAAAATGTACAATGTTTTTGACTGAATTAATATTTTAATAAATTTTTGCGGGTCGCGCTGTATCATACACTTTTGACCACTCTAGTTGTTATCCGGTGCATGTTAAAAGCGTTTAAAAAGATAACTTTATTATTTTGTATTTTAAAATTGAATGGTAAAATAATACTTCTGATTCCATTCTTCAATAAAAAAAAGCATTCAAAATAAGCGTTTTTATTCGCCACGAGCTCAAAATTTCAAAGCTGCAACTATTAATTTCTATACACAAAAATTCTTTAAAATTCGTATTAATTTCTGTGGGATAAGATTATCAAAAACTAAAAAATGTCCTTTAAATCTAATTTGCAATTAAAAGAAGTCCGAGAAATCAGAAATTTTTTATAGTTAAAAAAAAGTCCGGGTCAAAAGTATTTTTATAGATAAATGATTTTAAAATTTTATGCAGAAAATTATGAGAAAGCAATAGTTTTTCTATGGCTTTGAAGATACCCAGGAAAACTTGGTATTACCATAGAATGGGAAATGGAAGAAGAAAACAAGAATCAGAAGTACTTATAGTTGAGGCCAAGAACACCTGATTTTAACATGGGGGTGTCATAGGAGGCAAGGCCTTGCCTTGTGCTTACATATAGGGACAAAAATAAGACGTTACCAAATATGTAGTGAAATCACCAGTTACACATAAGTACTTATTTCATTTCTTATTTGTAGCATCAAAAGTAATGCTTAAAGCCATTATATGACGTATTACTTGTAAGGATGTTAATAAGTAGTTATTTATAGGTGCAAAAATAAGTACGTATTAACATGTACCTAAATAAGAAGGTATTAATAGGCAATATTGCATAATTTATATATACAAATAAATTGCAATAAATTGCATTTAAATTATTAATTATGATATATTATGAATCTTTATAAATATACCTTACAAAAAAGTAGTTACTTATTACCTTACAAGTACCTTATTTCTTTGGCCCTTCCTAATAAGCAGGTATATAACACAATATTAGTAAGACATAATTGTTTAGCTTCCAAAATAAGTAGTGATGTATGTTCATATCAGTAAGGTATTATTTCAGACCTTCAAAATAGCAACAAATGTAATGGATAGTCATTACTACGAAAGGTCTGAAATAAGTGATAATAAGTAACTTATTATTTTTGCTATTCCAAATAAGCAGATATTCAAAACAATATTAGTAAGGCGTTGTTTTTTATCTTACAAATAAGCAGTTACATATATTCATATTAGTAAGGTATTATTTCGGACCTTCAAAATAACAAAAACTGGAATGGATAGTCATTACTTTGGAAGGTCTGAAATAAGTCCTACCCATTACCAAAGTTTTGCTGAGTAGTTTGATAGCATTAAAATTAAGAATTGTATGTTTTTTTTTTTTTGCTAAAAATGGTTTAAGGTTGTAAGTCTTTCCCTATTTAAAATTTTGCAAGACTCAAAGCAAAATTCATAATCATAACCTTCTTCCAAAAATTGTATGTTTTCTAAAAGTACATTTTTTTAAATTTGTCAAATCATTTTGGAGCCCCTTTCTACGGCCCTGAGTGCATACAAATCAAGAATGTGCATGCACACCATCCATATACATAAATATAAACCAACTTTCAAATACATTTAATAGTTACCACGTTTTTATAGTGCAATCAAATACGTTTTATTATCTGTTGCAATCAAATGCAAAATAATATCTTTTATTGCAAACGTTTGAAAAAAATATGATGAAAAATACACATACATTAACATTTAGTATATAGAGTGCATATTCTGTATTATACTACATTCATAGAAATAAACCCGTAAAAATAACAAAAAAAAAACTACTAAAAAACTGAACATTTTTTGGAAGTAAAAAAAAAATTGTGTGGTGAAAAATAATTTTTGAGGTGAAACTCCTTTTTTGGTGAAAAAAATTGAGGTGTAATTAAAATATGAGGTGAATTTTAAATATTATTCACTTCCAAGCGTCTGTTGAAAAAAATATTGCATACTATTTATTACACTCACTATATATTTTCTCATATCGATTCAAGTTTATTTATTGAATTATAGGTAGTTACATTAAGTTTATTTTCAAATGAAACATCAATTAAAATACATAGAAATATATTTTTTAACTTTTTTTATCGATAGTTTAGAAAACTCAGCAAAAAAACCCTACATTTGTATGCTTCAAAAATAGAGCTTCACCGCCTTGCATACTATAAAGTAATTAGTTAAGGCATTCTGAAGCGCTTCCCAGAATGCCTTGTTTGAAGCATTGCATAATGCTTACAATGAAGCAATAAAGCAACAAAGAATGCATACCATGAAGCATTAATTTTGTCAACATACAAAAAAGCGCTTCTTATTGCCTAAGAAGGCATGAATTTATTGATTCTACGAGCACATGAAAGAAGCGCTTTTCACCTGCTTAAAAGAGACATACCAAGTGAGACATCGCGAACAAAAATCATGCCTTCTTTATTTGCGTTAGAAGCGCTTCGTACTTAAATAATGCCTTGCGGAAGCGCTTCTATTTTTTGCTGGAAGCAAACTATAGAAATATGCGTACTTTATATCAAAATCAAAGTAAATAAATCGTTTTTTTATGTTTTGTCCGTTAAATATTGAAGGTTGTTTAAAAAGAATTTTGGTTGTTTTTACTACTTTTATCGGTTATTTAAACAATGTTTAAAAATAAATATTAAAATGGCCTGAATATAATGGAAAATCAGTAGTCCTTATTTTAATTGTGTTTTTATTAAATTTAATAGGTATTTTAGGTAGTTTTTAACGTAATAATATTGTGAGTGTATGAGATTGTACTATAATTCAACAATTTGTATGGAAAATTTAGAGGTATCTTCACATTTTCATTCATAACTTTTGAACATCTAAACCGATTTTGATCATTTGCATATCAAACATTTTGGTAAGATGTATGTCTACAGTGATAGAAATCATCCTGTAAAACATCAGAAAAGGCTACTAAAAATAAGTTGAAATGTCGTTGCAGAAAAAATTACTAAAATAAGCAGATTTTATTTTGCTAAATATTAATAAAACAAGAACAGCCTGCTAAACTTATAAACCTGTTAAATTTACAAAAATTTAGTTACATTCGAGTTGAATTGAAAATAGCAATTTAATCTGTTAAAATTAGCAAAAACTTTTACTAAATATATTAGACTAAAAAGACTGCAAATAAAACTGAAATATCAACAAAATTGCTGCTATATTTACCTTAACTTCTGTAAAAAGCAAATATCAGTATATTTTGCTAAAATCAATCAATTTTGTACTATCACCTCCACGCGGATATCCCTGGGTAACGCCAACTCCAGCAACTAAGAAGTCATATTTTTACGTAAAATTCATTATTTGAACAATAAATTGTACAAAAATAACAAAAAAAAAAAAACACTAAAAACGTCATCCCTATTTTTTCTTTGCTTAAAATACATTAAAAACAGCTGTAGAGGGCGCTATGTATCATGGGTCATAAAAATAATATTATTTTTGAAAATTTGAAATCTTTTTTGAGATAGGCGTGGTAGAGAAGATTAAGCATACTTTTCTAAAAATCATAACTACATTGTAAATTTTTTATTGAATTAGACTGCGCAGTTTTCTTTCTTTTTCTTTAAAAGGTCGCCAAAGAAAGTTTCATTGAATTAATGTAATGTTTTCATTAAATGAATTATAATGGAAAAAATATTTTTTCCCTGTTTCATATTTATTTAATTTAAATTTTTATATTTATTTTACTTTTCTGTTATTTTTTTTTACATTCCCCTGAACTCGAAACCATGGTTGATGCATCAATATATAAACAGTACCGCGTTACCGATTGACCTAAATACCCAAAACAAAATCATCTGCTTATATATACTTTTGTATTAAAATAGCTTTTTCCAATAGTTGAAGCGCCTCCTTCTGAAATCTGATGGAACTAAATGTTTGGTGTACAAAAATATATGTATATAAAAACTATTGCATATTTTAAAGAGCAACCAAAAACATTTTATGAAAATTTCATTTGCTTAATGAAATTTTCAGTAATTTAATGAAATTTTCATTAATTTAATGACATTTTCATTAATTTAATGAAAATTATTTATTCAATCAATGAATTCAACTCAATGAAAGCCATGCATTAATAGTATGAAGTAAAATTCTATCAGAGTACCCACACTTATATGTTTCTACGCATACCGATATCTGCTATTTTTAGCAGTTTTTCTATTCTTTTTATTATTTTTTTCTATTAGTGTATAAAAAATGGTTGAAAAAAAATCGACCAAATATTGCAGGATAAAAGCCTTGTACAAAAGCAAAACTATCCAACAAAAAAAAAGAAAAAACTACAAAGTATAAACGTTAAATATATTGTGTGTATGAAAATTGTATGATAATATTGAGCATTTTAATTTTTTTTGCTTCTTTTATTTCATACTTCTAGCACATATACTATTTTGATATGCAAGTGTGCATTAGGGTGTCCCATTCAAAAAAAAATTTTGGGGATCATTCTTAATTTGAATACTCATAAGGCTAAGAATTTTTGAGAATTTTTTCAGATTTTTCGGAGGTGGTTTAGAGGTCGCGCAAATCGATTTTTTACCAAAAATCGAGTTTTTTGGGCTTTTTTTGAATTTTGCTTGAAAATTGGTAAAAAATCGATATTTCTTCAGCTTCTGAGTCAATATTCTTAAAGAAAATTTTCCGATCTTTAATTTTATGTGCATAAATAATAAGTTTCGGCAATGATTTTGCACATTTTGACAATTTAATAACGGTTTTTCGTAAATTTTCAACAAATATGGAAAATAATGCTTTATAGCCTTTAAAATTTGTATAAAGACTATAAAAACTAATGATGCAGTTTAATAGATTATTAAGTTTTAAATTATTTAGCAGAAAAAAAAATGAATTTTCTCTCACCGTTCTCGAGTTATACCCTTTTAAAGCTTTGTGCACATTGTATGAAATGTATAATACTATAAGGTGTGAACTAGATTTGCATTGGTTTAAACTTTAAATAATTGGATTTAGAAAATGTTTTTACAAATAAAATAATAGTTACTTACCACTCATACATAACAATTATATTAAAAATAAAGAAAACTAGATTTGTTATAAATCATTTATTAGAGTTCTTGCGATGCTGCTCTACCCCCTGCAGTAAACTCTGAAAGTCTGTTTCAGAAGTTGTGATATTGATATAACTAATAGCCAAGGCCACACCACGTTCTGCGACATCATTTACAACTTGCAATTGTTGAACTTTGTGTTTTGCTTCCTGAAATGATTTGTTGTTTTCCCATTTTTCTGGATCCGTTTGTAAAAAATCAGTAGAAATGTTGCAGGCTTCAAAAAAAGTTAGGCTAGCTTTTGTAATAAAACACAGAATTTGTTTATTTTCAATCATGTCTTCTGTTAAATTTTCTTTCACTAATTCGTTGTTATTACTTGGTTCCACTGGCGTACCCAGGGGGGAGGGGCCTGGGGGCCAAAGCCCCCCCGAAATATTTTCCATTTTTTATTTTATTTTGTTTTGGTTAGTATGTAATAAATGAATTTATAATAGTTTTTTGAGTTTACATAATGTATAAAAAAATAATAGCGTTGGGTGTTTTTGAATACAACACCCTCTATTTTTGAAAATGTGAAATATTATTAATTGCGTTGAACGCCACGATTACGTTGATCTATTTTTCGAATCTATGCAGGAAATAATAGAAGTTTTAGAAGTAATGGATGAAAAAGGTAAGTTCATCTGAGGGTACAATTCAATAATTATGTATATTTTCTCTTTATATTAAGTACAAAACATATGTTTTTTTTTTTCAGGCTGTAATATTGAAAAAAGTTTACACAACCGAATATGAAAATTCGAATTTATTCTGGGTGTCGCAATTTGCAATAAAATTTTAAATATCACGCAAAAAATAACAAAAATTTTAGCTGAAAACACGATTTTAGCAAAAAATTTGCTAAGAAATAGTATACCTGATTTACAAGACGTTTTACTAACTTTTGTACTAACTTATTTTTATATTATTATTATATTATTTTAATTGTATTGTGACTTGTTATCTCTAAACCTATAGACTATCTGCCAAAAATAGGGTTGTAGTTCCCCCAAATCCAATAAATCATGTATTTTAGTTCGAGCCATATCAGTGCCACCTAGTGATAACGGCTTTTTATCTACTTTTTTGCTGTCCACAACTTGACAACACTTAAAACTAAGCTTTGACATACAATAAATACATTTTCAAATCTCATAATCTAAAGTTTACAACAAATCGGATACCCAAATCTTATAGTACTAAAAATTTCATACAATGGGTGCAAAGCTTTAAAAGGGTATAACTCGAGAACGGTAAGAGAAAATTATATTGTTTTTTCTGCTAATTTATTTAAAACTTCATAATCTTTTAAACTGCATCATTAGTTTTTTTAGTCTTCATACAAATTTTAAAAGTTATAAAGCATTCTTTTTCATATTTGTTGAAAATTTACAAAAACTTTTATATAATGTATCAAAATGTGCATAATCCCTGACGAAACTTATTACTTATGCACATAAAATTAAAGATCGGAAAATTTTCTTTAAGAATATTTACTCAGAAGCCGTAAAATTACCGATTTTTTAGCAATTTTCAAGAGTAATTCAATAAAAGCCCAAAAAGCTCGATTTTTGGTACAAAATCGGTTTGCGCGACCTCTAAACCACTTCCGAAAAATCTGATAAAATTCTCAAAAATACTTTACCTTATGAGTATCCAAATTAGGAAAGATCTTCCGAGAAAATCCAAATTTTTATTTTTTTTGGGACAACCTAGTGTGCATGCATGTGCATGTTCATGTGCATACATAACGGCTCAAGCTACTTAACATTTATTTCAACAAATTGCACATACATCAAAAAGTAATCGTTTTTAAAATATAAAAAATAAACTAAAAATCTGCCAAAAAAAAATAAAACTATACAAAAGCAATATTTTCTTTTTTTTTTGGTACAAAGATTATTTTTGCATCCAGATAAACACATGATTTGAATACAATCAAAGAGTAAAATATTAACAAAAATGTGGAAAAAAATGCAAAAGAATATCGAGACCTTAAAGAAGCAATTAGAATAAGTGAAATAAGATTACAGGGTGCTGCAATATACGAACAAATTTAATACCCTTTTAAAATTATTTATGTTGTAGGTTTAGTTAAGTAGAAATATTTATTTATAATGCACAGGAAAAGAACGCTTTATCGAAAGAAAATATAAAAAGGTTAACATTTTTCTTCTTAACCCATTAATGCCCAGACATTTTTTTTTAATTTTGAGACAAATTTTTGAGCACTCTCACTTTTTTTCAGAGCATGCTAAATTTTAACAACTCTGTGGGCAACTTAAGTTGCCAATGGGCATTAATGGGTTAAGTTTACACTAGAGGTGTTCAGCGATGTATAGAGAATTTTTAAAATTAATTTTTGAAATTTTTATCTTAATCTTTATCTGATCATTATATTAAAAAAAAAAAAAAAATAATAATTAACCATTATATACCTTATACACCCTTATAACCCTTGGAGCCAAAATGACCTAAAGTTTCTGAAACATTTAAATGAACAATTTGATAAAAAAAAAATATATATCTTTATATTTAATTTAATAGCCTTTCAATTATGGATTTTGAAGAACTTAACATCAAATTTAATCTTTATATGACCTCAGTATTCCCCAAGTGCATATAAGGGTTAATTTCTATGTTTCGCTCTTAAAAATTAACAATTGGAAAGTTTTTAAACTAATTATAGAGATATTTTTATTGAAAAGTGTATTTTAAGTTTTACCAACTTTGGGTCATTTTTGACCCCAAGTATAGGGTTAATTTTGATTTTTGTTTATATCAATTTTAGATTTAAGAGAAGAGCTAAGACAAGTTTCATCAAAATCCAATAAAATCTAATAAATATTTCAATGCACTTTATTAAAAACCCTTAAGTATCGAACAATTTAACCTTTAACCCCGATTTAACCCTTTGAACACAGTTGGTACAATAATTCCTAAAAAATTAAAGTGCTTTTTTCGCCATATCAAAACTTTTTCTAAATTAATAAAATTAATCAACTTTTACTTTACTTTTACATTATATCTTAAATATCAAATCATAATCACCGACTTAAATTAAATATCCCAGAGACCCCAGAGCCTGTAGTGGCGAAAACTGAAATTCTGACTCGGTACAAAGGTTGGATTTTTCCTAGTCTTTAAGGTGCAAATCGTGCCAATTTGTATATCCTATAGTTTTTTTTTTTTTTTTGTCGGTTCGAAAGTGTTAAGAAAATAAATGAAAAGAATAAAAACTTTTAAAAAAAAAAAGTTTCCCATTTTTTTCAATCTATATATTTGGATAATGTTTGTTAAATTTTTAATTTTTTTTAAAAATTTCGCGAATAAAATGTTAGCCTTAAGAAAAAAATAAATTCAAGAAAAACAATATAGCTCTCGAAAAAAAATTTCGCCATAAAACATTTTGAGAAAAAAAATGTCTATGTATATATTTGTATATTTGGCGTTTTTATTGGTAAATATACAAAATTTTCGCTAAAAAAATTTCGCGATAAAAAAAAATATTACCAAAAACTAGCAACCTCTCAACTATATTAACAATGTACACTGCGGGAAACGAAGGGTCGATTGATCGAAAGTGACAAATCTGTGATATATGATTTGGGGGCATGTCACGAAACTGGTGAAACCAAAATTGTGGTGCACCAAAAAGTGTTAATTTTGGTGAAATGACCAATCACGTGACTATAGTTATGGTGACAAAACATTCACTGGTTGTAACTGGAGAAAAAGTAAAATAACATCAAAGTGTACTGAAGCAACTTGGGCCGTTGCAGTTGAAGTTATTTCTGGTCATTGAACTGGTTCAAAACCGTCAGCAGTGGATGAAAACATGACAATAAGTGCCAAAGGATTCAGTCCCTTGACTGCAACACAGCAGACATAACACTGAAGGAATTTAATCTGTACCAGTGACAGTAGAAATAAAGACTCCATTGGCTTAAAAGAACTGAACACGGAACTGCGACCAGGGCTGCCAAATATGGCGATTTCTCGCCAAGCGTAGCGATCTTAAACTTATTTTTTTGTTGGGTATAGACAGAATAAGCTAATTATAAAATTGATTTTTGTTGTGCCTTTTTAAAGGTTTTTTTGAACAGGGGGTAAGACACACTGTTTTGGAAAAGTGCAGTGATTGGTTCCGGACTGGTTATTTAGCAACTCGTGCATAATATGACATACGCTGAATAAAAACTGGCAGGTTACTTGATAATTACTTTTCGCATGCCCGGCGAAAAGTAATTAAGTTAAAAGTACCGGTCACTTTCATACAACAGAACCGAAACTAGGACAGGTTTATACACACAAAGTTCTAGTCACATGACCATACCAGTGACTGGTCCATTTCCCGCAGGGTATTTTGGATTTTAACAGACATCGCTAAAACGATATGCATGCTGATCAAGAATAAGTCTATATATTTAATAGGATTCCAGATTTCATTTTAGATGCGTTACAATTGAAATAACATACTAATACAGGGGTGCCCACGGCCTATGCGCTTGGTACTCAATTGTTTTTGTAAAAACACTTAGCTATAGGCTGTGTGTTTTAATACACATATAGAGCGCTCAGCACTAGCAATACGAAATACACAAACAACTTTGTCTTATTAGTTTTTTTGTCGTTCTTCACTTTATACACGCAAGCGCAAAGCAACAACACTTTCGTATGCTTTGCTGGTAAACATTGAAATATTTTTTTCTTTTTTCTTTGTATGGATTGGTTTTTACAACAAAAAATATTGAATAAAAATTAGTTTTTCTTTAAATGTATTGGTGTTTGCTCTTCCATAAGGAACTTTTGGGCACTCCTGTACTAATATATAGCCTGCACAGTGGGACAAAGGTTACACTAATGTTGCTCACTTTGTTCACATCCTTTTTAATATTAGTCTTACATTTACATACTCTTGATAACTAATTAAAACTTATTTTATAATTAATTTCATTATAACTGTACAAAAAATTATCACAACATTTTATTTAAAATTGATTATCTCAAAAACCACTACAGTACAAGCAAAATTTACATTGCATCCTTTTCTAAAACTATTTACAACCAAACACGTAATAGTTTGGAAAAAATAGTCAAGAACAATTAGGTGAAACATGAACAATTAGATATTTTTACCTAAGGGTGTAAAAAAGACCATCCTGAATTATCTAATTATGTGAATTTCTGAAAGTGTATAATACACTGCGTTGCAAAACTATAATTACACATAAATTTCATAAGTTAAAAAAAAAGTAGAAGAGTTTAAGCGGCATAAATGTAAAACAAATGTAAAACTAATAATATTTACCCAAAAAAAAATTCATTTATTTTTTATTTTACTATTTAAAAAGAAATAACAATTATTATTTCATAACTATAAATACACTTAACTTCATATATCAAAATTTACAAAAATTAAAGAATAATATTTTAAATCATCAGTTTTAATAATTCGTAAGGTCTCCTTTTTTGAATCAACTCAAAAATTTGATCAGACATACTGTTTACCAGATATATTCCAAGTTCTTCCGTTATAGTTCTCCACGTATCAATAACTGCTTCTTTTAGATGAAAAACGCTTTAATATTGACCGTTTTCTTTAATACTCGCCACATATTCCCAAAGGGGTTTTGATCCGAAGAACATTCGAGTCGTTCCAGTACTTTTATATTTTTTGATGATAGCCATTCCATCGTCTGACGATTTACATGTACAGGGGCATTGTCTGGTTGGGAAATGAATTCTTCTTCGTTGATATTTTCAATAAATGGCACCAATATCTCTTCTAATACTGTAATGTACTCAGAAGAATTCATTCTGATGCTTGGAAATGTCGTCGACACATAAATCGCCCCAAACCATTAAGGGTCCCAGTCTGAAATTTCTTTTTGAGAAACATGTTTCTCATCTGGACCATCTCTCTCATCTGGACCATCAAGATTGAGATTTTTTCTCATCAGCTAAAATTAACTTTAAAAGAAATGTTTAAACAGTCCTACCAACAACAGCGATTATTGACTTTCTCCAGTTGGCTTGTAAATTCCTTTTAGCGAATTCAAGTCGAGCAGTTTTGTGGCGGTGTAATAACCTTGGCACAGACATCTGCTTTTGGCGAGTAATTCTCTGGAAATCATTTAAGAGCCTACGTATGGTTAATTTAGACACATTTACCTCACATTTATCGATTATCTGGTTGACACTCTATCACATTCATCGATTATCTGGTTGACACTCTATCTGATGGAGACTCTTCTTTGAGTTGCTGTCATAATAGATTATTTTACGCTGGTCCCGATCAGAAAGCTTTTTTTAAGTACTTATTCGCAAAATTTGTAATCACATGTGAACAGTTTATTTTTCTAGCAATTTTCCGAAAACTGAAGCGACTTTTTAAATAGGCTGAAATTTGGTGTTTTATTGTAAATTGATTAAAATAGCATAGGAACTTCCAGTCCCTAGTAATAATATGTTATTACTAGGGACTGGAAGTTCTTTGCGAATCAGAGTTTGCCTTAAAATATCATCGAAAAATTTATAGCAAAAGATGCATATTTTTGCATCTTTTGCTATAAATTTGCTAAATCCACTTTTTTAAAGCATGAAGTTCTTGGACCTAATAATTATAGTTATGAAACACTAGCAAAATATTATTATATAATTTTTCTCTTAAATCAATGAAGTTATGTCTTAATTTGTACACAATTAGAGCTCAGTTATCACACTCTTAAAAACAGTTATAATTTTAAAAAAATGTTTGTAATATTAGAAAAATAAGCAAAAATCATTTGTAATTATAGTTATGCAACGCAGTGTACAGACGAATTGTTTATGGAAATATGATAAACTTTTTTGAAAATACTTTCAAATTACTACCAGCCAGATTAATGTAACTTGCATGTTTAGATACTACGGGAGGCTCTAATGTAAAATATGAAAACAAAAATAATATTGAAAATAGAAACAAAAAATGTAAAAGCATTCATTTACAGACTCATAGAGTACCACCCACAAAATGCGTAGCTTTAATAAACATACTATTTCCATAGTCCACTAGATAAAAAACTTTTTAATTTGCCCCCAAAAATATTACAATCCGCTTCAGGGTCGTAACTGAAAAATATAGCCCCAAAAAATTATTCCCTTTGAAATGTCAACTAAACTTTTGTTTGATTTGAAATTCAATTTAAATTTTAAGTTTTATAATATCCATTAAATTGAAAATGAATTACAAAACTTCCAGTTTTAATGACTTATACTGACAACAACTTGAAAAAATACCAAAATTATTAAAAATCACCGAAATTTAGAAAAATATTAAAATTTAAAAATCAAAACAAAATTTAAATTGAAATAATTGTAAAAATTTAAAAAACAAAAACTTTCAAAAAAATAAAAACTTGAAGAAAAAAAAATTCCAAATTAATTTTTAAAAAATAGTGAATTTTGACGATTTTTTTTGCAATTTTGGCCACTTTTTATATTATGAAATTTTTTTTTTTAAATTTTGGCGATTTTTTTAACTTTTGATTATTTTTTTTAAATTTTGGTGATTTTTTGCAATTTTTATTAAAATTTAAGTAGTTTCTAGTAAAATTGTTTTTAAAATTAAAAATACTATAAAAATAATCTCGATGTGTATAAAAACAAAAAACTAATATAACTGTAAAAAATATTACTTGAGCCAGAGTACAAACTAAAAATTTTTTATATAAATAGAACATTTTGGTCTTCAAAGTTTAGTAACGTCATGATGCTTGTTAGGAAAAGACCTAACCACGTGCTTGATTACTAAGAAGACAAGAATGGAGCAAAATTGATTATTAATAGGTTTTTTGTTAAAGTTCTGCCTATTATGGAGGCTCTAACTTTTCTAAAACTTCGGGTTCTGATAAGATCTTTAGCCAGATCGAAATACTAGTATTAACCTAGCTAATATGTTTGATTTGCTTTATTTTTGTAAATATACGGAGGTTGAAAGCTCGTTATAAATTGAAAATAATTCAATATTGTTTTTGATTTATTATGATTTAAATTTTAATTTCAACTTAATCAATTAAATACTTACAAATTATTTTAATTAATACTACAATTTCCAAATTCAATTAAACATTTAGTAGTATTTACAAATATTTTAATTAAACCCCGTTTTTACTTTTTTCTGTGTATTAGAATACAAAAAAAAAAATTCTTCAGAAAACTTTTTTAATTAAAAAATATGTTTCGGAATCTCAGTTTTTTTCAGGTGAAAAAATTTGTTGAAAATTAAAAAAAAAATTAATAAGACAAATCAATTTTTATCCAAAAAAGTCTGGCTACGTCTCTGTTTATTAGAATTATTTTCAATACATTTTAATATGATATAAAAGTAGACCAAACGCAATTATTTATCGCACCAATCTTACTTTTAAAAATTAAAAAGTTGGTGTCCAAAGTGTTCCCATGAATAACAACTAAATATATACGCTTTTAACTTTACTTGGTAATTCGCTAGATAGATCTTCAAAATACCTTTAATTTGATACTTGATAATTGTTGTTTAGTTTGCTTGGAATAAATGTGAAAAAACGAAAAACAAGGATCATTTAGGCATTTTGACCCCACCTTGTTTCCCTTACAAGTAAAATTGGTACGATAAAGAACTGGGCTTGTTCGTTAGTTTATTACCCTTTATCACATATCAAAATTAGAGTTGGGCATTCTAGTTCATAGTTCATTTCGTTCATTTGCATTTATTGAACTAGTTCATTCTTTTAGCTCAAAAGTTTGCTCCACAATTTTTTTTTTCAATTATTTATATTGCTATATTGGTCAATGGTTTGTTTAACAAATCTGCATAATATGAGAGAAAATTACAAATGAACGGTTAAAAATGAACTAGTTCAATTTTAATCATGCAGATTTGTTAAACAAACAATTAAATAAAATAACAACATGAATTATTGAAAAAAAATTTCCAACAAACATATGAACTAAAAGAACGAACTAGTTCCATAAATGCAAAAGAAACAACGTTTACTATGAACTAAAATGACCAACTCTAATCCAAATTTAATTAGATTTTGACACAGTGTTCCTTTTTCGAGCCAGTACTTTTAAACGGGTATATTTTTTAACTGGATAAAGATTATTAAGTGATTAAAAAACCTTAAAATTATTCAACATCTTGACTACAATCGTGAATAACAAAATTGTCAAAAAATGGTATACAGGTTTGCCAAATAATTATTTGAAAAAAAAAATCTATTTTTGACCTTTTTTGATGGAACTTTTTTCAAAAATTATTTAAAAATATAAAAAACTGCAATTTAGCTGCATTAACTACATTCGAGACCATACTTGGGTGTGATCGCTAAACGGTCATGACTTGGTATTGTTACGTTTGTAATGTAAGAAGAAGCGCAGGTATGGTTCTTACAGCCGGCAGGTTGTTGACAAAATTTATCATATAGAGACAATCTGACAATTATAAGACACAAATAATAATACAATTTAAATGGAAAATCACGGATGATGCCTCTCCATAAAAAAGGCAGAAACTAGTCTAGTCTGTTTTGAAAATTAATAGTGTCTATAATTTTTAGAAAAAAAACGTTTATTCTTCTTCCTAACCTCAACCTTTTAAATTAAATTTGTCAAATGCATATTAATTAAAAATTAATTGTTACTGCCTATATGCCTTTAAAATAAAACTGTACTAATATTTTTTATTTTTGATTTTATGTTGATGAAAAAATATGATAATGTTCATCAATTGTTAAAAAAAAAAATATTATTAAAAAAATATTATAAAACTGTGTTAGAATCTCAGAGTTTTTAATGAAGAAATATGGTAAGAATTAGAACAATGTTCAACAAGAAAAATCTAAATTTTACGATAATTGTCTAGCTAAAAAAAGTCCTGGCCACGTCCCTGTTAGTGTGAGCAAGTACCTAATGTTGACCATTAGTTTCTATTTTTTAAATAAACATTTTAAAAGTTACAAAATGTTTTGAAACAACAACTTGCACGTGTATATTTTGAAAGTTTTTTTTTTTGCTTTTTTAAATTATCAAAATTAGAAACAGTAGTAACGTTTTAACATTTAAATGCAATATAGAACACAAATACAATCCCCATCAAAAAAGTTATATCTCATATACAAAATAAGATCTCATGACATAGATCCAAATTTATCTCAAATTTGGGGTATCCAGTAATACCCGATTAGATTCCCCAAATATACTACTGGATTAAATTATATTAAAATTGATCTCAAAATTAGGGGATCCAATAATATATAATTTGAGATCATGATAGATCCCAAAATATCGCATTGAGTTAATTTAGATATTATTGGATCTAAAGAGATCCAAAACGATAAATAATTTTTGGCACAGGGAATAAAATATCATTTCATATATTTGAGATTAAATTGGATTTACTCAAATCCCATGATATATATAATTTTTAATAAAATTAAAAAAAAAAAAAATTAGAAAAACAATTTAGACATCTGGCACATATATGATTATGTATGAAGTAATATATAAAAATATATATGTATGCATAGAAAATATTAATAATGTTGGACCATATATAATCATATCCCAAACTTAATTGTTAATCTTGCCTCATATATGGAATCTTACAAATTGCATGTTACATCATTTAATGTCATATATAATTATATCTTAAGTTTTATTAAACATATGGCACCATATATAAGCATATCCTGTATCACACACAAAAATATTTTTTTAAGACAGTATATATTATAACGAGTATATCTTAAATTATATAGCCTATATGTCACCATATGTTCTGACATATTACGTCATATATGAAAAATTATTACTATATCTGACAAAGATCTACCATATGTTATTATGCATAGAATATATGTATGTCTAATATCTAATTTTATACAGGTCAATATATGAAAATATGTCGTTGTATATGTTACCATATAAGAAACATATAATTATATATGGCTATGTGTGACACCATATATAATCACATATTATAATATATTTTAAGATGAAAAAAAAACATTACGCCATATATAAATGTTTTACTCGGGACTACAAATAATATTAGTGTGCGTGTTCAAAAGAGTTTCATATAAATGTTGAGATATAATTGTATAAGTACATTCTAGTGTTTATTGCCAACAATTGTTGTACGATACAGTGGGTTTGAAAGAAAAAAATTTACAAAAACCCGTCCTTGACAATTGTTGGCATTTGTCAGTACTCATATAAAATATACACCCACTGTACTATTTAAAATTAAACTCCTTAGTGTGGCTATGACTGTGTATGAAACTGCACGAGTATGTTTGTAAATTGTTGTACGCTGCGTGTGTGTGTTGGTTTTCATATATACATATATATGTGATTATATGCGTAATTGAAATTTCAATTTAAAAAAACACATTTACACTTTACACCTATATTTTTTTTATATTTGTCTGTTGCCAAATTCACAACGGTTTGTTGTTTTGAGGTTTTCTTCATCTAACAACTACATTAAGGCATGAGTGTTGAGCAATATACATGTGATGAGGTTTTTCCCACAATTTTCATGTTTCAATTTTAATTCCACACTCTGTGCAGCCCCCAAAACTCGCCTTCATAGAATTTTAAGTTGTTTCCAACATGTGAAATGATAATAAAAACAAAAAATATAAAATAGAGGACTGGGTTCTCATATCCATTTATTTAAACCAGCGGCTGCTTGTATTTTTATTTTTACTTATTTAACTTTATTCTGTTCTATGGTTGAGTATGTTTTTTTTTTTTTTATTACTCGCACACGAATTTTTCATTTATTTGTAGAGTACATGCGATTATCGTAAAGTTTATAGCAGGACATGTGCATTAATATGAAGGTAAACACACACATACATTCATAAAAATATATTTATTCCCCATTGTATGCACACACACACACACAACCACTCATACATAAAGAAATAAATATCTGATAAACCCTCGTAGATTAACATTCTCCTATACACTCATACCCATATGAACATAATTTATAAAAAACTCTCGTAGCGGTTATAAAATATAAGTAATGGAAATGTGAATAGATTTTCTTAAGACTATTAAAATATTGTACTTAAGTTTTTATTGTGTAAAGATGCTGTACTTTTTATTTCAAAAGATTTGTATTTGAAATGAGTTTTTTTTTTAAGCAGATTTAAGATTTCTTGGATTTCAACTTAAGATTAAAAATGTTCTAGGATATTATGATATAAAAAAAAAACTGTATAGAAAAAACGGATATTTTAGGTATAATATTTTTTGTTGCATAAATACCTGATCAAACAAAAGTTACATCTCAAATACAAAATCAGATCTCATTTGATATAGATCGATATTTATTCTTATCCAAGTTTATTTCAAAATTGTGGTATCCAGTAATATCCGATTGGATCCATCAAATAGATTACCGGGTTAAGTAAGATCAAAATCGGGGTATCCAAAGATATATAATTTAAGATACTGATGGATCCCAAAATATCCCGTGGGATGAGTTTAGATCTAATTGGATCTAATTAGATCCAAAAAGATAAGTAACTTTTGGTGGATAGAATGAGATTAAATTTGGATTTACTTATATCCCCTGACATATATTATTTTTAATACAAATATAAAAAAAAATATAAAGAAAAATAATTTGGACATCTGCGCCTATATCATTATATATTTGGTTATATAATGCAATATATAATTTTGTCTTAAACGCATGGTAAATATTAATGATGTTGGACTATAAATGATGTTTTGACTACTAAACGACTAAGTTTTGTATGTGAAAGGAGATACATTGATGCTTTAGTTCTAAAAATTCTAAAAATGTTTTTAATTTACCACATCCGAGTAAAAAAAATGTATATTCCTTCTGTTTTTTCTCGATAATCTAAAAATTATATATTAAGCCAATGGCATTTTTTTTAGCTTCATCAGGATATTAATTAGATTTTATTGGATCAGTTTTGAAATCAATTTTGATCTAGTTTAATGCAATAATATATTTAACATTACTGGATATCTTATGATGTGAGCAAGATTATTCAAGTTCAAGATCATTTGTTTTTTGTTAAACAAAAAACCGTGCAACGATATTTATTAATCAAAAAATTTCTTCATCCGCAACTTAATGCAGATTTTAATCCACTGACAGGTCCTTACATGTTTCATGTAGCGTCACCTACAATCATCAGAGAACCAATGTGGACGGGGTAGAAGATTTACCCAAAGCTATAATTTTCTGATGACAAAAGATGAACACTTTACCCGTAGTGGAAGCGGATGAAGAATTTTTTGATTAATAAATATCGTTGCACGGTTTTTTGTTTAACAAAAAACAAATGATCTTGAACTTGAATAATCTTGCTCACATCATAATTTATGATAAAAGATCGAAAAATAAACTTTTGGTTTTAATTTATTAAAACTTAAAAGTAAAATATTACTGGATATCGCAAAGTTTTATACGAGGGCGGATCAATAAGTCCGTGATTTTTCGAACTTCCCTTGTAGTTATATGAAATGGAACACTGCTCCCATCAAGTACCACCTGTTAATAGACTACGGTCAAGTTTTGAGCAAGTTCCGTCATTTACCTTGCGTTTAACAGCTGTTCAAAACATACAACTTCGTGGATTTTTTAAAAATGGAAAAAAAGTGAATTCCGTGTTCTCATTAAACATTTTTTTTTTGCGGAAAAAAAACCGTCAATCAAACCAAGGAAAAGCTTGATAAATACTATGGGGACTTTGCACAATCGATTTTAATGGTAAAAAAGTGGTTTACTGACTTTCGCTGTGGTCGCACAAGTACAAATGATGCTTAACGTTCTGGACGGCCAATTGAGATCAATACACCCGAAAATGTCGAAAAATTCCACGATATGGTGTTGGCCGATCGAAGAGTAAAAGTGGGTGAGATTGTTGATGCCATAGGCATTTCATATGGCAGTGTGGTTTCGATTTTAAATGATCAGTTGGGTTTAAGAAAGCTGTCTGCAAGATGGGTGCCGCGTTTGCTCTCAATTTACCATAAACGTAATCGTGGCCAATAAGGTGATGGCAACAGTTTTTTGGGATGCACGCGGGATAATCCACATCGATTACCTTCAAAAGGGAAAAACAATAAATGGCGAATATTATGCCAACTTATTGGACCGATTTAACGAGTATTTAAAAAAACGACCCCATATGGCCAAGAAATGACCTTTTTAAGGACCTCGAAAATCCTATTTTTTGGCAGGGATACAACAATTGGAGAAACGTTCGACTAAGTGTATTGAGCTAAAAGGAAATTATGTTGAAAATTTTTTTTTTGCAATAAAAAACTGTGTTTCATTCAAAAAGTCACGGAATTATTGAGCCGCCCTCATATCAAATAAGTTTTGATTTAATATTTGAGTTATAATTTTTTTTATCGGGTTGATAAAACGACAATGCAAATTTAGACAAACTATAGATTTGATTAATCTAACTCTTTGTAGTCCCATAAAATACGATTATAATTTCCTTTTTTTTACAATTCTTTATCTTTAATCTCTTTAATTGAAGTTCTCTACTTCAATATAAATAGCTTTTCGTAAGGGGACATGTGTCATTTGGTGATGATTTAATGTTAGAATCTTGTGTTTTTTACTGCTTCGTTAAAAGCCATTAAATTGTCATTCTTCAAAGGCATGTAAAGTATGCGAGTAAGTAAAAATAGAGAAAAAAGGCAAATCTCTATTAATCCTTAAGCTGTAAATAGCAAATAAACAAAAATTGTTTTAGGCAAATTTTATTTTTTTTTTTTTTTGTTTGATTTTCTTCAATTTTTTTTTTTAAGTAACTACTAACAAATACATTCATTATATACTTAAATTCTTCTTATGGTTTAAGTGGAATGAATGTAAAAAAATATGTACACCTTAACCTCGTATAACGAGAATTTTTCATTTGGTATTTAAAGTTAAGAGCAGCGAACTTTCTATAACTTGGTTTTATTTGCCAGTAACGAATTATTCATATAATAAAAGGGCTCAGTGATATTCCATAATATTTTACCAGAATTGCAAAAACTAAAATGTTAAACATTGATTTGGTAAAAATCGTATTGAAAAGAAAAATAACAAAGTATTTGTATTAAAAAGTATTTATGCAAGACCAAAAAAATACGAAACGAAATAATAAAAAAAAAAAATATATAAAACCACTTAAAACACTTGAACAACGAATGACTTTTTTGCTCAATTTTCAAAGAAAACGCTTAAATTCTTTCAAACAAAAAGACAAACAAAACTAAAATTTTACTGAGAAGTGAAAAAGAAAGCAAAAACGAAAGATTTTTAGGCAGAAGGCAAAGTAAATTTTTTTTATAATCGCTTCTCTAAAAATGTAAGGTCTATTAAGATTACTTAAACAGTTGGTAACACTTTATTTAAAATCAATAATGGCAAAGGGAGTGGTCTTAAAAGACGCATTGGTAACACTTGGTTAAACTTTATTTAAAATCAAGATTGGTAAAGGGACTGACTGATCTTAAAAGACGCATTGGATAGGTACCCAGACGCCAGGCATGGTTCAAAGTCGGACTTTTGATACGAAAATCTCACTAAACGTTGTCATAAGAGAGGCTCAATTGGCACATTTTAGACATATTGTGACGTGTTAGATGGTGTGTCCTAAAATAGATTTTCGAAAATATTTAAAAAATCGAACGTTCTTCTTACAAGGCAAGCTAAAGTTGTATCTGCATGTTAGCTGGCTAACAGCAAACTTATATTTTTGCAATACAAACGAAAACAAAACTTACACTTCAAGAAAGTAAAATAAAATTAAAATTTTGAAAAAGAAAAACACAATGGCACAACAAAAAACTTCAACGGCGAAAGGGATCGCCCCATGGTGAATCGCAGGACAGGCCACAAGATTACACGTACTGGTGCTAGGTCAAAAACTGTATATGAAAGGCATCTGACACTTTACCATGGCGTTATTAAAGGAGGGTGTCATTTGAAACGTCTTAGACACCTTCTTACGGGTTAGGTGTGGTATGTTTTAAAATAGAATTTCCAAACCAATTTCCAAAAGTATACTCATAGAAATAATCCGGTAAAAATAGCAGTAAATGCTAATAAAATTTAGTTATAAATTACGTTGCAGAAAAAACTACTAAAATTGGCAGATTTTTTCTTTTTTTTTTGCTAAAAATTAGTGAAATAGGCACAGCAAAACTAAAACTGCAAAATTTACAACATTTTAGTTATATTCGAGTTGAATTTTAGTTAATTAAAATTATCAATTAACTCGGCTAAATTTTTAAAGACAAAACACAGCAAACAAAAACTGTAATATCTACAAAAATTTTCCCAAAAAAAAAAAAAAAAAAAAAAAAAAAAAAATAAATAAAAAAAAATAAAAAAAAAAAAAAAAAAAAAATTCTAATTTCAGCGGTTTTTTCTGCAACGGAATTTTGAACTAGTTTTAGCAAACATATTTACTATTTTTTTTTTCTATAAGAGAAAAATTAAAACACGACTTGAGGTCGATCTCAGGACGTTATTCTAACAAGGTTAACGCTCTGCCCTCTAAGCTAATGTCATCTATGATTAATGGCTGGCTAACATTAAAGTCACATTTTTTGCCTTCGTTTTTTTATATTTAAACACACACGTTAAATAAAAAAAACCGAAGGCAAAAAAGAACACTTAAATAAAATTAGAGAATAAAATACTAGTTAACACCTCAACAAAACAGTAGTTGAACTGTATACCCTCGACTGACCGGTCACAGGATAGGTCCTTTAAGGTCAGTTGACTAATTTGTTAAAAAAAAAGCACACACACAATTAAAATGCAAAAACTTTAACAAAACCAAAAAAAATCAGTTAAAACTTAGAAAATTACAATAAATATTTAAATATCAGTTAAATTAAACAAAATTCCATTTACATTAAAAAGAAATAATTAATCAAATTTTCATTATTTAAAATAAAAATATCATTAAAAACTGCAGAATACATAAAACTTAAAAATCGAAAAACAATTTTAATTTTAAATTACAAAAAGTTCAAAAATTGCTAAATTAGTAAAATTGAAAATTAATTTCAAAATTTGATTCTTTTGCACACTTTAGGCGAAAATTTTCATGACAAAATTTGAAGTAAAGTATTTGTCTCATTAAAATATTTTTCCGATCAAAAAAGTCATATCTCAAATATAAAATCATATATCATTTGATATAGATCGATATTTAATCTTATCCGAATTTATCTCAAAATTGGGGTTTCCAGTAATAATCAACTAGATTCCTCAAAAATATTACTCGGTTAAATTAGATCAAAGTTGATCTCAAAATTGATCTCAAAATCACTAAATATCTTTATCACTAAAGATATTTAGTGATAACAAAATATTCAATGGGATTAAGTTAGATATAATTAGATCCATAAAGATGGGCATTTGTGGTGGATGGAATTAGATATTTTAAGATTAAATCCCATCAAACATTTAAATTTTAATAAAGTTTAAAAAAAATGTGTACAAACAATAAAAAGTTAGTCATCAGTCGCATATATAATTATGTTATATATTATGTTATATATAACAATTTAGAATTATATATTTATTATACGCACAGAAAATATTTATGATAATGGACCATATATAATCATATCTCAAACAAAATTGTTAATCTTGTGGCATATATGGAAACTTACATAATTATATCTTATATCATTTAATGTAATATATAATTATATCTTAAGTTGTATTATACAAATGTGACCATATATAAGCATATCTTATAGCAAATAAAAAATTGTATAAGACAGTATATATTATTATATCTTAATTTATATAGCTTATGTGGCTACATATTATGTTTTATATGAGAATGTATTATTATATATGACAATATATCTATCATATCTTATTATGTATAGCATAGATGCTTAATATATAATTTTATAAAGGTATATATATAAAAAAATTTATCGTTTAATATATGGGAATACATGACACCTTATATAATCATATATTATAATATATTTTAAGATAAAAACACATAAGACTATATATATATATATTTTACCTCTGTAAAGAGTAATTGTAATTTTGTTTGGAGGCCTAACTAATACCGATACTTTATAGTCGGTATAAACAAATTCTTACAACTTCTCAATTTGTATGTCATTTAAAATTTTTCTTCATTTCATTTTCATGCTACTTAAGTATTATTTGCTTTAAAATCGTAGCATTGACAATTGCTACAAAGCAAAAAGAAAAAAAATCAGTAAAAGAAAATTCATACAACATAAAACTTTTAAAAGAACTTAAAAATTCTACATCGCTACAATAAAAAAAAAAGAAAGAGTCAATGCTATGGAAAGGGGTTATCTTTCTTAAATCGGTTTATAAATGTCTCAATGCGTGTGTCATTTACAAAGTGCATACGTACGACAACCAAGCAAACTTTCATACATTTATTTATCCCTTAACGCCCTGCTTAAAACTAACAAACAATTTTACAAAGTTTTTCCATTAGAAAACATTAAATATTATCCGCCTACTTTTATGAAGAACAACAAAAAAATCTCCAAAAACTACAAAGACGTTAGTTACTTGAACAGTTGTACATATGAAGCATCCAAGCCAACTGACCTGCTACAGGAAATATCCAGTTAAAAAATTTCATGTTTTTAGAAGCAGGATAAAACAAATGCGCCGATGTAAGTGCTTACAATTACATAATACTGAGAAGTAGCAAAAGAGAAATTTATAATTTTCGTATAAAAATAACTAAACAAAAATTTTGAGCTTACTGTTTTCCCTACCAAGGATGCAGGTAGTAAGCAGCTTACCCTTATCCCTTATAAGGATGCAGGTTGTAATGCAGAAAGTTTCATATCATGTATTATAAACAATCTGTGATAATTTTTCTGGGTGATTTTTTTTTTTTTTAAAAAAGAGAAGCAACACTCAGAAAATTCTTCCTATTAATTAATGTGTTGCTTTCTTTGGAAAGGGGATAGTGGAGAGGGCGGTATGAAACAACACCCCAATGAAATAAGTCCCCAAACCTAAAATGAAATAACGCCCCATTTTTTGGGGCTTTATTTCATTATGAAACAATACCCCAAAAAAAAAATTAAATAAACCCCCAACCAAATGAAACGACACCCCAAAACAAACTGAAGTAACGCCCCAATTTTTGGGGCTTTATTTCGTAATGCAGTAAAGCCCCATTTTGAAAATGAAATAAGGCTCCAATAAAAAAAAAAAACAAAATTATATATTACTTTGAAATATTTCTTTATTTCTAATTAATACATAGTAAAACGGCTGAAAAAAAAATTGTGCGATTTTTTTTCAGCCTTTTTAAAATAAAAAGATTAATAATATTTAGTATATCAATACAGTTTTTTTTTAATATTTTTTAGTAGTATATCACAAAATAAAACTAAATTTATAAATCGTATAATCGCACGCAGAAAAAACTTTATTTCTCGAAGCCGCCTGCCGCGTTCTACGGAGGAAAAAACCCCTAAGAGCGGCCGAAGGACGCCACACAGAAATAAAGTCCCAAAAAAAAAAAATGAAATAAAGTCCCAAAAAATTAAATAACACCCCAATTTTTTTTATCGAAATTTTTGGGGCCTTACTTCATTTTCGGTTTGGGGCCCTTATTTCATTGGGGTCTTGTTTCATACCGCCAGTGGAGAGATGAAAGGTGGTGAAAGATGAAGGGCTTCAAACATGGCAACACTGTAATTGCGCGAGTAGATAAGTCTTAGAACAGTTGTTCTAAGAATTGGAGAATTTATTGAAGCTTTTTGTTTCATAGCCCTGATTCATTATTTTACTTTGGTGGGGTTAAGTGCTATTGGAACACCGAAGGTGGGCGCAGCGATACATATAAGTGATAGAAAACTCATACATATTATTTTTCTAAATTGATGTTGTCGTCACCGGGAATCGAACCCGGGATCATCTGTGTAACAGTCCAACGCGCTAACCATTACACCACAACGCCCACTTTGTGTTTGATATTTTCGAGTATGTAATAAAAAATAATTAGTCATTTAACTGTTTCTGAAGAGCTAGGGCGAGGAACGGTAAAAAAAAAAATGACTACATTATATTTAAAAAAATTTTAACAACAAAAAGTTAATATCTGTAGAATTTTATGTAAAATAAAGTATGTATGGTATACGTATTCATATTATTATTTATGATTTTACTGCAAGCCAAGAAATCATAGCTTTTTATAAGCGCTAAAAGTCGCGCTTAATTTGCGCAAAAGTAATGCTTCCAAGTGGGAATTCGCCATATAAAAATCATGGCATATGTAAGCAGGTTTTTAAGGGATTATTTTTAGCTTACATGTATGCAGCTTACAGTTAGGTAGTTTTTTTTTACTGGGTAGTGTCTAGGATTAAAGCCAATTAATTTACAGTATATGTAGTGCCAAATTAGACAAACAAAAATTGAAAATTTGTTTTTAATTTTTTAAAAAGTAAGCGAAGTAGGCCTGGTTTATTACTGACTAATGTATATTTTTTTATTAAATTATTTTAAAATTTTAAATGAATTTGAAACATTTGACTATATAAATATATATTTTTAAGGAGAATGTGAAAAAATATTTTTTTTTCCTTTTGAATTGTCAGGTTTGAGATCATAATTAAAATAATTAAATTAAATAGAAAACACGAATTCTTAATAAATGTAAAAGAAGTTGGAAAAAATTTTTTTTAAAAAAAGTCAGAACTAGTTCCGAATTTTTAGAGTATTATTATTTAATTTATCTAAAAATCGCCCAAAATTTTTATAGATTTTTTATTTATAAAAAAAAAAAGTTTAGATGTCGTTTTATTGATCTAGAAAGTTTCATCCTGTAACTCGTATTAGTTTTGGAAAAAATATTTTTTGAATATTGTTCTTCATATACATTTCAGTATTTTTATGTAAAAGATACACCATACGTATCGTATGAGCAATTTTATTATATGTATTATTTATTGCTCATACGCCTACGTACCAGCTACGCAGCTTTTAAACACAAATATTGAAATATATACAGTGACGAGCAAAAGTGTAATAGGGCGCACAAAGTTTTGAAATAGTCCCATATATTTTTTTCATAATTAACTAAAACTATAAAGTGTGTTTGCAAAAAAATTTTGTTTTTTATTATTAAATACAAAAAAAATACAAATTAATTCTAGTGTAATAAGAAAAAAACATATAACTCATTTTGTAAAATAAGAGAAGTGTTGCACTTATGCACTCTTCTTAGCTCGCTTAAATCTCAAAACAAAAAAATTAAACATTGAGTAAAATTAAAATTTACCGTTATTTTTACAAAACTTCATTATTTAACACGTGTTCATCGTAAATGGAAGCTGCAAAAGTAAGTAAAATTTAAAAATTGTTGGAAAACAATGAATCGTTACGCGAAATGGCGAAAAAGCTAAAAGTTAGCCACATGAAGGTCCAAAGAATAAAAAGAAACTAAATATCACATCATCAAAGACTCAAACAGCAGTACCTCTAATGGAGTAACTCAAACCATGAAACACGGTGGTGGCTCCATTATGGTTTGGGGCTGTATAACAAAAAATGGAGTGGGCCTACTGGTTAAAATTGATGGCATTATGAAAAAAGAACAATACCTCTCAATTTTACAAAAAATTGAGAGATATTGTTTTTTACAAAAATTGGCTCAAAAGTCAAGAATTTGACACTATGAAGTGGCCAGCGCAGTCACCGGATATGAATCCGATAGAAAATTTTTGGAGTCATATAAAATCTCAGCTCGCAAAGTTCCCAGAAGCTCCAAGTGGCGTCCAAGACCTTTGGGAGAGAGTTCAAGAGATTTGGTCGGCAATTCCCAATGATATGGTATCACGCTTTTGTAATAGTATGCCCCACCGTGTAGAAGCACTCAAAAAAGCCAAGGGTTATTGGACAAAATACTAAACAGACGCTGATAATGGAAGGAAACTAGTGAAAAAAAAGAGAGTGCAAAAGTGTAACACTTCTCTTATTTTACAAAATGAGTTATATGTTTTTTTTTTTATTATACTAGAATTAATTTGTATTTTTTTTTTGTATTTAATAATAAAAAACAAAACTTTTTTGTAAACACACTTTATAGTTTTAGTTAATAATGAAAAATATATATGGGACTATTTAAAAACTTTGTGTACCCTGTTACACTTTTGCTCGTCACTGTATATGAAGAACAATGTTCATGGAATATTTTCTCCAAAACTAATGCAAGTTACATGATGAAACTTTCTGGTTATAAAAAAACTTCTAACCTACTTTAATAAATAAAATAAATCGAAAAAATATGGCCGAACATTTAGATAAATTGAGTTTTACATTACTCTAAAAATTGGGCACTAGTTCTGAATTTTTTTTTCTCAAATTCTCTAAAAAAAAATTTATATTGATATTGTCAAATTTCTAGCATTTGCCAAATTCAGTTAAATATGTTAAAAATTTGTCAATATTTAACCACGTCTAGTAAGTTGGTCTTTGCTGCGATACACATTTTGCTGTAGCTGGACATTTGGCTTGGAAAACCATATATATGCGCATATTTTCCTAGTATCTGGATAATCTTTGGGGTAACGTTCATTGGTTGGGAGTTTACCACAAAATATATGGAACACAAAAAAAAAAAAAAGAGTTTATAAAACAAATAAGTAGAGTTAAAGTTTTTCACCACATACGTGGTTTTAATTTCAGCATTTTATTTTAGAATTTTCTTTTGCTGCCATACTTAGAAATCAGGTAAGAAGAAAAACTTTTTGTTGTCACCATTCAGTTACAACATATATTTTTCTTTCTTTTTGTTTATGTTTGTATGTCTGTTTTTTGTTATAAATCATAATGTTCACCAACACATATGTTGAATTTAGTGTTTTTATAATAAAAACTAAAACTTGCAAAAGTTTTTTTTCTAATAAAAAAAACCTTAAATCTTAGCGTTTGAATATATTGACTCCAACATAAAGAAAATCAAAGTGCACAAATTGGAAACACAATTTATAAATATTTTTTCAATTGGTTCCGATGTGCAATAGGAACAAATATATGAAGATATACATTTTTATTTAACTGGAAAAATTTTTTAAAAAATCCAAATTTAAATTATTTTTTTCTTTGACGTCAGGAAATTCTTCCTAATAATTACTGTATTGCTTTCATTGGAAAGATGAAGGGCTTCAAACATGGCAACACTGTAATTGCGCGAGATGAGAAATCATTGAACAGTTGTTGCTCGCCACCTGATGGAGAGTTGGCGAGCTTATTGAAACTTTTTAATTCATAGCCCTGATTGATTATTTTACTTCGGAGGGGTTAAGTGCTATGGGAACACCGAAGGCGGGCGCTGCGATACATATGAGGGATAGAAAACTCATATATATTATTTTTCTAAATTGTTGTTGTCGTCACCGGGTATCGAACCCGGGACCATCTGTGTAACCATTACACCACAGCGCCTACGGGGAATAAGGAGTCAATTTCCCTTAAAGGATATATTCCGAGACTGGTTAAAGCTAAATACTGATTCAACCAGTCTAGCTTGTACAATTAGATGTGTCTGTGGGTTTAGCGGTGTCAATTATATTGAAAGAACTGGTCCCTTGACTGGTTATCGAGCGATGACAACTTAGTTTGATTTTCGCAGGTGAAAATGGGATCGTATATGAACGCATATAAACATATATGATCATATATATATAACTATATATTGTTCAATATATGAACATTAGGCTTGCATAAGAAAAATGTATTTTAATTTAAAGTCGAGCGAATAGCAAAAAACAGAGCAATACAAAGTTTTTGGCTAATCAAACCGACTGAAATCTGGAAAAATAAAGATTTTTTATATTCTTTAATTTTGCTAGAACCTGAATACCATTTCTTAGCCTACCTTACCAAATTCATATTTGAAATGAAGTAGGATACACACACACACATTTTCAAGATTTTTTCTCCAGCGGAGCAAATTTATCCCGATTTCTACTGAAGTATCTTGTATGTCTATATAATACTTCACATTGTAAAGAAACCATTTTATAACTTAATGCAAAATTTAAGAATGATTTTTTTATGTTAAACTAAATTCAAGGATTTTAATAAAATTTGCATGTGTGATAGAGTAAAGTAGTCTGAGATATGGGGTTTCACAACTATTTCGGAAATGTTGGAATTAATTAACTGATTACTCCAATTACTTCTACTAACAAATAATTTTGAGTCTACCCACATACAAACATTTTTGAATTTAATACTCCTTCCATATGGCAGGGGAAATATGAAATGTAATAAAGCAAGACAGTTGAGAAAAAAAATTGCAAATTGTAAGTAAATTTTAAATATGATTTAAACCCACTGAAATGCTAAGATTTACTCAACTATAAAAAAGAAATTATGTATAAGTATAAACTTGTGTAATAAGTGTTGCAAAAGTATGCAGATGTAAAAGTACTTACACTAAGCGATGAACAAAATAAGGAAATAAATGTATAAAACTAGTCGAATCTAGTTAAAATTAAAAAAACCGCATACAAGTGAGTCAATTGAACTCAAAGGGCATACCTAGTGACAGGTGAACTGAGGGCATACCACCGCACTTTAACTACATTTTGTTTTGCAGTATTAGTGTTTTTTTAATTTTTTGTATTCCTATAGTGTTTGTTTTGTCATTTTTTTCCCTTACATTTAAACACACACGCAAAAATATAACTTTGTTGTTAGCCAGCCGATATATGCAATAATATGTTCCAAAGGTGGACAATTTTACGTAAAATCACTCAAACAATGCTGGGACCATTATTAATTTCTAAAAAAATTTCTTGGAAAACTTAGGAAAACCATAATTACAAAAAATGTTTTAATAATTCAAATTGACCATATTCAAAACACTCATAGTGTGTGTTACACACATGAATACTTTAAAGAAACATATCAATTTCATATTGCTGATCATATTTTACTTACAATTTCTTTTTTAAGCATATTGTAGTTAAAAAGAAAAAAAACAAATATATATCATACATTTCATGAAAATTCTGTCAAAATGTTGTATCTAATTTACCATTTAATTGTTAATAACTCTTTAAATTTGCTCATTAGGATATTGGTAATCGAAAAAAAAAAATATTATATGGTTAAACTTTTCATCAGGGCAATGTAGTCGCGATATTGGTTAAGAAAGTCCGATTTTTTTAATGAACTTTTATCTCAGAAAAAAGGGGTGTTTTGTATCTCGTAAACTAAGAAAGCTAGAATCTTGAAATTTGGCATGTAGCTTCATCTAATGACCAGAACAAAATCAAATAAAACATTTTTGTTTGTTATAATTTTTATTAAAAATAAAAATTGTGTTTTTTTTTCGACCTTTAATTGCGCAATGAAAATGAAAATTATTCAAGTTCGAGGCCACACTTTATATTTCTTCATTAGGATATTGTTCTAAAAAATAATCTATAGAGTTTTTTGTTTTCAAATTTATTATTTGACCCTCAGAACACGTTTTGAAAGCGGTAACAATCCCATGCCAAACATCAAACATACATATGAACTAGTTTACTCACTACATGAGAACTAATATACATATGAGTTTGAAGTTAAAGATTATAACCATTGATCAAAAAATAAATTGAAAACTTGTTTGATGTGCAAGATCCACCTCTGGTTTGATTTTCCAATGTTTTAGTGGTAAAAATAAGCTGAGAAATTTCCAAAAATCGATTTTCGGACCAAATTTTTGGTGGGTAGGAGGGGGAGGGAGGGGTCATACATGTAAACCTTTTTATATTTAATGTAAGGAACCCTAACAAGAATCTCAAGACAAAATAGAAATATATCCACAGTAGTGAAATGGTTAACAAAAACAAATTCTTGAAATTTTGTAGTTCTTTTAGTAATTTTGATTATTTATGTAAAAGGTTTTGTATTGTAAAATTTTACAAATGTTCTGTATCTCAAAAACAACTAGAGATATAGCAAAATAGACGAAAATTTGGACAAACCCGCAGCATTTGGGCAAAAAAGAAGTTTCAAACATTTTTATCATAAAGTTATAAAATTTAAAAAGAAAATAAGAAATACCGCAAGAAAAATCATTTCAAAGGTTTAACCAATTATATTAAAAAGATTAAAAAAAAAATTTAAATAAATTTTAAAAACTAAGAATTTAAAAAATCTACGTTTTGCTTATAGAACGTTCTGTTTACAAGGCATACGCTTTACTCTCTGAGCTTGAGCTACTTGTGCATATTGGCTGCGTATGTGTTATAAAAGTAAAAATGTTGATGTTGACTATTTCGTAGTAAAAAAAATAAAAAAAATTTCAATAAAAAATGCATGCAAATTTTCAAAAAATCAGGTCAGTTTCATAGAAAACCATAGCTGATCCTAGTGCTCTGAAAATATTTGTTTTTAAAATATTTTGAATTAAAAAAAAAACAAAAAAATCCATAAATATACTAAAATATATCAAAATAACAAAAACTTTCGTAAAATAAACGAAATTTTGTTAATTTCACTAAAGTTTTTGTTAATTTGACAATAATTTTGTATTTTTTGTGCCAACATTATGAGCGTAGCAATGGCATTATTATTTTTTTCAATTTCAAGCAATTAAATATGTTAATCTTTAAATGGCTTCATTAAAATGTTAATCCCCAAATATTGTTCAAAATGTTTTCCGTTTTCTTATGAAATAACCTGTATACACTTTATAAATATAATAATAACATTTTAATACTCATCATATAAAGTATTAACAGACAGACAGTAATAACTACTTAAAGCAACATTTTTATTTCGACTGAAAAACAAAAAGAAATGGTATGAATAAGTTGTTATGGTAATGAAATTGTATATTAAAAAAGATTATTTAGAAAAATTTTCAAAGAATTTTAAATGCAAAATGAAAAAACAAAAATAAACAAAAAAAATACCAAATCCATTGTTTGGAAATTGGCTAAAAATAACACAAGTCCATTTCAAAGCTGGAAAATCTTAAGAAAGAGCTACTTTTAAGCCCAAAAATTAAAAATCAAAAAATTTCAAAATAAGCAAATTGAAATAGAAATGGCAAACAAATTCAAAAAAGGACATTTGTAGCTTGGATTATAATGGAAAAATAAAACGAAGCAAATTTGAGTAAAAATGGTGATAATGGACACAAAAATAACGTATGTAAGTTAGAAGAAGATGCATTCTTTAGTGAGTCAAAAATTAACAATCTTTGCCGCTTTTTTAAACCTTTAAATTTCTAATATAACCCAAAAGCCGTAGTCAAGCAAATTTTGTATGGATAATTTCTCGAATCAGATAAATATATCTGTAGAAAAATTGTTGGATTTTAACATAGTTTACCATTAAATTTTTTTTTAACTTGGAAATTTATACGATGAATGCAACAACAAAAATTATATGTATATAAAAATCTTTAGCGGAAAAAAATTTTGCGAAAATACAGCTGTTTTTTCTTTTAATTGATTCCAGCGTTTCTAGAGGTATACAAAAACACTTTTTTTAACAAATTCAAAAAAAAATTTGTAAAAAGTATTTCGAAGAAAAAAATTTGGCTAAAAATATTTTCTAAATTCTAAAAGAAAATTGCCTAAAATAATAGTATTTTAGCAATCGATATATTTTTCATAGATTTTTTAAATAGTACATTGCCATTACTTATAATATGACGTCATAGTTCAAATAACTGTGAATAAAACAAGTGTGTATGAAAAATTTCAAAGTGGTTTTGCAATTTCATTCATAACTTTTGAACCCGTCAACCGATTTTCCTCATTGTCAATACCATACTGTTTTTAATATCAGCAAACAACCTCATTAAAAACTAGCAACCTTGGTTCTATATTGGCCGAGTATTTTGTATTTCAACAGGAGTTACCTACAATAATATCCACATTTTAGAATTCTATTGATATTGATTTTAGCACAATTTTATTAAAAACGTTATTTTTCTTTTAATCTATTCTAAAAATGACTTTTAGTTTTGAGTAAACAAGGCGTTTGTTTGCTTAAAATTTTTGAAAATTGTTAAAATTATTGTAGTTTTTTTTTTAATATTACAAAGACTTAAAATTCTATTTTTGACAGAGTTTAGACACTTTACAATTTGCAACTCAGTTGTTTTTTAATTGGTTTTGTATTTGCAGAAAAAAATTGTAAAATCCTTAAACATTTTACTATAAAAAAAAAAATCTGGTTGCCCTGTGTTATATATTTGCATAACTTTATTAACAACATGTATAAGCAATCTTAAAATCCAATTAAAAAACTTTTTTGAGTTTCAATACAGTCGTCATAGAAATAGTAATAATGTAAACAAGAAATCATAAAATCATTAACAAATATTTAACGTATTTTCAACGAAACATAATGGCCAAGTTATTGCAGTAAAATAATCGAAAATTTATGGCAAAATGGAAAAAAGTGAGTACTCTGCAAAAAAACTGTAACGGAAACTAAATGACAGTTACTAGTGGTAGATACGCTAACTATTTATCTATTAACTACAAGGACTAACGAGTTAGAGTGACCAGGTGATTAAAATACTTTTATTGCTTGTTAGGAAAAGACCCTAACCACGTGTTTGATTACTAAGAAGACAAGATTGGAGCAAAATTGATGATTAATAGGTTTTTTGTTAAAGCTCTGCCTATTATGGAGGCTCTAGCTTTTCTAAAACTTTGGGTTCTGATGAGAACTTTAGCCAGATCGAAATACTAGTATTAACCTAGCTAATATGTTGGATTTGCTTTATTTTTGTAAATATACAGATACAGAGGTTGAAAGCTAGTTATAAATTGAAAAAAAAAAATTTTTTACAGTTTTATTAGTTTTTTGCGTTTATAAAAATCGAGATTATTTATATGTTATTGTTAATTTATATACGAGCTTTCAACCTCCGTATATATACAAAAATAAAGCAAATCAAACATATTAGCTAGGTTGATACTAGTATTTCGATCTGGCTAAAGATCTCATCAGAACATGAAGTTTTAGAAAAGCTAGAACCTCCAGAATAGGCAGAGCTTAAACAAAATAAAGCCTATTAATCATCAATTTAGCTCCATTAGTGTCTTCTTAGTAATCCAACACGTGGCTAGGGTCTTTTCCAAACAAATATCATGACGTTACAAAATTTTGAAGACCAAAAATGTTCTATTTATATAAAAATGTCGTTATAATTTGTTTAACCCATTCGCTACCCTTGTACACATTTTAAAAATATATAAAAAATTTGATAATGCAAAAAGACTTTATATTTTGGTTTAAATATGTTTAGTAGGATATTGCTAATTGAAAAAAATCATTATAATCTGCTCATCAGGGAAATATAGTCGCGATATTTTTTAACACGCAATTTTGGATAATCGAATGATTTAGTGGTAAACATGGGCTGAGAAGTTTCAAAAATTCGATTTTTTATAGAAAAAGGAGGGTGGGCGAGGGTAATAAAAAATCAACATTTTTCTTGACAATTTAAGGACCTCAAAAAAGAAGCTGAAGTCCATATAGAAATATATCCACAAACAAAAAGTCGGCAGTGAAAGGGTTAAAGAGACAGAGACTATTAAGCTAAAAGTGGCACCCAAACAGGGGCACTTTTTTAAAAAAAAACGGAATATTCAATTTATTTTGCTATTTTTATAATTATTTTTATTATTCAAAATAACTGGTCCCCTTATAGGCAGAATTATTACCATAGGCAACTGTTGACATTCGAGTTTTACCAGATTTGTAACAAACATTAATTCCACGAGAATTGAAAAGTAACACAAACAAAACAAAACTTGTATGATAAAGTTGTTGGAGGGCAATAAGGAAAAAAAGAAAATCAATAGGAACATTTTTCTAATTTAAATATTATTTACTAACTTACAAACCTATTCTACACTATAATCAAATGCCAATACAATACTAAAAAAAATCCTAAGTATTCCCAGTTAAAAAAACATCCTTTATTCAACCTATTGTTCAAAAACTTTTCATTATATAAAAGAAAAGTAACAAAAAGTCCGTTTAGCATCCCGAGTAAAAAAAATTATATATATAGTCTTATGTTTTTTCGTCTTAAAATATATTGTCAAATGTGATTATTAGGGCACGGAAGTTCATGTAAATACAAGTTTGTTGTCGTTAGCTGGAGGACAAAGATAACATTTGTAATGTTCTGTTAATGCATGCTTTTTTTTGCATATTTTGCTTTAAATACATATTTTTAAATATTTTTCTAGAAATGCATATTTTTGCATCTTTTGTTGCATTATTTACTAAAAATGCATATATTTGCATATTTCGCATTAAAATGCATGTTTTTAAGGAAATTTTTTTATATTTTATATTAGTACATGTTTCTTATGTGGTAACATGTATAATGATATATTATCATAATGATATATTATCATGACCTTTATAAAACTACCCAAGTATAAATTGCAAACCGTACAAAAAAATTAGTACTGACCACTGCTATTTTCGAAAACCCACCGTGCTAAAAATTACCAATGGTACAACTAATATTGTAATAGAACAAACACTATTTCCTTTGCAAAGCATGTGTTTCCCAATTTTACCAATATGACAACCAATAAGAAACATTCCTTTTTTTATATTTTATTATACTTCTCACATTTAAATAGGATGTAAATGACTATGACGGAACTGTATTGCTGCTTTCTAAATGTGTTTTATTATAAATATTTCTCTAAACTAATAAAATTTCGGGCATTTTAAAAGCACCAAATTTTTTGAACTTCCAACGTTATGCCAACGGTGGCAAGTTCGCTCAAACCAACGGTTGGTCACTGTTGTCAATCGGGTAACAGGACAATAATGTCAAGATTGTTAATCATTCGTTCTGCCAACGCATAACTGACCATCGCCGAAGATTTGCCAACACTGTGCCGATAGTAGTTTTCTGCTTGGGCAGATATTAAGTCACATACTTTATAGTCGTACAGTTCAATGAGGCGCACTTCTTTATATTTTAGTGTAGAACTTAAGAAGCTCTCTATTTAGTAATAATAAGAAAACAATAGAACTGCTTGGTCCTAAAATATAAGCAATTAAAAGAGGGTGACGTCATGTGACAAAAACATAAATTGGGTTTTTCGTCTGTAACAAAAACACAAAACCTTGCGAATTGCGCCAGACTTTTTTGATAAAACAATTTCTTTACTATGATCTGAAATATTTAAACTTTGTTTTATAATTTGCTGAATTAATAAAACTTTTTTGATTTTCTTTTACAACCCATAGTGTGAAACGTTCCGTAGCGTGATGTGACATAAATTAAATAAATGTTAGCAAATATTACAAAAAAAAATTTATAATTTTATAATTTATAAAATTAAAAAATACATTCAATTTTATGCGGTGAATTTATTTTTGAGAATAACAATGGCTAGCATGTTAAATAAATAATTTCAATTATGCAGGCCAACAAGTTATCCAATCTGATACTGATACTAGATTTCTAAAGGGCTGATGTCAGCTGAAATCGAAAAGATAGGACTTTCGGATGACATAAAAAGTTTTGTGAATAAAGCTTAACTCGAGATGTAATTAAGTTCCGAATACAGCGAAAAACCGTGGTTTTTAAACGTTTAGGTTAAGATATCTCCCAAATATAATATGATGGAAAAAATCCGAGGTCAGATTCGGAGTCAGTGTATATCAAGCCTTTACTTAAGCCTGTGGCTTAAGTGGATCTATTTGTGATTTTTCTCTATACCGTCGTGCGTTTTCCTACCTCTTATTAGCTAAGGATGCCATTTACGTGAAAAATATATAATTTAATATATCAATATTTTACTACTCAGAAGTACAATATTTGCAAGTTGACGTGACGTGACAAAGTTTGACATTTTATAAAAAATTGACTCTGCTTGGTATGTCCCAAAATTGTTTATATTAAATTATACACAACAAACTTGACTTAAATTAAAGGCTTAAAGAACCAGTTACGAACAACGCAGAAGTAATGAGAATAAATGTTGTTTTGTGGTGAAGAACGTGACATTCGAATGTCAATCACAGCAAATCAAAACTTTACTGTTTACTGATTTTTAATTGTTGTTGTAACAAATATTTTGAGATAGGATAGGTATACTTGCAACGTCGCGCTTGAAGAATTAAATATGTAAGAGAAAATGTTACTGAAAATGAAAAAAAGTTAACCAAACACATAAACGCAACCACTAAATAATATTGGATCTCCCAATTTGAGATCAATTTTGATCATATAATTAAGGGATCTAATTGGATATTACTGGATACCCCAATGGTGACATGAACTTGTATAAGGTGAAATATCGATCTATGTCAAATGAGATATGATTTTATATTCGAAATATAACTTTATTTTTGATCGGGATTAGAACAATGAGAGGCAGCGATAGCAACATCTCTTCAACTGGCAGCAGCTGTTTAACTGTCGATATTGTCTTGCTATTGAACAATATAACATTACGCTGCATTGACCAACATAATTAAAATTGTTCGCTAAAGTTTTTCTATTTTTTTCAGTTTAAAACGACAATCTAAAAAAATAAGGACGTGAACAAGAAATAAAAACAATGGAAAGAAACTCAAAGTAAGTAGCAAAATAGTGAACAAAAACTATTTACTTATTCGGAAACTAATGAAAAAAGCAACGAAAATTGTACATAAACTATATTTTATTTAATGTAGAAAACAACTGAAAATTGCTTAAAGTCCATGAATGAAAAAGTAGTAGTAGCAACAAAAAAAAATCTCAAAGTTTGATTGAATTGCATTTTGATGCTTGAGTAAAATTGTTCACGCAACAACTAATACACAATGAGTCCAAAGTTGTATTGCAAAAATGCTCTGTGTTGTTGAAAAGTCAAAGGAAATACAAAAAAATATTTCAGTTTTATTTTAGTTAATTTTTCAAAGTAAATAATGTGGCATTAAATAATGATTTTTAATTAGAACTATTTGTTTTTTTTTTTTTGTAAATATTTAATATGAGTACAATTAAACCAGGTTGAAACTAAAGAGGTAAAGAAATTGAAGAAACGTTTTAAAAGCATTATTTTCTAAAAAGAAAAAAAAAACCTTATAATAATTGTTGCATTATTTCTAGAAAAAGTGATTTAGTAACACAGTGCTGCAGTGAAAATTTACTTAAAAAGCGAGCTAGTGTTGGCCTTATAGAGTAATTTGAATGAGATATTTGAATACACCCCCAAAATCTTAATTTAAAACTTAAAACCATAAAAATTATTAAATTATAAAGCAATTTTTAACGGATTTAAAAAAAATATATATAATTGAGCATTCCAAATATAAACATCAGTTTATATATTAAACAAAACTGTGTCAAGATATTTTCAATCAAATATAATTTTTACTTATTTTTTCCAATTTGCTTAACTCTGTTTGCTTCTAATTGCCACAAATTCTTAGAAATACTATTTTTTATTTAATTTGTTCAAAAAAAAAAAACGTTTTATTTTAAGTAAAATCAAATTCTGTTTATTAAGGAGTGAGATCGAATAAATCCTAACACAGATTATCACTTATAACCTTTTTTATGTTTAAAAGTGAACTTTTTTTTGAATCAAGTTATCTTTTAAAAAGTCGCGGAAACCGACAACACATAACAACTCGGTTAAAACCGGATTTGAAAGCCCGACTCGTTCACCCTAGTATTCAGCAACAATCAAAGCTTTCCAAGAAATTATTTGATGCAAAACCGATCCCCTTTCAAAAAAACTATTCGACATTTTAAATCTTTAAAATTCGATTTTATATAAAGGGTCCGCCAAATAACTTTTTTTTTGAACTCCTGAACCAATCGGATTTTGTATGGCGTCATACCAAGGTCTTTATGCAAAATTCGTCTCAATGATGTCTTCGAAATGTTCAATTGTTGAGAACGACGGTGAATTGATGTTGATGGAGCTTCACGCACACTTTCTGCCACAGCAGCAATATTCTCGGGTGTACGCACTGTTTTTGGCTTTTCACGCTTTGGTTTATCGATGAGGATGCCAGTTTCTTTCACTTTTTTCAGAAGATAACGAACATACGGACCATATTCGTTCAGCGGAAGGATAAAACTAATTATCTGTCAAATGAGACATGAGCTAAGTGTTACCATTCACGAAATAAGCACTAGTTGAAAAAAAAACGTTAGATGGCGGACCCTTTATTTGTATAAATTAAAGGGGTGCATGATTGTCTTGCAAGACATTATTTTATACAACAACAATTTATTTTTTTTGCTTGATAGTATTAAATGTTGAAAAATATAAAAACATGGACAAAATTAAATCGTCAAACCTGGCATCACAGCACACAAGAGAATATTATGCAAAACATACAGCGATTCTAAATAAATATGCACCATTTTAAATTTTAAATCTGATATTTAAGTTCAGTCCCCTTTACTAGTTTACAACAAAAACGATCACTTTAAAATAAATCGACCGCCATGTTAGATCCGCCATTTTGAAAATCTAAAATCAGATTCGTATTAAGCGATCCTAAAAACAATTAACTGAAAATTTAAATTAAATTCCAAAAACCTTTAGAAATCATATATCATCCCAGGAAAAAATTACACATTCCAAAAAGAAGGTGATGCCCACACTTGCTTACATATCTCATTGCCAAATTTAATAACTGCAATACCAAACTCATTCCAACGGTAGAGTCAAAAAAGCAAGTACTATTGTAATCAATTCTTTAAATTAAACCAGAAAGCATGAACTCAATAACAAAGTAATTATTTACTTAAAAGAAAATAACAATGCTATTAACTTATATATATAACTTTTTGTACTCAAGAAGTAATCATATACGTTTTCTTAATAAAAGGACGTTATTGGGAGTAGTTCCTAATTTTGAAAAAAGAAGTTATACAATTTGAAAGAATTTTTCTCATATACATATATTTTCAAACAAATTTTAATTTGCAGGAAAATAATACTAAAAAACGAAATTGCATGTTGCCTAAATTTTGTTAAACTGTGGTTAGGTATAAATTAGGGAAGCGCACGTGAGCAGAAAATTGTGTGTGGAAGTTGAAATTACTGACGTTATAGTGAGTGAGTGTAAAAAAAATCTTCGAGGGTGATTGTGCGTGAGTCATATTTTTGTTTTTCAATTTTGAATTGTTCTTTTTTTTTTGAAAAATTTATATTTTCGTGGTTTACAGCTCCAAAATTATTACAAACCCATGTTATCATAACAATTAGATGTTTCACTTTTTAGGATTTTATTTCCGTATGAGTTTTGATCGTTATATTTGAGTGACCTAGGAGAATCACGCGTGAGTAAAAGTTGAATTTACTTATGGAACTACTTATTTTTTTTAAATGTAAGTACTTCTTATTTTTTCTAGGGAACTATGTATTTATTTTTTTTGTGTAATACTTCGTAGTTTTACAATGGAACTATTACTTTATTAAAAAATGTATGTAGTTCTTAAAAATATAAAGTAAATGGTTCTTCGGTAAAAAAAATAATCAATTCTAAAGAATCAATTATTTTAGTCTCACGCCCTGTTAAAAGAATCGAGTAGGTAATCTAGTAAGGAATGCGTTCTGCCCAAAATACTTGATTACAAATCCGCTTACCTTTTTGGAAATTTTTTGCTGGGATATTGTATCTGCAATTTTAAATTCTAAAAATCTGATGCCAGATTCTAGTTCAGCGACCTAAAATACCCTCGAGTAACAATTTTCAAGCTGATTCCGTCACGTTAACTAAATTATTTGTTAAACTAAACTCCAAAAAAAATTAATCGTAGTTAAAAATAAACAAATTTTTTATTAAACTAAACTCCAAAAAAAAAAGTAATCGTAAATTTTTTTATTGAACCAAAATCCATTTTAAAAAAAAATTTATTGAACAAAACTACAAAAAAAAATCAATTCTAGTTACAAATTATCTAAATTTTTTTAATTTAACTAAATTTCAACAAATCAACCGTAGCAAAAAAATTCACTAAATTTATTATTGAACTTTTGTCTTTTGTTTTATTGAGCTAAAGATCTTTTATTTTATAATTATAAGTATTTATTTCCAATATTTCGTCTTCGCATTGGAAGACTTCTTCAGGGAAAATTTTTTATAATTAAAAAACTTAAAAATAATAATTATAAAAAAATGTTCCCTGAAGAAGTCTTCCAATGCGAAGACGACATATTGGAAATAAATACTTATAATTATAAAATAAAGGATCTTTAGCTCAATAAAACAAAAGACAAAAATTTATTCAAAAAGATCGAAGAAAAATAAGAAAATTTATTATTGAACTTAAACAAATTATAGTTCCTATATTTTATTGAATTAAACCCAAAAAAAAAAAAATAATTGTGGGTGTTTTAATGAACTAAATCTTTGTTTGATTGAGCCAAACTCAGAAAATTTTACAAATTTTAAATTAACAAAATTTGTTATTGAACTAAATTCAGAAAAATCAATCATGGTGTAAAACTCTATGTAAAAATAATCGTAGTTTTAAATTTACCAAATTTTTATTTAACTAAACAAAACTCCAAAGCTCGATTGTCGGTATTTTAATGAACTAAAATATTTAATGAACTATACTTAAAAAAATAATTTTTAAGAATTTAGAAATAGGCTGCATTTTTAAAGAACTTTATAGCAACTATTGTTGTGAATTTTTAAACAAACTAAATTTTTATATGAACTAAATTAGTTAATGCAGTACTTCTTAATAAACTAAATCGAAGATTTTTAAACAAACTGAATTTTCAAATAAACTAAAATTCTTAATAAACCTAATCGTTGATTCTTTAATTGAATTTTAACATGAACTAAATTTGTTAATAAACTTATTCGAGAATTTTTCAATAAACCAAAGGTTTTATATGAACTAAATTAGATAATATACTTAATTTCTTAATGAACTAAATCGTGAAACAATACTTGTGTGTACGTAGTGTGACCAAACTCCGCTTTAGCTACAGTCATCGCTGTGTCGACCGTGGCTCAACTCGTTAAGAGGTGAGATTACGATGCATAGCTTGATGCTAAGGCAGTGAGTTCAAATACCAGTACGACACCAAAAAATAAAAAGTTTTTCATATAGAGCAAATTAACAATATAAAATACTTTGTTCAATTGACACATAAATTAACCACTGACGAGTCCCAGGAGGGGGACGAAACTGCGGCAGTCTGGTGTATCCCTTGTGTCCGTAAAGTTTTTCAATAAAAATATTTTCTTCTTCTTCTTCCTGTAAAGAGACTAACTAAAGTAATATTCTACAGTAATTAATATAAAAATTAATTACGATTGTCATTATCTGACGGTTGCAAAACACTTTCTAACGTGTTTGTTTTTGTTGAACTAAATTTCTCCATAAACTTAATTTTTTACAAACCGAATTTCTCAGTAAACTAAATAGTGAATTTTCTAAAAAACAAAATAAATTAATAAGCTAAATTTCTTAATAAACTAAATTGTGGATTTTTAAACAAACTAAATTTCACAATATACTAAATTAAATTTTTAACCAAACTTAATTGCTCAATAAACTAAACCGTGAATTTTTCAACAAACTAAAGAGTGGATTAATTAAAGAACTAAATTTTTTAAGGAATTAAGACGTAGTTTCTGAAACAAACTTAGTTTATAAATAAACTAAACTGTGGGCGCTTTAGCAAACTAGATTTCTTACTGAATTAAATCGTGGCTTTTCAAAATGGCGTAAATTGTCACTTTTAAACAAACTAAATTTCTAAATGAATTTTCTGAATAAACTCAATGGCAGATATTTGAAAAAAAACTGAATGAACTAGTATGTACTAAACCGTGAATTGTTTTATTTAAATTCTGCATGAACTATTGTCGAATTTAAGAGAAATAAAGTTTAAAAAAAAATTTTAAGTTTGAAGTATTTATAATTCCAGATCATCAATCTAAAAAACTTCGCTCCATTTTAATTTTTTTTAAATTTTAATTTAACTTTTTATCAATCATTTATATTTTAAAGTCATTTCGTATTAATTATTCTATTTTCTAAATTCGCCTGCACTCGGATGCCATATTTTGTAATTTTTGTATTTATTTCCGTTTTTTGGCCACAACAACAATAAAAAAAAAACTTTTTACCCCAAACACTGGGAGGTTTTGGGGTTTTAGGGATGCCGGCATTTAAAAACCTCTAGTTTTGTTTACCAACAAAAATTTATTTTAAAAGGTCGTTAGAATTTCATGTTTATTGTGCAATTTTCTTTATTTTTCATGATTTTTATTCCAACAATTTGTTCACTATGCGGTTGTCCACCGCACCGGGGGAAAGTGCAAAAAAAGAACACAACAACAATTCCAGTCGAAAAACACGGAAATGTTTAATGGCGTTTATTGCCATATAAAAGAACAGAAAATTCATATTTAAACAATTTTTTTTTAATTTTTTTCATTGTATTCCAAACCTAAAATATGAGGTTTAGTTTGTAACCATTTGTAATAGATTTTTCTGTGCTCTTGTTTTTTTTTTGTTTTGTTTTTTTGTTGCTGTTATTGTTATTTGCCGCCTGCATGTTAGAATACCAAGAGGTATATTTGGTATGTAAGTGTGCGTGTGAACAAGTGTATTTGTGTGCGACTCTTTGTACAATAAATATGAAAAATAATATTTGAAAAACGGAAATTCCTTTTTGTAGGAAAATTTATAATTACTGAAAATTTGTTACAGGAAATATTATCCCCTTTTAATTGGGTTAAAAAGTAATGCAAATTTTATCAACCAAAAATAGATCCGGCAATAAAATTTTGTGTGCGAATTTTCCGCTTATGAGTTTTTAGTAAATTTAAAAATTTTAATTTTAGCATTTAAATTTTAAAATCAGTTTAGTGGAAAATGAAAGTTAAATTGTTAAATTTCTTTCGTTAAGAACTATATGAGTTGCGCCCAATAGTATCCAGCAGGCTGCACCAAATGGGGGACGACAAGTTGGGCAAATGTGGAACAACAGGTTGCACCAAATGACAGGTAACATCGGCCAGGAAATGAACTTGGCCGGAGCGTTAATATAACCGGGGACATGGTTAGAAGAGCTGTTAAAAGCTTTTCTCCATTTAAAGAGACAGGACCAGATGGGGTCTTTCTTGCTGAAATTATCATAAACCCGAAGGTCAAGGGAAGCTATGCGGACCCAAAGGCTTACCGGCCGATAAGTTGACATCATTTTTGCTTGAAACTATGTAGCGAATCGCAAATGACATGGCTATATTTATTGATATAGAGGAAGTATTCAATAATGTCTCGACCGAAACGCTTATCCGGTCCCTATACCAGTTTGACATTGACCGGGCTCTTGTAGACTGGCTAAGTCATGTGGTAGAACAATTGCGAGGTTAACTGCATCAATATTAGATACAGGGTGTGCTCCACAGGGTGTCATTCTTTCACCACTACTATAGGTGACCACCATAAACAGCCTCAAAAGAATTTTAGCCCATGAGGGTTTCACAACCTGTCTACTATGCAGACAATGTGGTTTACTCTTAAAGTGGACAAATCCTAGACGTCATAGTAGGAGGGCTTCCGAAGCACTTGAACTGGGCTAGGCTTAGGGGTCTTAACGTGAACCCGAATAAAAATTGAAATATATATTTTCACTAGAAAGGTGAATGTCGTTAGCTATTACGAACCTTGCTTTCTGGGCAAAACCATTAGTGTCTCCGAAGCTGAGAAGTTTGTAATTCTTGACACGAAATCATACTTGAAACAACACATAGAGAGCAGAATCACTAAGGCCCACCGAGCTTGAGCCACATGCAGAAGAGCTGAATGCTCTAAAGGTGAGTTAAACTCGAAAATGGATCTACACAAGCATACTCAGACCCATTTTGACGTATGCTGCAGTAGGCTGGTGGACATTAGCGAGAAGAAAGTGCAATATTATATCACTTCAGAAAATACAGCGCATATGTTACTTAGGCATCAGCGGTGCCTTCATAACCACTTCGACTAGGGCATTGGTGACATTATTGTCAATAGAACCTATTGAGATTCGGCTGAAATATGAGGCCGCCTTGTCTATGTTGCGGCTGAATGCAACTGGTGAGTATATTTGGGGCAATCGGAACACCAACCACCAGAATTGTGATTGGATCTCTGAGAGGTCACTAGAATTTTTTAGGTAGGCCCGGATAGGGGGAAAACTAAGGAGCTTCTTAAACTGAAGTAAAAGTGAACTTGGTAAGAGAGCATTCAATGCTGAATGGGTCGTACGGACTCAGTAACTTGTAGGGCCGGTTTGGAGAGTGACGAGACCATAGAACACTATATTTGTGGTTGTCCCGCTTTCGCAAGGATTAGGGTTCAACACTTGTTCGCTGACAATATTTCGACTTTGGGTGAGCTTAGTGCAGTGGGCTGGAGGAGACTAAGGAATTTCGTCAACGGGACGGAATTTCTGCAATAGATAGCGAAGGGACCACCGGACATGAGAGCGCACAAGAAGCTGTATGTCCTATTGAATGTATATCTACATGAGCCAGTTGATAAGGGTATATTCACATCCGATTCCTCTTTTCAATTATAAAAACTACTCACAATAAGTTTAAAGAACAAACAAATTTTGAATTTCTAAAGAACTATAAATTGTGGACTTCTTAAGAACGAAAAGTCGTGGAAAAACTAAAAATGGTAGATTTATATACAACCAAATATCGTGAATTCATAAAGAACTAAAAAGCGGGCACTCACATAACGAATTCTTTTGACACAACCGAAAACCCTAAACTAGTTTATTTAGATTTTTTTTCCCCATTCGAAATTTTGTGTGTTTATTTAAAAATCGACATCTTGGTTTAATAAAAAATTCAATTTAAAAAAAAAAACATGGTTGATTTTTTGAAGATTATTTCAAATATTAATTAATTACTATCCAAAATTGGTTTTGTCAAGATGTTGCAAACAATATAGATTCTTGAAATTTAGTTCATTCTTAAACCATTCTAAAGCTACTCTCACTACAACAACCTTTAACTCATCTAAAAAATCCATTATTTTTAACCAAATCTCAATTTACACAAATATCAAGTTTAAAAAAAATGAAAGTCCAAAGTTTTTGTTTTCTTTAATTTTTATAAAAAAAAAAACTATCATAAAAATGGAGTTATAACAAACTCAAATAATTTATATAAAGTTTTCATAAAAAAAACTTTTTGCTTTTCATCATACTGGTTTTTTTTTATTACAACCCTGCGTGCTTGTTGTAATTAACAATCTTTACTTTACTAACTATGGTAATACTATTAAAGGGACTTCACACAAAAAAACTCTATTTTTCTTTATGCATTCAAGTGGTAATTGAGAATCTGTGAAGTAGTTGTACATCTATATGTGTGCCCTTTTTTGTGCATGTTTTAATTTTGATATTGACAGTGATGTCAACTTTAATCAAACTAACATAGACAATAATAAGTGAAACGTTTACAGCTATATTTCGAATTTAATTTTAAATTCGAAATTTAGCTGGGTTCTTAAACAAAATAAATGTTTAATAAACTAAATCGTGGATTTCTAATGAAACTAAATTTCCAATGAACTAAATCGTAAATTTTTCAACAAACAAAATTTACAATGAACTAAATCGTAGATATCTATGGAAACTATTTTTCCAATGAACTAAATCGGAAATTTTTCAACAAACAAAATTTTCAATGAACCAAATCGTGAATTTTTAAACAAACTGAATTTCTAATGAAATAACTCGTGGCTTTTTAAACAAACGACATTATTAATGAACTAAATCGTGGCGTCTTAAACAAACTAAATTTCTAATGAATTAAATCACATATTAAAAAATAAACTAAATTTCTGAAAAAAAAAAACTAAATCTTGGGTTTTTAAACAAACTAAATTGCTAATGAGCTAAATCGTAAATTTTTAAACAAACTAAAATTTTAGTGAACTAAATAGCGGATTTTTAAAACAAACCAAATTTAATGAACTAAATTGTGGAATTTTAAAAAATCTTAACTTCTAACTTACTCAAATTGGTGAAAAGGCGAAAACGTGAATTTTTAAACAAGCTAAATTTCTAATGAACTAAATCGAGCATTTTTAAACAATCCTAACTTCTAACCTACTTAAATTGCTGAAAAAGCGAAATCGTGGATTTTTAACTAACTAAATTTGTAATGAACTAAATCGTGAATTTTTTCAAAAGAATAAATTCTTCATGAACTAAATGGTGGATTTTTCTAAACCCATAAATTCTTAATGAACTAAATCTTAGATTTTTCTAAAGCCATAAATTCTTAATGAACTAAATCTTAGATTTTTCTAAAATCATAAATTCTTAATGAACTAAATCGTGGATTTTTCTAAAACCATAAATTCTTAATGAACTAAATTGTGAATTTTTCTTTAACTATAATTTCTTAATAAACTAAGTGTCTTAATGAACTAATTATAGTTTTTTTTTTAGAAATTTCCAATTTCGTTAAAGGATTTTAATTCATTAATAGTTAGTTCTTTAAAACTGAATATATATTTGTTTACTCATAAGAAACTAGTGTCTTAAAAAAACGCAATATGTTTTTCAGATTTTTTTTACTGCAAATTTAGTTCTTTTGAAACCAAAAATTTATCTAAATAAAACCATAGTTTGTAGTTTGGATTTTAGTGAAACTGATGTTACTGCACTGTATTTTAGTTCAATATGTTTTGCTTAAATTTTTTTTTGGTTTTTGTTAGTTAAAAAAAAAAACATTTTATATTTTAATATTATTCTATACCAAACTTTGAATAGTTATTTAAATTTAGTTCATTAGCATTTATAAAAAACCTTCCATGTAATCTTTGCAATTAAGTTCATTAAAAATAACAATTTTGTCTATTTAGTTCAATAGAGGGTTTGTAATTATTTAGTTTATTATAATATAGTTTAACAGAAAAACAATATTTTGTCTTTGCAAAATTTATTTGGGTAATATTGTTCGTCAAGTTTTAGCAACGCTTTTAGCAACTTTGTCATTTTTTTAAAGCTGTGAGTTGCCATCCTTGCAGTAACTAGCAGTAGAGTCGACTCTTTAGTTGTTGTAGTTCATTTTTTATGTTATGCCTTTAACAAAGCGTCATTTCTTCTTTTTTTTTAATTCCTACAGCAAAACATTGCAAGTACTTGTATTTTTTTAATTAAAAGTTTCAAACGATTTAGCATTAAATTGAGCGCTATAGAAAAAAATTATAGTGTTTGAAACTATGGCATAAAATGGAAATTCTAAAAAAAAAAAACGAAGTAACACTAGAGTAAAATAAATCAAAAAAGCAATCATACAAACATACAATTTTGAAGTAAAAAGAGGGAAAACGTTTTTAAAACTAATAACAATTATTCAAAAAAAATATTTTTTTATTAAAAAATTATTGTTATTAAATATTGTAATGTCACAAAACATAAATTTATTTAATGTTTCTTGTTGTGACAAGATGTCAAAATTGCTTAAAAAATATAAATTAATATTTTATTTAAACACTTTAAAATTCAAATATTGTAATTTAATATAAAATGTGTGGGCGGGGAAAGGGGGCGAAAATTAAAAATTAAAGAATTTTAGCTTGCATAGAAATTAATTTTATTTGATTTATTAGATTTATACTTCTGGAAGTGAAATTTATTATATTTGAAAAAAAATCTCTGAAGGCGTATACGTAATATTTATTTCAACTTACTAATATTAATCATACGCCTTCGTGATATAAAAATTAGCTTTATAAGAGTAATTTTTAAAATATGCCCACAAATTTTATTAAATAATATTATAATTGACATGATTTTACAAAAAGGTTCAATATTAATTGTCAAATCTTTAAAAATAAATGAGGGATTTCTACTTTTTTATCTGAAATACTATTTCTCTTAATTTTTATATCGTTTTTCTATCTAAGCATTTATTTAGATATGCTACATTTATATTGTCTTAACCTAACATATTATACTCAACATATTATACTCTGTCATATTCTATCTCAATATTTATGTTGTTATACCCATTTCCTTTGCCTTCCTCCCGGCATTCCTAGATTTTGTAAATCCTTCTATGTCATAAAAAATATTTTTATGTTTCAACCATCAAAATATTTATATAAATTGTAATAAAAATGTTTGTTGATTATAACTAATTTTAATGGTCGTATATTGTGTGTTATGACCACTACCACCATCATCTATGTATTTACTCAACCATGAACATGCATACATGCTTGCATAAACACACATACACAACATAGCAATGAAAACAAAGTGTTAGCACATGTTTTAATTTGTAGCATTTAATGCCAACACACAAATAAATGTTAAAAAAAATAATTTGTTTTAAATACCTTAACAAACATTAAAAATAAAAGTAAATATTTTTATATGCATTGTTGGAAAATTTATAGCATTAAAAAGATTACAAAAATTAAATGAAATATATGATGGATGGATGTTTTTTTTTATAGCAAAATTTTAAAACTATTTTTTTTGAGAAAAATACTTTAATCAACTTAATTTTTATTAGAAACTATCGAATTCGAAGAAGTTTCTTAGTTTTTCAGCCACCCTTAGTTTTTGTACACCCTACATCCTATTGTGCAGCAGGGTATATATTAGTTTGTTATTCCGTTTGTAACTCATCGAAAGAAAAAAAATCTGGGAACCCCTAAAATATTCTTGATCAGCGTCAATAGAGGTGTCGATTTAGCTATGTCTATGTATCTGTCTGTTGACATCCTTTTCGAGACCCCAATAGTTGACAGGGGACGCTGATTTGGAACTTAAAATGTTTACCATGGTCCTTAGCAATTTGGTATTGAAAATGAACGAAATCGGCTCAGTCGTTTAAAAGTTATGAATAAAAATGTAGATATCTCTTAAACTTTCTTAACACTATGCTGGTGTGAGCTGGTTCTACATGAACTAAATTTCATTATGAACTAAATTGTGGATTTTTCAACAATTTAAATTTTTAAATTTCATTAACGATTTTCAAAACATCAAAGTTATTCGAATTATGACATCTTAAACTAACAAAATTTCTGAATAAACTAAATGGTGATTTTTTTTATCGAACAAAACTTTTAAATTTACAGAAATTCTAAATGAGCTTAATCGTGAAGTTTTTTATCAAAGTTAATTTTCAAATGAACTAAATTGTAGATTTTTTTATCTGAACTAAATTTCATTGTAAACTAAATCGTGATTTTTGTTTATCGAACTAAATTTCTACATGAACTAAATTTCATTATGGACTAAACTGTGGATTTTTTAATAAACCAAATTTCTAAATTTCATTAACGATGTTCAAAACATCAAAGTAATTTCAATTACGACATTGTAATGAATTTATTTGTGATTTTTTTTTATCGAACTTAATTTCTAACTAAACTTAACTTCATTATGATCTAAATCGTAAATTCTTTTATCCAACTAAATTGCTAAATGAACAAAATATCTTAATGAACTAAATCATGGGTTTGTTTACGAATTTAATTTCTAAATGAAATTTTTAACGAACTAAATTTTTAAGTGAACTAAATTTCATTATGAACTAAATTGCTAAATTTTTAACAAAACAAATTTCTAAATTTCAATTTTGACATTATGCTTTAAGTAATGACAATTCACTTTTTAAAAAACTCTGAAAAATATATTGATTAAAAAAAACGCTAAATATTTGTTACGAAAAATTATTCTTGAGAATTTTTTTGCAATATTTTTAACTAGATATTTTTTTCACATATATATTCTTCAGAAAGTTTCTTCTTTTTCTAAATTTTTTTTAGGATTTTTTTTTTCGTGAAACATTTTTCCGCGAATTTTTTTTTTTTTTTCTAAGTTGGCATTAAAATACACCGCACTATGATGCTTTAAATCGATTACCTTCTAGGTAATAATAACGTATATAAAAAAATAACGTTACTCACTGACTGACTGATTGCCTGACTCAACATCGCACAGTCCAAACCGCTGGAGCTAGACGTCTGCTAAGACGGGATTTTTAGAAACTCTTATGAGGAGGGAGAAAGTCATAAGAGGTTGGGCCAAGGGGTGGTCCAACCGCTTAATCTAAAAAACTTAAAGTTTGCATATATGTTAATTTGAATAAGACCTAACTCACTAATATAGTACTTTTTGGAATCTTGCACAGGAGCGTGGGTAAAAAAAGGAAAAAGTCTCCCTTTGGCGGCCTGGCCAAACCGCCCTACGGTAGGAACTTGAAATTTAGTATGTGGGTTCCATATCATATGCAGACGCAGACATCCACTTAAACTGAATTTTCGGAAATTCCTACCGAGTGGAGCGAAGAGAAGGAAGTCACCTCTTGGCGGCCAAGCTAAACAATTAAAGCAATTCATTTCACTTCAGATTCCTAATTCCGAGTAAACATCATTTTGGACGGGATTTATGAAAATTTCTAAGGGGAGGGGCATGAAGGGGCCTTGGCGGCCTGACCCAACAGCTACTTCGAGGCACATGAAATTTTGTGTGTTTACACCGCTTTTTAGAAAAATTTTATTTCAAATATATGTATGTGATTGAAGACAGATGAAAATACTTTTCGAAACTCTCTTCGAAATATATTCCGATACATCTTTGACGTTACACAAAAAGGTATTAAGTCAAAAAAATGCATTTTGAGTTTTTGATTGGATTTAATCAATTTTTTTTTGCAATAAGTCAGAAAAATCCATATTTTGTTTGGTATTAACGAAACACTCCAGTTTCAGACTTAATACCTTTTTCAAATACCTGCCTTCAAAGATATAAAACTGCCGGGAACGAAGTATCTGGCTTTGAAGCTCGTTATAATATATTTACAAAAAAATATTTTGCCCACGTTTTATTTTCGGTGGACGTAGACTTCATAAATATTTTAAAGGATTCAAATTAAATTTCTTAAATATTATAAAATTTTAAAACAATTTTATCTTAAAATAAATTTTTATTATAAAGCATTTACATAAAGGCCTTTTGGAGTATTTTTTTTTTTTTTAAACATTTTTGACTTTTTAATTTTGAGACTTATTTTTAAAGAAAAGCTAATCATTTTTAATAAAAAAAATATGTTAATACCAACGACATTTTTAAGGTACATATTAGATTTGTCGTGCTTGTAGAAATCTTGGACGAAAAAATAATCTACAATATATTGAAAAAAATCAAAAAGGTTTTGATTCTTAATTCGCAACTAAGAAATGTGAAAAATATTGTATACTGTATTAGCCACATTGTGCAATTTGTATATCCCTCCACAACAGAACAAAACAGTGGTGCCATATTTTGTGCAAAAGTATTGTACATCTTATTGCACTGTGTAGGTCAAAATGATAATAATATTATATATATATATATATTCCCGTCGTTCCTATAAGGAGCATAGGGCCTCGATAATAATATTGGCAATGGTATTTGCAATAATATTGCAAGGTGCAATAATTTACTAATTTGCAATAATATTTACTAATTTGTTGGTTAAATTTAACTAACATTTCATTAATATAAAAGCTATTTTAAGACCAAAAAAAACATTTTTATAAAAGATTTTATAATAGATTTAGGGTCATTGTTCTTAATATTCCGCTTAACTAGCACCTGCTGCCAAATAATAAAATTTCATTTTAATTTAAAAAAAATATACACATTTTTAACAAATTAATATTACTCATACGTCATGTGGTGCTTACAGAATTCAATTTTCTTATGTTCTTCTTTCCTACTCAACAAACCAAATATTCTTCTTACACTTAAGTTATGTTTTTTTATACACTGAGAAAATTACCTGCACGAATGAATTTGTACATAAAAGCGATGAAGTTGCACTTTAACTCTTCCATTAAAACTTTTCATTAAATTAATGCAAGTTTCCATAAAATTTTATAAAAAAAAATCCCTTTAAGTACTCGAAATTCTATTGGTCAATAAAGAATGTTCATTAAGAAACTAAACTCATAAAATGTATGAAGCTTTTCATAAATGTTAAGAGATTTCTAGTTTAGATTGTGAAGAAAACTTTCATCAGTTTACTGAAAATTTTCATTATTTTGTGTGCACTAAAATTCTCTCTGTGTATGATTGCTTTATTTTCTGATATTTTGTTGGTATCATGTGACAAATTTGCGGTTATAATGTATACACTTAATTTATCAATTTATTTTGTTGGTTCTTAACAAGATAAATATTTTCTTTACTCTTTCTTTCGAATGTATTATTAAAGAAAATTGCTGTAAATAAGTAAAAAGAGAAATGCAAGTTTCCAGCATTTTGTTAACCTCCCGATATATTTGGAAATATAAAATAAAACACCCTCCAGACACGACTAAAGTTTTGTTTTATTCTATAAAGTCTTTTAATATCAATTGAGGAAATGGCAACAATAATTTATTAGCAAAGCAATGATATGGTTTTAACTCAAAAAAAGTAGGATGTCCCTTAAAACCGATTTTTCAATTTTCGTTAATTGCACCACCAGTTAATGCAAATGGTTCCAAATGAAAGAAATCATTTTTTTTTTAACGGTAACCCGAAATTAACCGTTCGGCCGAAATTGGTCATTTTTGAAAGTGTTTTTTAATTAAAAATTCTCAAAATTCGCAATTTTACAAAATATAAATTTTTATTTCATTTATTCTTTTAACATACTCGAAATTATTAAGATATGGAACTATGAATTCATTGGATATCATTAACCCATTAATGCAAAAAAAAATTTTATTAATTTTAAATATTTTTTAAAATGCCGGTCAATTTAGACATAAAAATAGTGGTCAAATAACAAAAATTCCGACAGAGCCAAATTTTGGTGGAGACCTAGGGTTTACCCTAAAAAAATAAAAATTTAAAAATCCCCATCAATCTCATGTGAGCTCAGAGCTCAGAGGTCAAAGTTCAAAATTTCAGTTTGGATTTTTCTCGAAAACAGTAAATTTTATCACAAAAATACTTCAAACCAAAGTAGATCTTAAAAATCTCTATAAAAATGGTCTCTATGATTTTTTCTCTAAGTATTACCGTTCCTGAGATATCACGATTGTAAGAGTCATATTCTACATTATTTAAAATTAATTATTTTTTAGGGTAAACCCAAGGTCCCCACCAAAATTTGGCTCTGTCGGAATTTTTGTTATTTCAATTGTCTACATTGACCGGACTAATAGTTGTAATAAAAGAAAACAAATAAATTGAAAAAATTATAATTCGTGATTGTGTGTGCAGCGACTCCTTTCCAGGACATTTTATGAAAATTGCTTATTTTATTGACAAAATATTGAACAAAATTTTAATGTTTTTATTAAAGTTTGCTTTTGTCTAAAAAATATTTAACCCTTAGTGGCCTGGGGACAAAATAGAACTATGAAACTTAATTTTAATTATGACCACAAGACTGTAAAGCCTTTAAATTGATAAAAAAAAACATCTCCACTTAATAAAAATAATTATTTTATGTAACTTGATCCATATAGGGTTAATTTTAATATATTTTAATTTACAGTAAAACACCTTTCATAATTTTTGGAAAAATATCACTTAAATTTGATTAGACTACAATTATCTTTTTTTTTAAAGGGAAGCAACACTCAGGAAATTCTTCCTATTAATTAATGTGTTGCTTTCTTTGGCAAGGGGATAGTGGAGAGATGAAAGGTGGTGAAAGATGAAGGGCTTCAAACATGGCGACACTGTAATTGAGATGATAAGTCTTAGAACAGTTGTTGGTCGCCACCTGATGTAGAGTTAGCGAATTTATTGAAGCTTTTTGTTTCATAGCCCTGATTCATTATTTTACTTCGGTGGGGTTAAGTGCTATGGGAACACCGAAGGTGGGCGCAGCGATACATATAAGTGATAGAAAACTCATACACATTATTTTTCTAAATTGATGTTGTCGTCACCGGGAATCGAACCCGGGACCATCTGTGTAACAGTCCAACGCGCTAACCATTACACAACAACGCCCACATCTTTACATCTTTACTTTTATTTAAAAAATCTTTAATTGTTAGTGGCCTGGGGACAAAAAAGGCCCATAAAACATAAAACATAATTCATATTATGATTATGATTATAATTATAAGAATCTAAAGCTTTTAAATTGATAAAAAAAAAAAAAAATCGTATTGATACAAATAATTATTGTATGACATTTGATCCATATAGGGTTAATGTTTTCACTTTTGACCAAAAAAGACCCACTAGAAAATTTACTAAATGACTTCTTTCAGAATTTGTTTAAATTTGTATATGTGATAAACGGTACTAAACTAGAGAACAAGCGCAATTCTTTATCGTACCAATCTAACTATTAAGGGTTAAAATGAATGCACCAGTTTCTTTTTTTTTGTGTTTTCAACATTTTTTTCAAAAAAACTATAAAAAAAAATGGTAGTAAACTAAAGATATTTTTAGAAATTTTTGTTTTTCCTTTAGCTATTTTGGACCTTAACCATTTTTAGACCTCAAAAGAAAGATTTCTACGATAAATAATTGCACTTGTTCGTTAGTTTAGTACCATTTATCACATAGCCGAATTAAATCAAAGTCTAAAAGAAATTATTTTGTTAAGTGGGTACATTAACCCTATACGGATCAAATTATATAAAATAATTATTTGTAGTCAGTGTAATTTTTTTTATAAGTTTAAATGATTTACCCTTTTGTAGTTTTGGGTATTTTTTGTCCCCAGGCAAAATTGATGAAAACATTCATTTTTTTTAACTTTTGACAAAATAATTTATGTTTATACAATGTCCTACACTCAAAAAAATAAGTTAGTACAAAAGTTAGTAAAACGTCTTGTAAATCGGGTATACTATTTTTCAGCAAATTGTTTGCTAAAATCGTGTTTTCAGCTAAAATTTTTGTTATACTTATTCAGCACTTAACTGTTTTATACTAATGCTTTACTAATATACTAATGTTTTACTAATTAATTTTGCTAAAAAAAATTGTGCTGATAAGCACATTAATAGTGTGGACGACAACCAGATTGAAAGATATACGCAGAATGAAGCAGATGTCGCGGCATGTCAAGATGTAGTAGAGAAGAGGAAAATGATACTAAAAAGTACAACTCTAATAAGACATATAAAAAAATCAACCATGGAATACTTTTGTATCTGTTTTTCATACATAAAACAAAATTGAGGATTAAAACAACTTAAATTTTGCGTTGTTACCGGCTTGTGAAAATAATTGTCTTTTAATTAAATAAAAGACAAAATAAAATATTTAAATTTAATATGTATTTCTAAACTAAATGTTTATAGATTAATAATCTAGTGTGGTCAAATTGCAAGCAAACATATACAGACATGTAGACAGAGTAAAGCGAAAGACAAAGACATACATCTTAGGTAGATTTTTATGGTTCCTTTTTCTTATTGCAAAAAAGGGTTGTTTTTTTCGTTTCGTTTGTTTTTGTTTATTTTTTTGTTTCGTTTCTATAATTATCTTCGGCAGTTGCGTCCTTTAAAAGAAAGCATCATTTAGACAACCACTGATGTAAGTAGTTGAAAGAAAATTTTTGTTATGTTATATATATTTATTTCTATATATTTTCAGATATTAAATTAATCCATGTCGTCAATGTGGGAAAATGAAAATTTTTATATTTCGTAATTATTGTAAATTATTTTTAAAAGAATCACAAATATATGTTTTATGATTTTCAGCAAATAAATTAACTAAATTACAATTTTTCTACAAATTTTTTGCGTTTTTTTTTTCAGTCTACTAAAATTCAGCAAAAAATTTATTAATTTTTAGCAAGGCATTTTTATTTCTAATCTACTAAGTGTTAGCAAAACTTTTGCTGAATCTACTAATTTTGTTGCTAAAAATCAGCTCGCTGATTTTCAGCAAAAGATTTTGCTGACATTAGCAATTTTTTTGCAAGCACCCTCCTGACTAAAATTTTGCTGACTCAGCAAAATTTTTTGCTGACTTTACAAACTTTTTTTTTTTGAGTGTAGAAAGGAGTTGCTACACACAACTCAATTTTCAATTATTTTTTCTTCTTTAAAAGTAACTATTAAGTTATAAAAATAGCAATCGACATCTCCAAATTAGGCATTTTACAAAATTTTTAAAATAATTTTAAGAAAAACACGTGTTTTTCAAATTCATGCACTTTTTTCTCAAATGGGACATTTTTTGGCGAAATTCAGCACGGGTTAACATCTTCCAAAAAGAAAAAATCGATGCCCTCCATTTGGAAGCATTTTCAAAAAAAACTGGGAGGGTGTAATGGCAAATATATTTTTAAGGGACACCCTAATATAGAGAATAATTAATATTATTAGCATTACAAGGAATTTAGTTTAACAAAAAAAAAAATAAAAAATATCACTACCACCACTACATTGTTGTGGTTGTATTGTTTTAAATCTATGCAAGATTGCAACACCACATTGTTTTCTTAGCTTTCTTTCGTTTTCGATTGCTTTGTTGTACAACATTTTAAAATAATAAACTTTTCAAGGCTTTTTGAACCAAATTGTATGGGTTGTCCATAACCTCATACATTAATTTTACTCCGTTTGTTTTTTTTTTTATTTTTTTGTTTGTTCTTTGTCAGAATAAGTTTAAATGTAGTATTTCTTTTTTTTTTTTTTTGTTGTAGTTGTTGTATTTGCTAGAGGTTTTGTTTTTATTTATTATACAAGGCATGTGTATGTATTGCACAAAATACCACTACCAACCACTATCACAAATACAACTACAGCTACTGCATGTGTATGTGTGTGTATGTTGTACATATTTCCTGTTTCTGACATTATTTTTACTGCAATTTTCCAAATTGATTTTCTGTTATTTTGGCTTTACTCATTGTATTCACACAATACCACAAAAAACATGAAAAGTTTTTCCTGTATTACACTTTTTTTATGTTGTTGTTGCTGTTGTTAGTTCCTGGGTTCATTCATTTATGCAATGGGTCAAGAATTCTAAGAATGTTGAAATATGGAACCCCAGTACCTTTCTTACAAAAATAACAAAACTCTCTAGTATAAACATTTTAGAAATACACTTAGAATACTATGTAGGTAAAGACCACTGCAAATGTAGTTGAAAACAAATAAATTTGACTTAAAGAAAGGACGACTTACATTTCATTAAATTCAACTAACATTGTCATTTGTTTTTTAATGTTCAAAAAATGACTAACAAGTGTAGTAAAAATGAACCCCATTGTAGTAAAAAATAAACAAACATTTATTTTTTTAACTAACAAAAAACAACTGTAAAAAATGAATGTAATATCATAAAACAGTTATTTGATGTGGTTTGTTTTTTTTAATGAACTGCAAGGTTAGTAAAAAATGTAATTTGTTCTACAAATGGCTGATATTTACATTAAAAATAAAGAAACTGTATTACAAACCAAACAACTACAAATTTTTAAAGCAGAAGTTCCCTGAGTGTAGTAACAACAACAGAATTTATTAGAAGCTATACACATTGCGCTATTTTAATACACGATTTCATGCTCTCCCAACTGGTCATCAGTTGAATATTAATATCATTTGTTTCGTAAATAGCCAAACTGATTTGAATTTTATACTTTTTGTTCAGAATGGTAAAAATAAGTATCATTAACTTACTAGAGATACGTCATATATCCGCTGAAAATCAAAGCTTTCAGACAATGCCTTATTAAAACATTTTTGTAATGTTTTTCTCATTAAGCGCCTTCTAGTGGAAATATTAGCAACTAAAGTTGGAACTTTAATATACTATAATACGTCATATATCCGCTGAAAATCAAAGCTTTCAGACAATGCCTTATTAAAACACTTTTGTAATGTTTTTCTCATAAAACGCCTTCTAGTGGAAATATTAGCAACTAAAGTTGGAACTTTAACATACTATGAATCAGAGACCGACCATTGCAGATATTTTAAAAATTTAAATTTTGTACAATTTTCTGAACAAATATTTATTCAAAAATATATGCAAAATTATTTTTTTTTAAGTTAAAAAATTTTTAAATTTTTGCGTGTTACTTGTTCCTGTTTTGTAGAAAAAGTTTGTAGAATATTATGCATCACAGATATTCAATTAAAATTGAAAAATTTGTTCGAATACCACGATACGTATACGTACTATTAACAATAATATAAATAATAATACGTATACGTTAAAAATAGTTTTGTCATTACAAATATATTTCCCTTTATTAGTAACATAATAGAAATTAAAATTTAACATTTAGAAGTCAGACCCAAAAATCGTGTCGAATGGTGGAATTTGATTTTGTAAATATATGAAGCGACTACTTTACAGGACATATGCTGAAAATTGTTTAATTTGTCAAAAATCTAACAAAATTTTAATGCTTTTATGTAAGTTTGCAAATTTTGTACAATTTTGTTAACAAATATTTATTTAAAAATATATGCAAAATTATTTTTTTTAAGTTAAAAAATTTTTAACTTTTTGCGTGTTACTTGTTCCTGTTTTGTAGAAAAAGTTTGTAGAATATTATGCATCACAGATATTCAATTAAAATTGAAAATTTTGTTCTAATGCCACGGTACGTATACGTACTATTAACAATAATATAAATAATAATACGTTAAAAAACGTTTTGTCATTACAAATATTTTTCCCTTTATTAGTAACATAATAGAAATCAAAATTTGACATTTAGAAGTCAGACCCAAAAATCGTGTCGACTGGTGGAATTCGATTTTGTAATTATATAAAGCGACTACTTTCCAGGACATTTGCTGAAAATTGTTTAATTTGTCAAAAATCTAACAAAATTGTAACGCTGTTATGTAAGTTTGCATAATTTTTCAAAAAATGTCACTTAAATTTGATTAGACAATAATTATCTTTACTTTTATCTAAAAATATCTTTAACCCTAAGTGGCCTGGGGACAAAAAAATACCCATGGAACTTAATTTTAATTATGACTACAAGATTGTAAAACCTTTAAATTGAGTAAAAAAAAATCTCCACTTGATAAAAATAATTATTTTATGTAACTTGATCCCTATAGGGTTAATTTTACACTTTTGGCCACTAGGAAATTTACATTTATAAGTTTCGGACAATACACACAGAGAAAAATTAAGCTATTTGCCAACTAAAATTCGTTTGCTACGACTCAAATTCGATTATTACGAATTTCAGTTGGTTGGCACAAGTAAACATTAGTTTTCACAACAAAGCTCGGTTAGTTCAATGGAATTTTAGTTGCAACACCAAAAATATTCAGAAATCTAATGTTAATACCGGTGTGTACTAACTGAATTTATAAGTTGTTAATTAAAATACACTTTCCAATTCGGTTGGCACTTTATTTCCCTATGTGTATCAATTAAATTTTATTAGACTTTTATTATCTTTACTTTTATTCAAAAAAAATGTTTAATCCTTTGTGGCAAGGGGACAAAAATACACATGAAACTTAATTTAAATTATGACAAATTTAAAACAATTCCCAAATATGTTAATAAAAACTTGTATAAATGTTTCCATGCCATAGTGCTTTAGTTTTGTTTTGTATGTTTGTTTTAAGCAAATAGAAATATTATCTTGGACTTTTGTTATTTTTGCTTTTTATTATTATTTTTTGTTCTTGTTTGAAGTTTTGGTGTTAAATTAACATGTGTTCTAACACAATTGTACGGTTTTATTAGATACACACGTGTACATATGTTTTTCTAAATACAAAAACATATAAAATATATGGGATTTTTTTTTTTATTAAATTTTTCTAAAAAAAAGTTTTATCCCTTTTTATTACTTTTTAGTTTTTCTGAAAAAAAAACCAACTAAATCAGCTGTTTTCGTTTTGTTTTGCGAACAGCGTTTTATTTTATAAAGATAAACATTGAAACAGTGTTACCATATAGAGTTTAGACAAACAAATTTTTATGTAAACATGACCATAAATATGGCCATAAAGAGCAAAATATTGTTAAATACAAACAAGGTATTTAAAAAGCAAATGTCCCAACCATAAATATAAGCCAAAAATAACAATATGAAAGTTAAATGTTAATAAAAAAAATATTGAACCATCAAAATTCTATAAAATTTAGATAAGGAAATGAAAATCAGAGTTTCTCAAATGAGGAAATAAGTTTCAGTAATTTGTTTAAAAGCACAATTTTTAAGTTTTAATTTTAATATCTTTGAAAGGACTTTAATTAAATTTGGATATGTTATAAAGGGTACTTAACTAACGAACAACATATCAATCAAATCTTTTTTTAAGGGTTAAAAAGATGGAATGGAATGAGCCAGGAAAAATAAATAAACATATACTCCTTTAAATTTGTTTGGTAAATAGTTAGATAGATTATTAAAATACTTTTAATTTGATACTCATTTTTGTATAGTTTCGTTGTAATAAATCTTAAAAAAAAAAACGAAAAAAAAAATTAAACTGTAGAAATTTTTGATCCCACCTTTTTAACCCTTAAAAGTAAGATTGGTACGATAAAGAATTGCACTTGTTTGTTAGCTTTGTACCCTTTATCTCATATCCAAATTTAATCAAAATATGAAAGATGACATTCAGTAAGTTTTCTAGTGTCTTTTTTGGTCAAAAGTGAAAACATTAACCCTATATGGATCAAACTACATTAAATAATAATTTTTATTAAATGGAATTTTGTTTTTATAGCTTTAAAAGCTTAACAATTTTGTACTCATAATTAATTTTTGTAACCAGGCGACTAAGGGTTAAATATTTTTTTAATAAAAATTAATATTTTGAATTTTAACGTCTTTTTTAGACAACTGCAATTAATACTACAATTAATATGCAATTTTATTTAATTTTAATTGTGAAAGGCGTGGTAGAGAAGAATGAGTGTATTTTCTAAAAATCATTACTACATTGTAAATTTTCAATTTTCTGAATCAGACTGCGCAGTTTCTGGTATTGAATATTCGTCAGTGACCCTGTTTTTTTGAATAATGTAATATTTGTTATGTTTTTATTTGTTCGATTGCGTCTATATGAAATTTTCTGTGCAATAACTGACCGTGGTATAAATAAACTGATTTCTAATGCCACATGCACTCGCACTACACGTTAGACAGACAGAGCGCTTTAGCGTACTGATCTATCGTCAGGTCGAGTTTTGTTGTGATTAAAACTAGTTTTATTCAATACACGGTGTTTTTGTTCTTGCATACATAATCTCAGAAGTACAACTCCAACAACACAACAGTTCTATTTTAAATTAAGATAATTTAGTCTAATCAAATTTAAGTGATATTTTTCTGAAAATTATGCAAACTTTGATGAAAACATTCAAATTTTATTCAACTTTTGACAAAATAATCAATTTTTATATAAAGAAAGGACCTCTCCATACACAAACACGAATTATAATTTTTCAATTTATTTTTTTTTTTTTCTTTATTTACAACTATTATTTTATGAAAATAGCAATCGAAATCTTTTAATTAGGCATATTTTTAAATTTTAGTTTTTAAAAAAACGTTTTTGCTAATAAGTCAGAGTTCCATACATTAAAGGAGTAAGAACTCCATATATTAAAGGAGTAAATGAAATAACAAATAAAATTTTTAAAAATTTGGAATTTTTGAGAATCATTAATAAAAATACACTTTTTTCACAAATGGTCCATTTTTGGCCGAAATTCGCCACGGGTTAACGTTTTCCAAAAAAATATCTATTTCATCCATTTGGCACCATTTGCAATAAAACTGGGGGTGTAAGGACAAATCAATTTTTAAGGGCCACCCTAATGGCTATATCCTTATTAATATTATAAAAATGACTGTTGGTTTGTTTGTTTGTGTGAGCATCACGTCCAAACGCCTGAACCGATTTTATTCAAATTTGACACATAGATAGTGGGCGGTCTGGACAACGTTTTCTATTTCTTTTCAAATTTCCAAGACAATGAATATTTTTTTATTTTTTCTTTTTTACAATTTTATAAATTCGTTATTGATTATTTTAATATATTATTTTAAGCACAGTGCTTACAATATGAAATTTTTATATGATGGGCGTGGCACTTTTACGCCCACTTTTTCACTATTTTCGATATGGCTTTACCGATGCAATTGATATTTGGTACCCAGAAAGAGATGTCACAGATAAGCACTTTAAGTTATATCAAATTTAGATATTGTGGGCGTGGCGCTTTTACGCCCACATCTTCACTATCTTCTATATGGCTGAACAGATTTTATTGAAATTTGGTACACAGATATTAGGATGACTCATAAGCACTATTTGCTATAATAGATTAAGACTTGGTGGGCGTGGCAGTTGTACGCCCACTTTTTGTTATCTTTTATATGGCTTAAAGGATTTTATTAAATTTTGGTACAAAGATAGTGGCCAAACTGAAAACCAAAAACTAGGTCTAAGGCACGCTAACAACGTAACGGGCAACGCCCGCTAGTATGGTCATAAATTAAACTATTCACTAATAGAAAAAAAATATTAAATATTTTTGCTAATTACAAAAAAAAAAAATTTCAAAATGATTTTGCATTAAAAACTACTCTTTGATAATAATATATAAACATATATGATAGAAACAAGAAAAAAATATGTTACTTTTGCATATAATTGTATATTCCATCACATATTAGTTAAATTGAAATCACATCTAGTTTTTCAATTCATTTATATTTAAATTTTCATTATTATTTGGAATTTTATGAAGTTATATCAAATTATATATAGCTTGATCAAATTAGATAAATCCATTTTTCGGATCAAATTATATCAGTTGAGATCCCATGGTATCTCATGAGATAAGCTTATGTATTCCATTTTTCGGATCAGCTAGATAGGAAGTGATATATACCTATATCCGAACTTTTTTCATCGGGTAGGGAAGAAACTCTGTAAAACATAAATGTTATTGCTTTTATGGCCGCCACCAGGAAAAATGCATTTTATGAAATTGTCATAAATGCTGCTGTATTAATTTTCGTAATAGAGTTTGTTCATTTTTATCAGAAAAAAAAACCAACCCACAATATATAAATTTACTTTTATGTCATAAAGGGCAGTAAAACAATATGGTTTTTAGGCATTTAAATAAATCATAAAAATTTGAATACTCATATAAACAAGAATCTACTTGATTGTGTCCTGAATGTCAATATATGCTTGAAGTGGTAATTTTTATGGGGATATAAAATTCAAAGAAAATGTTAAACAATATGAGCGTAACAAAATGTTTGGCTTTTCTTATATTTTTGGTCAAATGTATATATTTTGATATGAAGATTTCAAGTGTTAGGAAAAGGGAAATGGGTGATGATGCATATTTTAAATATTAAGAGCTTTAAACGATGCATAGAACGTTTTAATAAACAAAATTAAAATAAATTTTAATTTAAGTACCAACTTTTGTCGATCTTACTTCATTTTCTAACATTTTTATATGCTTTCAGCGATGTACATGTTCCCTAATGTGGTCTTTTGAAAATTTTTATTAAATTTTTTAATTTTTTTTTTACTTATAATTATATATTGTTATCTATAACCCCACACATTCTTATATATGCGCCAGATGTCTAAATTGTTTTTTTTTTTTTTAATTTTGTTAAAAATTATCAGTTATGGGCTTTAAGTAATTCCAATTTGATCTCTAATTTAATCCAGTAATACACTCCGGTTCACTTATTTAAAGGCATTAAAAAATCTGTGTTCATCATCCTGTATCTTTTCCAATTTTTAACTGATTGTAGTACTATAAAATAGAATTGGAAGCTAGACACCTTTAGATATAAAAAAAGTATGCCAATTTTAAGCAATTTTTTAAAAAAAGTCCAAAATTGTGCTATTTTTTTTTTTAAAGTAAAGTAAGCTCAAAAAATTGGACGAATCCCAACAGTTGTTGACAAGTACATTAAGGACCCCGAAAGGTATGGAAAAAAATTTAAAGGAAGGGTTTCATTGTCTTTATCTGCGTATGAGAAAAGAAAAATCATAAGAATTGCATCTAATTCTGCCTTATCCTTATCAAAAATAAGAGCTGGAGTGAAAGCGAGCAAGTCAACAGTACGCAGAGTAATAAAGAGCTGTGAGTATCTAAAATACCTGAAATTAAAAAAAAAGCCGCCACTTAATGCTCCGCGTAAGGTAAAGTGGCTTCAATTCGCAAGAGACTACATGGTATGGGATGTGCAGCAAAGAGGTCATGTAAATGACTGAAGAACCGTAATATTTACGCATGAAAAGAAGTTTAATTTAGATGGGCCTGATGGCTACAACTATTATTTCCATGATCTGCGGAAAGAAAAGCGATTTTTGAACCGACATCACAGCCGAGAGGGCGGCGTTATGGTGTGGGGTGCTATTACGTACTATGGCACCATCGATCTTGAATTTCAAAGTGCAAAAATGACTGGTGCAAGCTATAAAACGTTATTGGAATCGGCTTTTCCGAAGTTCAGGGAACTATTTGGTCCCATATCTTGGATATTGCAGCAGGATAATGTTCCTATACATAACTCGAGAGTAGTTAGGGAGTTCATTTCAAGCCAGAATGTAAATATTCTTGATTTGCCACCCTATTCTCCTGATCTAAACATTATTGAAAATGTCTGGGGTTGGTTATCTCGTAAAGTCTATGAAGGAGGAACACAATTCGATAACAAGGACCCACTAATTCAGGCCATTAATGATGCTTGGAATCAAATTTCGTTGGATTACATTAATTCGCTTTATCTGTCAATGAAAACCCGTATATTAGAAGTTATTAAAAACAAAGGTGGTTGTACCCATTACTAAAAACTCTTTAATAAAGTAAAATTAATTAAAAAACAAGAAAAACAGTTCTTCATTAAATTTAATTAAAATGCCTTTATCCAAGTGAACCAAAAAAAAATAGCAAATTTTTTAACTTTTTTTGATAAATTGCTCAAAAAAGATCTTTAGGTAAGAAACTGCTGCTGCCAGGATGTTTTTTATATCTCAAGATTTTATAGTTCTGCAATCGGTTAAAAATTGCAAAAGATACAGGCTGCTGAATATGGAATTTTTAGTGCCTTTAAATAAGTGAACCGAAGTGTATTTATAAAAGTATACCAGATTTTTGAGATGAACTTGAATAAAATTAAATCTCGGTCTATAGCAAATGAGATGTGATATTATATTTGAGATGTAGCTTTTGTTAGCTTTTATTGACAATTGCTAGTTTTTTTTTTTTTGAAATACTATACTTATAAAAATTAAAAGGTCAGAGTAGCCATATGACAATTTTAAAAAAATTATCAAAATCCACAATATCTTTCAAAAATAATTTTAAATCCGGTTAACTTAAAAAAATTTAATTTTCAAATCAAGATTTGTACATAAATTAATATGAAGTTAAAATTTTTAAAATATCTTTATTCGTATATCACGTTGGTTGCTAATATTTCAAGTAGAGGGCGCTTTAAGATACAGAAAGTTTCTTAATGATACAGTATTCTACATCTCTGAAATGCATTTAAAAAACTTCTATATAAAAATATAATATCTCATGTTGTTTTTTTTTTTTTTTGTTACTAAAGTGACAGCTATGTCGGATTTATGTTAATGAAGACTACTAAAGTGTGTGCTATGTTTAATTTACATTGATAAGATTTAGAAAATAAGCTAAGTAAGCTAAATATATTTTTTTTAAATGTAGCAAGACAAATGGCTAGAAGCAATACACTATAGCGAGATTATAATAAAAATAAAGAAAAAATAAAAAAAATCTATAAATCTACAAAGTGTGGTTAAAATGAATTTAAAATAAGTTGTATCCCTATGGGGAGTGAGGAGTCAATTGACCTAAAAGTGACTAATTAAAGAAGGACTTATCACAGGATTGGTATAATTTAATACTGAAGTGGGTTAAGCAGTGTCAATTGTCCTAAAATTACCAATCATGTGACTGGTAAAGGGAGGACATACCACATAACCAGAATGCTTATTAACACGAAAAAGTCAGTTGGCCAGAATTTTACCCATTGGAAGCTGTTTAGTTTTCGTTTATTTTATACGACATGGGCCTTTTGCATCTTTGGTTAGTCCTGTGGCATGCCACTATGTGGTTTAAAGCAGGACAAATGACCCCTCCTATGACAAGCCAATGTTTAAGTTGCCAGTCTCTGGCAAGAAGGGACCGATCCTGTGGCACACGCAGAACCGGTCCCATTCCCTATAGGGATATAAAAGAGAAGCTTCTCTTGTTTTTTAACGTTACTGAAGCGCGAGCTATGTAAACTTTATGGTAATATGGGTTACTAAAGTGTTTGATATGTTTAATTTACATTGATAAGATTTTAAAAAGAATGTTAGCTAAATATAAGTAATTATTTTCTGATATAACAAGACTAATGATTAGAAAAAGGACAAAGAATTAATTTTCTAAAGTTTTTTAGGGATACTACATAGTGGAAACAAGTTTTTGTTTAACCAAATTTTCTTTAAATTAAGGAATTTTCATTAGAGAGATTTTGCGTAAACTTACATTTTAAAAAGACTTTTATTTCTATTATTCCTTTAGATTCTAAGGAAAAAAATATTAAATTAGTATATTTCTTTTTTTACGATTTTTTACTATTTAAATTTTTAAATTGAAATTCCGATCCCTAATTACTATTGTTTTTTATATTGTCTTGCTTGATTCTTTTCAGCAAAAATAGGTGATAAAGTTTTATGTATTTCAAAGAAAAACAGTAACGCCTCTATAAAAAAAAACGAACAACAATATTTAAAGACATTCTACATAGACAGAATAGTATCAATTAAAATATATGTTAATTCAATTAAGAATTTGATTAAATTCGGTCCTATTAACTACTTAACTGCATAGTCTAAATAAAATAAAAACCTTTGCTGGTTGCGTCGAAATAAAAAAAAAACACATGCAACACTTATGTTAGGTGGACGTAATAAAGAATGGCCCAGTTATAATCTGTACGCATTCATAACGTTGTTACAGCGCCCCCAGTGTATGAAATTTTAAACCAATTACATATGTTGTTGACAAGACATATACCGTTATTTGACATCATTTTCAAGTCTGTCATTCGAATAGTATTTCGTACAGACGCCATGGAACAAAAAAGATGTGAAGAAATTTTGCACGCTTTCTTAGAAAATCCAACATTCAGTGGTTCGAAAAACAAACACATGAATCCTCCTAACTGCCCACAATTTCGACCAATCGAAAGATATTGGGCAAATGTAAAAAATAAATTGAAGAAGAGTAATAAAAAAGCAAAAAAGAAGTTATAATGTTACAAAAATGAAACCAGAGTGCTAAAAAAGTAAAGCCGAAGGATGTGCAAAAATTAATGGGGAGCATCAACAAACATGTCCGTTCTTTTATTCGTAACAAAGAAAATTAATTTATTTGTATGATTTTCCTTAAAGCTGAATAAATTTCCTTTAATTTGGTGTATAATTTATAAAAATGTGTCTGTTATTTACAAAGTTATAACTACTTTTGTGCGTCCAGATTATAACTGGGCCATTCTTTAATATACGTCTTAGGCAACACGATAGAATTTTGATAAAACGTGTATATACGTCTTACACAGCAGAGAAGTTAAGCAAGAGAAGTTTAGTATCAATTTAAATCATTTGTAACTATTTAATTGATTTCATTTTCAATTAAGATTTTTATCATGTCTATTAAAAATTTAATTGAATATTGTTTCTATATAAAAAAAAAAGCTTTAAAAACCCAAAACTAAACAAATAATCGCCAAAAATTAGAGAAAAAATGTTTTTTATTTTAAAAAAAAATCGCTAAACCATATATTATTATTCTATGTGGTAACGTATCTAACGATATATTATTACATTGTCATAACCACCCAAAATATTTATTTAAGTACCGAATATGTTTTAATATGAGCACATATATAGAAAGCTGAGAAAATTTCCTTTCAAACAAGCCTGCTGAGGCGATACAGTTTACTCTTTCATCAATTGCAATCCATTTTTCCATAAAAGTGGCATGTATTTTTTTAATTTTTTTTTTATCTTATATGTAGACAAATTTTTTCTTGAAAAATCGGAGTTTCGATTTCAATGTTTGAACCATGGTTTCTAGGGAAAATGTTCTTAAAATTTTCCGTAGATTACGTTTCTGTTATACTCTTAGTCAATTATTTCGGTCCCTAATGCTTTTATATAGTGTATTAATACAACTTAATACATAATAGTATATATCAAATGATACAAGATATAATTATGTATGATAACATTTATGACACGAGATGCGCATAAGATATACTAATGTATTGTTATATATAACCCCATACCTAATGTCTACTTTTTTTTAAGTTTTATTCAAAAATAAATAAATATTTCATGGGATTTAAGTAGATCCAATTAAATCTCAAAATATATTATTCGGTCCACCAAAATTGCTTATCTTTTGGATATAATTAGATCCAACTAGATCTAAATAAATCAAATGGGATATTTATTAGGATCTTAAGATACATATTATTGGATCCCAAATTTTGAAATCAATTTTGATCTAATTTAATCCAGTAATATGTTTGAGGGATATTAATGAATATTGAAAAAAATCGAAAAAATTTAAAAAAAATAGACAAAAAAAAATTTAAAAAAAAATGGGCGAAAATTTTGGTTAAAAAAAAATAGTAAAAATTGCTAAAATTTAAAAAAAAAATTTACAAAATTGATAAATCGACAAAATTTGAAAAAATCTACAAAATTTAAAAAACGACAACATTAAAAAAAATTTCTAAAAAAAATCATTTAAAAAATTGTAATTTGCTATTTTTTGAAATTTAACAGTGTAATAAAAAAAACTTTTATTTATTTATTTTACAAGTTTTCACTGTTCATATTTAGTTTTCATTACTATTAAAAGTTTTCACTGTTCATACCTCAATAACCACAAACAACACTCCTATATTATTTTAAAAACATTTATGACTACTTTAAGTAATCACTATAAAAATAAAAACAGTTTAACTTCAACAAAAAGCTTTTTCGATACACAAGGTGGCGCAAAAGTAATCCTCCTATCAGAAAATGCTATAAATTTTGCGATTGGCCCCTAATGTCAGTTCTGTTTCTACATTGTGTAGTAAACACATGCGAAATACACGTTAATAAACAATGTTACGCTACACTGCTCCAGAACGCGGAATATTGGTGACAATTTATTTGACCAATAATCGGTCGGTGACTTTGGCACAATTTCCATTCCCATTTCCATCTTAGCGGGTACGTAAATAAGCAAAATTTACGCTTCTGGGGCACTGAAAATCCGCGTGTAACCCACGAAGAGACATTACACCCGCTCAAAGTCACTGTATGGTGTGCTGTTTTCGCTGGAGGAGTCATCGGACCTTTTTACTTCGAAGACGTCGCGGGCCAAACGGTTACTGTGAATGGTGAGCGCTACAGAGCAATGATCAACGAGTTCTTTTTGCCGCAACTTGATGAATTGGGATTGGAAAACATGTGGTTCCAACAGGACGGTGCAACGGCACACACTGCACGTGCCACAACCGATATGCTGAAGGATGCATTTCCCGGGCGCCTAATCTCCCGTTTGCGATTTGCACTGGCCAGCAAGATCGCCTGATTTGACCGCTCCAGACTTCTTTTTGTGGGGCTTTTTGAAGTCGCGGGTTTATGTCAACAAGCCTCAGACTCTTGCAGCTCTTAAAGACAATATCCGTCAAGAATGTGAGGACCTATCGCCGGAAGTTTTGGCCAAAGTGATGGAAAATGCCATAAAAAGGGCTCAAATGACAATCAACTGTGGCGGCGGCCATTTACATGACATCATATTCTCGACTTGTAAAAAAAATTAAAATACCAAATAAAAATAATCCACAAGAAGAATCAAAGTTTTTGATTTTTTTTTTTAAATTACAGCCAAAAAACATCGGAAGGTTATTTTTGCGCCACCTTGTATATATATTTTTTTTTTAGCTCGACGTATGAGCTATTAAAATTTTGTTATACCAGTACAACTCGCCCATAAACTCTAATAATAACTACAATTATTATTACTTTGGTTTTAACTAATAACAGGTAACCAACACAGACACATATGGGAGTTACAAATGGGTGTTGGAAGATTTACACACTTTAATATTTAAAACCCTGTAGTTATTATAGAAATCCATAATTTAATGTTTTAAAAAGTTAATGTGTATTTTGCAATAATAAAAAAACCCATAAATTTCATCAACTTCAATAACAAAAATGAGAAAAACTGCTTAAAACTGCTTAAAACTCATAATTTCAATAATCTTTATGAGCTAATAGAAGTTGGGAATAACAAAAAAAAACCAGAGTGTACACAATCCTTTTTTTACTATTCTCTATTTACTATTGTAAAAAGTAAAAAGTAAAAACGAAAACAAAAACAAAAACAAAAACAAAAACAAAAGAAAAATTTGAAATAAATTAAAAGTTTAATGGTTAATTTTTTATATAAGATACACTTAGAATATTATTATTTCAAATAAAGGACGACTTACATTTCAGTAAATTCAACTAACATTGTCATTTCTTTTTTAATGATCGAAAAATTAACCACAATTATAGTAAAAATTAACCACATGTTATTTAAAAATTAACAAACATTTATTTTTTTAAATAACAAAAAACTACTGTAAAAAATTAATGTAAAATCATAAAACAGGCATTTGATGTGGTTTGTTTTTTTAAATTAACTACAGGGTTAGTAAAAAATTTATTTTGTTTTACAATGACTTACATTTACATTAAAAATAAAGAAACTGTATTACAACCCAAACAACTACATATTTTTAAAGCAGAAGTTTCCTGAGTGTACGATTTAAGTATGTAAAGCTTAGATGATAGAGTTAAGGATAGTTTTGTTTAAAACTTTATTAGATAAAGCTATTAATTTTAGGAGCTTTTACTTTTGCCATTAAAGATTTATGAAGTTTTTTCCATTAACTTTTATTAAAAATGTGGCTAAATATTATTAAATTTATGTTTATACCTTTTGTTTTTAAATTTCGTTAAAAAAAAAATCTAAAAAACAATTGAACAGTTCATGCGAATAAAGACGAATAGACCATTTGTAGAAATTTACAGGGGACAATGAAAACGCAGGAAACGGTTAAAAAATAATATTTTTGTCAACTTTTTGGTATTAGCTTAAAGATTTAAGTCACATCTACCTATATACAAAATTTTAGTAAGGTATTCGAAAGAGAACTTGCCAAAAATTGGACTTAAATGTTTGCTTAAATGGAAAAAGGGGCGAATATCCAAAAAAATGTATTGAAATTTGAATAAAAATGTGTTATTTTGCAGCAGATTTTGACTACATTTTCATGAGACTTGCAAAACTTGACAAACTATGGTTGGTATTTGTTTGTAACACTTTAAGGACTTCAAGGATACACTTTTTAAGGATTGCAAGGACATGCAAAAAAAATTTTTTTGTTAATTTTTTTTTTTAATATTCCTGCCATTTGATGCAGTAGTAATTCTTTTAGACACTAAATACATTTTTAGGAATTATAATATTAACCCTTGACTGCATATTACGACGTAACATAAAAGGACATGAAAAAATGTTTGTTTTTTTATTCCTGACATTGGATGCAGTATCAAAGGAAAGTTACTATAAAATATGTTTAAAGATTTGATTTCCGAAATAAAATAATTCAAAAGACGGTTAAAATATGCTTAGACCATGTATTCGTGGTTATATGATCTTAATTACGCGGTAACACTGAAGATTTTTTTTCGCAAATCTGGTTAATTTGTTTGTATGTGCTAAGATTGTTTTTTTTTTGTGTACAATTTCAAATTTTAGCTAATATCAATTTTAAACTCGCAGCTAAATAATTTTTTTATAATATTTTGTTAAGGATGGATATTCGCCCTTTTTGCTTTCCACACTTTAAAGTCTTATAACTCAAGAACGGTAAAATTTTTTGCCAATATAATAAGTGTGGTTTGTTCCTCGTAATGTTCTTTTAACACATTGTTACCGAAAGTAAAATTTTTGTATGTTTTTGTGTTGTATTTAATCAAAATTGTGCGTTAGTTCACTCCCAATTTAAACAAAAATATAAAAATATACGAATTATTGCACTTTCAAAGTCAGTTTTTTAGCCTTAAAAGTCAAAATTTCTCCAAAATTTCTGCATAGGATTGTAGGGCTCTGCTAATTATGCAAAAAAACGAGTTTGCGAAAAAGTGGTCTATTCGTCCTTATTCGCATGAACTGTTCAATTGTTTCTTTCAACATATGGGTGATCATAAATTTCTGATATTTTTTTACCAAACGCTTAAAAAGATTAATAAAAGCTTGTTATAAATAATAAAAATAATCTCAATAAACAAAAAACAAAAAAACTGTAAAAAATATTACTTAAGCCAGAGTCAAACTAAAAATATTTCATATAAATAAAACATTTTTGGTCTTCAAAATTTTGTAACATCATGATGCTTGTTTGGAAAAGACCCTATCCACGTGTTTGATTACTAAGAGGCAAGAATGGAGCAAAATTGATGATTAACAGGTTTTTTTTAAAGTTGCCTATTCTGGAGAAGCTTCCTTTTCTAAAATTCGGGTTCTAATGAGATCTTTAGTCAGATCGTAATACATGCATCGATCTAGCTTATATATATACTTTGCTTTGTTTTTGTAAATATACGGAGGTTGAAAGCTTGTTATAAATAAATAAAAAATTTCCAACGTTAGCAAAATGTTGGTAAAATCATAAACTATATGGTCTAAAAATAGATTTTCCAAAATAAAATTACAAAAAAGTTAATTTAGAATTTGTTGGTTGCTTAAATTTGTTAGCAGTGGCAATACAATAAAAATAAACAAACATTTATTTTTTTAAATAACAAAAAACTACTGTAAAAAATTATGTAAAATCGTAAAACAGGCATTTGATGTGGTTTGTTTTTTAAACAACTTGTGGTTTGTTTTTTTAAACAACTTGGAAACAGCTTGCCAACAGTTGAAAAAAAAAACTGGCCATAAAAAAGCTTTTCCAGAAACAAAAAAATCCATTCCAAACTTTTTCAAACAAAGCATCATAATTTTTATGAAATAAATAATGCTCTACTAGTGGTTAGAACTTTGAGCCATTGGTGAATCCTGCTGAATAGCACTGGGAAAACGCTATTTGCCAACGTTGGCAAAAATTTAGTAGAATGCCAATAGCAGTTATTTTGCTAAAAGCATCAGAAATGTTTGCTAAGAAATTATAGGTTGCTGATTGCAGAAGGGCCAATTTTTATTCGCATGAAAAAAGTCTAAAAAAAACTTGAAAATTTATAATTTTTATACGATTTTTTATTTGTATTATCAAATTTTTTTGCTGATTTTTTTCAGATTAATTTTTTCATTTCATTTAACTAAAACTAAGCTGAAATATAACTAAATTTTTGTATATTTAACAGATTTTTTTTTTGCTATTCTAATCTTACTAATATTTAGTAAAAAAAAATTTGCTAATTTTAGCAGTTCTTTCTGCATACACATTTCAAACTAATTTTTAGTAGATTTAACAAAAAAATAATTACTAATTTTTTCTTAATAAAGTATTTATTAAACTTTACTTAAATATGAGAGATAATAAAATTCCGCCTATTTTTTTATACCTTGAATTTTAATTAAAATGTTATTCTTTTTTTTAACCATTATGACCTATAACAGCATTCCCTTAATACTTTAACACTAATCACAGAATTCATCAACTCTTTTGTTATTTATAATCTGTTATTTACAATTAAAAACTTAAATCCCATATACATAATACCATTCTTTCTTCTTGGCCAATTCAAAACGCTTCAAATCTCTATAAAATATAATTTACCTAATGGGCTTAATGTTAAGAAAGTAAATAAACTTTATGCGCGCTACCACAAAATTTTAAGTTTTATGAACTATTTGTTTTAGCTAATTGAATTAAGTTTTCTATACAAAATTTCCTGGCATAAATCTCAGTCCTCAAACACACACACACATACACCAAATCCCAAAGATATTTTTGATGAATGTTGTATTTTACTTATGTAAAATTCAAGTAAATAATAAAAGACAAAGTTTTTTATTTTTTTTGGGTTAAAATATTCTCTGTGATTTTTGAATGCAAATACAGAATAACAAAAATTTAATATTTGATTATAAATCATCATAAAATATGAACAAATAACAAAAAAATTTATGATGAGTTGTCATAAAATTGTTAACAACAAAAAAAAATGTTAAGATATTTTTTATAAATAAGAAATGTAGTATTTTTAAAAATATAAGAAAATTTACATTTCAATATTCATGCTAACTTTTTTAGTTTAATTTTTTTCTTGCTAAACCGGAAATGTATTCAATCATTGGTGATGTGTGCAAACAATAAGATAACTTTACATAAAAACAGAAAATGTATAAGCAGTTCAATGTGAATTTAAATAAAATAATTTTAGATTTTTATTTTTGAAATGATGATCAAAAATAAAAATGCTAATTTAGGGATACTGTTTAAAAGGGTGCTTAAAGTGGAAACAATTTTAAATAAAGTTTCTTTGAGATTAAACTTTTACAAAGAGATGGTAAATTTAACAGTTTATAACTTGGTTTATGATATTATTAAAAAAATTTTAAATTTGTCTTCAAAAAAATATAAATTTTTTTAAATTTCTGCCTAATATTGTGCAAATGAAACTTAATTTGAGTTTAAATCGCCAATATTAGCTGCGTATTGCTTTGAATGCCCTATGACGTATGAGTGTTATTATTGTTAATTAATAACACTCATACGTAACCAGGGCAATTATATCATGAATAAAATGTTGATTATCAAGCAAATCTAGTAAAAATGTTGATGTTTTAGAACAATTAAATAAAAAATTAAGAGGCCTATTCTTACGAAACAGTTTTTGACTTTAGTTATGACTGTATTACCCATGTGTTTGTTGTTGCAAGAGTCGCCAATATGGAAATTTAAATTTTTTACAGCCTTTAACCTTGTACAGACATCATCATAAAATGACCAATAAAATTTGAATTTTATATTTATTTTGTACAGAAAATTAAGACATTAATTTAATTTTGGAAACGACAGCAACATAGTAAACAGCTGTTTTTTATACAAATGAATTTTTATTCCAGTACTGCCGATTACATCTTTTTTTGCTTTATTAGAATAGAACAACATGCATGGTTGTAGACACGTATATAACGTTGGAGTGGTGCAAAAAATTAGAGTTCTAGCATAACGGGAAGATGTCCCGCATCGCCCTTGAAAATCGGGCCCCTTGGAAAAATGGGCATAATTTAAAAAAAAATTACAATTTTTTTTTTTCTTCAAAATTAAAAAAATATAAAATAATTTTTGAGTTGGGTTTAATCATAACTACTCAGATAAAAAATATTACTTTCCCAGAAAATCGCTAACTTACCCTAACTTTGTATCAAAAAATTAATAAATATTTTGGGTGTACCTCAAAGTGACTTTTTGCATTTTTGAAAATTTTATTCAACAAAAATTAAAAACCTAGTGTTTGCTGTCAAGTATTTTATTAAACACATCTCAAGTATTAAATAAGCCAAGTATTACGGATATCCGTTGGCAAAAATTTTTGTTAAAGCATTTTGATTCTAGCGGATTTCAACGTTTTTTTAATTTGTATAGACTTTTTTTAACAAGATTTTTGTAATATTTCATCAATGTTATTGTGTATGATATTTTATATAATTGTAATAACTTTATTATAAAGTATAATTTTTCGTGTTCATAGTTGACCTTTGTTTTGATGGGGTCACACTTGACCCTCGTATTTTAAAGAGTCAAAAATCACAAAGATGACAAAATAAATTTTTGTTTATGTTTCTAATTGTTATTTATTTATCACGTATTGCTTTCTTTAAACATGTGTGCTTATACAATATTGTTATGGCAGTCCCGGTTCGAATCTCAGCCAACATGAAAGAATTTTTTTTAACAACTATTTGTTTAATTAAGTTTTAAGTTAGCTTCATATTTTTTTTTTTTTTATAATTTTTATTATAATTTTGTTTTTTTTTTTAACGAATTTTAGGTCAAAAATTATTAAATACTTGCAAACAGAAAAAATAAAATATTATAACATAAAACAAAATGAATAAAACTCCTAAATTATAATAAAAACAAAAAAAAATAGAGGCCCAATGACGATTTGAACCTAGGACATTATGCATCAGAAGCCAGCACACTACCCTTCAGCTACCAAGGTGAGAGTTTTCTCGCAAATAACTTTATAATTTATACACATGCGATTGATAAATCGAAAAAACAGGGCAAACACAACCCTGTAAATAATTGGAGGGCGCTAAAATGCACTTTTTGCCTTTTTTATGGCAACATTTTTAGAAAGGAACACGGCACCCTCTTGGAGGGCGCTAAAATTGCACTTTTTGCTTTTTTTATGGCAACATTTTTAGAAAGAAACACGGCACCCTCTTGGAGGGCGCTAAAATTGCACTTTTTACTTTTTTTATGGCAACATTTGTAGAAAGAAACACGGCACCCTCCTAGGGTGTTCACTTTATTTTAGAAAAGAACACAAAAAAGGAAATTTAAGGGCAAAGCACAAAAAAATGTGACATTTTTGTCAGAAAAGAAAACGCCATAAGTTTTTCATCGGAACACCATAAATTGGATTCGTATAAAACTTTTAGTAATGTTTAACTCATAATTATGGCGTTAGATTGTTGATTTCATAAATATCTGAACCGTTTTAAAAATTATTTAATACTAAGAGTATTTTAAATGTATTTTAAAGGATTTTTAATGAAAAAGATAAAGAATATTTTAAAATTAGATTAGCAGATACAAAAAATTTCTTTAATTTGATTTCCGCGATTTTATATAATGCAAAGTTTTTGTTTGCAGCCCCATTTATTTGCGTGAATAACAAGAGGGTTACCCGTTTGCATAATTTTTTTAATATTTTTCATATAGAGTTTTTATTTTATTTTTTTTTTCAGTAACATATGAATATTTTTTTGTTTAATAAATCATATTTTAAATCCGTTTATATGCATTTTTTTTCTTCTTTTTTGACTTCTACTTACTCATACGCACGCACATATACATAAACAGGGTTTATATTTTTACAGCATGTTTAATAGGATTTACACTGCTTTATTCAAGCTTTTTTATGGTATAGTGTTAGTGTGTAAAAAGAAAAGAACTTTAGGTTGGGTATGTATGGGTAGTAGTGTTAGTGAAAAAAAGTTACTGCTTTTATGATATTATTAGGGCAAGGAAATTCATGCAACTAAAAAAGGAAAATAGGCGAATAAAATATGCAGTAAAGATTAAAATATATGCGCATAAAATACGCATTTAAATCGAAATATGCACAAAAAACCAAATAATATGCACTAAAAATCGAAAAATATGCACTAAAAACAAAAAAACCCATGCAAGTGCAATTTTTGGATTTTTAAAAATAGAGTTTTGCTTAAGATTGTGGGTTTAAACATTAAATCTATATATATAAAATACAATGTTTGTATGTTTGTCCTTTATAGACTCTAAAATTATCCAACCGATTTGGCCCAAACCGATTTCATTTGAAAGGTTATAGTACAAATTAGGTTTTCGGCTATATATATTTCAAGTGGGCGTGGCCCCTCCCACATAAATTGAATAACATCATATATCTTGACTATTGTGATAGCAAGTTTTGAAACATTGCAGTATCCCATATGTTACTAATTTGAATAATCAGGAAAAAAATGGGTGGGATCGGACCAGTGGGAGTGGCAGCTCCCATACAAAGTAAATATTTAATATCATATATCTACAGTACTATAATAGCCATAGTCTTAGAAATTTGTGCACGTTGATTATTTGTTAATGTGAATAGTCATGGGAAAAATGGGCGTGATCGGACCACTGGGCGTGTCAGCTCCCATACAAAGTAAATATTTAATATCATATATCTACAGTTCTATAATAGGCAGAGTCTTAGAAATTTGTGCACGTTGATTATATTATGAATAGTCATGGAAAAATTGGGCGGGATCATACCAGTGGGCGTGGCAGCTCCCGTACAAAGTGATTATTTAGCTCATATACAAAATTAATATTAATATTAAATATCTAGGGTTCTTTATTAGCTCTGTAGCCTTCAAATTTTGTACGAGTCAATCAATTACACATATTAGTAGTCGAACTGAAAATGGGCGGAATGGGATAAATGGGCGTGGTGACGTCGCAGTTGTTATGGCAGTTTTTTTCAGCTATTCATTTTATATACTTCAGCAAATAAAGGCGATAGAAGGACAAAGAGGCGTTGGGCTTCCCATGAAATTACAAATTTTAAAATGATTTACTAATGTGAATTTATTTTTTTAGTTATTTATTTGCGAAAAGAAATTTCTTGATTTAAAGAATTAATTACAATTAAAATTTGAAGGCAAAACAACGTTTGCCTGGTCAGCTAGTCCATTATAAATGTGAAACAAAATATGCAAAAATATCCATTTTTAACAAAATATGCAACAATAAATCGATGTCATTTTGCTGCAAATTCTTTGATTTAGAAAAGTATTTGTTCAAAATCGATTTTGGGCTACTGACTACAAATATGAATTTGCATAAAATTCCTTGCCCTAGTTATTATAGTACAGAGGTTAAATTTTTACCATCATGTTATATATATATTTTTTATAGAAATATAAGTTTGTTAAAAAAAAATATTTATGGCACATACTACAACTAATATTTACTACTGGCAAGGCACTAAAACTACTACAGGACGGACAATGGGCAGGGTTCTTATTACTTAAAAAATAAAATGAACCACTATTTTTTAAACCTATGGTTTTATGATTTATTCTACGACTATATTTAGCAACACACTATGTTAATTTTTTGTACCTAAAACTTTTTTTACCAGTTTGAGTTCTAACCCTCAAAAATCTAAAATAAATTTTTAGATTAAATAGCAAAATTTTATGTTAAATATCTACTTTAATCTCTTTTGAAATGTATACAATAAGTTTGCTTTCCCCATAAAAAGACATATTGATGTTGGTTCCTTTTTCTTAAGTTATGTCCCATTGTCTCCAAAGTGATAGTGTTGGTAATACGTAAATGTAATTATTTTATTTTTTTTGTTTTTTTTTCTTCATCTATATGCGTGTGAATCTATGGTCATTTTATGGTATTGTCAGCACGTTTAGTAGTGATTAAAATTAATAAAAAGTTATTACAGCTGAATTGTAAAAATTTCAATTAAATTATAAAAAAAAATTTTATAATTTTCTGAAATGTCATGGATTTTTATGCAAAAAAAAAAATTTTGTGAATTTTCGTATTATATATAATTATATCCGAAAAATGAGAACAAATAATTGTATCGTATAAGATCTAATCTGATACATGTATACATTATTTGATACAATTATATCTAATTTGATGAAATTATACACTTTATTAAACGAATGCAAAATCCCATCACTTTTTCATTTCTCGGGAAAGCGGAAAATCTTTTCGAAATTCCCGGGATCCCGTTAAAATATAAATTAATAAATTTTTCATATAAAATATAAAAAAATTAATAAAAATATATCTCCATTATACTGCGTGGCTTGCTCAGAATTTTTATTTTTTCTTAAGTCTGAGAGAAATTGTCTTTTTAAGACAAGAGAGAAAAGAGAATTTTCTTGGACGAGTTGTAATGAAACTTTTCACAAACGGAATGAAAAATTTCTTAGATTTAATGAAAACCCTTTATTTTTAACGAAACTTTTAAATCATGTAGATAATTCTCTCAGTATAATCTAAAGCCGAAGTCTAACAGGCAGTTTAGACTGATGCCGAGTTTTTAGGATGTAGATTATCTTTAATCTTAGTTTAAAGCAGTTTGCAACTGCAATACTGCTATCGGAATTTTGTTTATTGTGCTTGGCTTCAGTAAAGACCGAAATTATGAACTAGAAAAAGTTGTTCTGGCAAATGTTTGTTAATAAAATTGGAAATGGTGGACAAAATTCGTTGTCGGTTTAGCTAAACGAAGTTTAACTGACTTCCCAGAAACTAGGCCTGTAAAAAGTGGATTAACTACATATAACTAAACGCAGCATTAGATAAACGGCGAAGTTAACTGTTGCTTTGAAGATAACATAATTTTTTCCTTGAACATTGCTTGTAATGTTAATTGATGCATTGAAAATGTTGAATATTTAAGTTTTTTGTTTAAAATTGTGTTCTAACAAATCTCGGGATTCTAGAAGCGAATTCCCGGGATTGCGGAAACAGAAAAATTATTAGTTTCCCGGGATGCATTCAATAATTTTATTAGATATAGTTGTATCCGAATTTTGTCCTCATCCAAATGCATCAAATTATATACAATGTGATACAATTACATCCAATTACATGTAATTGTATATAAATATAAACAATTACATGTGACATGTGTAATCCATATATAATTATATATTTTTATATATTGCACTATATGGAGTGTATATAATTATATATTTCAGATATAATTTTATATGATTTTATATGAATATATATTTTGCATGATATCATTATAAATAAATATATATACTAAGTAATATATAACTATATCAAAACTTTTTTACTTGGGCATGAATAATTTTATATTCACGAAAATGATTTGTGTATTGTTATAAATAAACTTCAATATAAGTTTTATTTGCACAAATTTTCAATAAATTTATTAACAAAATATGCCACAAGAGACATTTGTTACCAAAATACATGACCAACATTATACATATATAAAGACTCATAAAGAGATCAGATAAATATATACAAAGACAATAGAAACATATTTTAAATGAACCATACATATAAAGAAAATGAGAACATAAAATTAACCCTCTAATGGGTAAGGCTATATATCATAGGGCCCTATTGACTTATTATGGCCACACTGATCCGTTTTCAACAAACAACATTTTAAACGTCTATATTTTTTTAAGTGGATAAATATAAAACAGTTTTTTAAAAAACATAAATTGAAAAATTGTAGAAAATTGTTATCCAGAGTTGCTAAATAATTATTTTAAAAAATAAATTTTCGTTCTTTTTGAGGGGAACTTTTTTAAAATTTTTTAAAAATTATAATAAAGATTTGACTTTTATATTTTTCATTGATAAATTAAGGTTAAAATATGTAGCTTTATTATGCTTAAAATAAATAGACCAAGTGTAGGGGAATTTTGGGCAATGTGGTAATAGGGGTGAAGTAGTAAATTAATTTGTTTTTAATACTAAATATTAGTTAATCTAAAGATTGTTACATGAGTTTTAATTTTGTTCGGTTTAAGATCATATTATAGAATCCCAAATAAAAATTGATAATTACCATATAATTAAAAATCTAATATGATATTGTCATATTCGAATTTATTTGTTGCTTTTCAAAAAGTTTGATAACAATTGTTTTATAGGCATCACCCTAATCTTCAGTTGCCTGCAAAAGAAACATATAGTCGGCTTGACTCAAATCAAGACATTACATACAACAGACAAAATCAACTTTATGGGAATTTCGTCTGCCTTAGCCTCATTTTCACAACGTCCAGTTAGCTACTAAAAGGGACTTTTGTTGTTGTTTCCCATATAAATTTTCAATTTAACTGCGTGTTAAATTTTAACTTAACATTCAGTAATCGGACCTTAGTGTATAAACTGGCTGATTTGGTAAACCTAAACAGAAAATCAAAACTATTTGAAAAGCAACAATTTCTACATATCAATATACTTTGTATATCATTTTATGTAGTATGTATGTTTGCTCTATTACAATTTGTAAACACAACATATATCCCAACAAACACTGTTTCTATGAGAAGAGCCGTGATATGCTAATTGTTCAAAAATATTTTAATTTTTGTATTAAAAATACAAATACTGTTTTTTGGACTTTCTATATTTTCATATATTTAGTTAGAATATTGTTCTCCATTAAGTCCAAAATCTAATATGATATTGTCATATAAGATTTTATATTTTGCTTTTCAAAAAGTTTAATCATTTTCAAGATAGGCAATACAATAGTTTCATATTAGAGTGTCCCGAATAAAAAAAAATAGTAGGAATACCACTCAATCGATGCGTATTAAAGAGCAAAATATGGGAAGAATAAGCAAAAAAAAATTGAAGTGGATCTTCAGTTCCCTACCAGCGATTGAAGTTACAGGCTGTAGTCCATTTTGACCAAAAAAAAAATTTCAAGTTTTTGAATAGGGATCAAAAGTTTCGTAATTTTTGGCATATTATTAATATTTTTAAATTATCTGCAGAGTAATTTTGATTAGTAAAAGAACGAAATTTTAAAATACGCAATCGTTATCTACATTTTGTGCCAACAAAACATGGTTGGTATTTTAATGTTAAAACAAATTTATTCATTAAAGGGTTAAAGAGTTCAACAATATGTATATTTTTACACTCCAAATACTAATATTTTTGTAACTTAACAGCCTTTGTATGTGATTATAGTCAAAAATAAAATCTGTTGAAATTTTCAAGTTTTTAGGTCAAAATTTGTAAATTACCTTAATTTTAACAAAATTCCAATTAAATTCTACTAAAATTTTTGTAAATTTATTAAGTTTGAACTGAGAAAGATTTGATTTAAAGTAAAAAACCAGAACCAATTTCTGTTAAATTACCTACTCATTTTTTCGAGTGTGAATACAATATTATTGCAATGTATAAGTCTATATATAAAGTAAATGTATGGCTTTAATGACTAAGTTTTTTGTTTATGTGCATGTGTGTTTGACACTAACAATATTTTTACACATACACACACATATTTTGTGGTTAAAATGTTAAACCATTGACTACAGTTTAGGAATTTAAGCCTTAACAAGGCAACTCAATCAAAATTAAAGAATTTTAACACTCACAAAAAAAAAATACTATCAATAAAATTTCAATTAAACTTTTGTTTGACTATCTATTAATTGTTTAATGGAAAATGAATTTGGTGGACACAAAATTTACAGTTTTTAAAATCCATGAGAACAAATTTAAAAAATTCCAAAATTTAAAAAAAATCACAAAAATTTTAAAACAATCGTTAAAATTGAAAAAATATTGACTAATGTTTAACAAATTGCTAATGTTTAAATAAAACACGTCAAAATTTTAAACAAAAAATCTCTAAAATTTAAAAAAAATTACTAAATTAAGAAAAAACAAAATAATATTGAAAAAAATGCCAAACATTTAAAATAAAACTCCAAAATTGAAAGAAATCGCTAAAAATTTAAAAAAAAAAAATCTAAAAATTAATATTATTAATTGAAAAAATCGTCAATATCAAAAAAACGCCAAAATTTAAATTAACAAAATTAAAAAAAGTCTAAATTCAAAATTTAAAAAATTTCACCAAAATGTACAAAAATTGTCAAAATGAATAATAACTCCAAAATTAAAATAAATCTCTAAAATTTAAGAAAAAATTGTCAAAAATTAGAAAAATCCTCAAAATTAATGAAGTTGAAAAAAATGGCTAAATTTTAAAGAAAAAAATGCCAGAATTGAAAAAAATCACCAAAATTTGGGGAAAAAAATTTCGAATTTAATACCGATACCAATACCGAAACCGAAACAAATAAAAAAGCAATGCCAATACTGATAACAATACCGATATCCATACCGTTATTCGTTTAGGTGGCCGACCTTGAATCGATCAAATTAAAAAAAAAAAAACAAAATTAAAAAACAAAATTAAAAAACCGACATACAGTGGGGAGAACTTGTGAGTACATGTAAGTACTTTTAGTAAATTGAAATTGAGGTTGTAACAGCAATTTTAAAGTCCCGCAATGCAAAATTTTAAAAAATTCAAATTTATTATCAAGTTCAACCGACGACAATGTCGTAAGAAAATAAGTTATCTTAAAAATTGAAAAACTGAAAAAAATGGTAAGAGTAGTGTTTTCAGTTGCCGTTACAAGTATTATGAAAAATACATTTCCAGGAACGTGAAAAATCGGAGCATTTTGATCAAAAAATACACTTTTCGCGTTAATATAGCTCGAACGCCTGATGTCGGAGACTGAATCTAAGGCCAGATTTGGATTCAGCGTACCTTGTACCTTTCGAAAAGTATAATTTAGTTCTAGTGTCAAACATTTTTCGACCTGAATCTTTAGGTGTAAAAAGTACTTACATGTACTCACAAGTGCTCCCCACTGTAATTGACATAATCGCTTAAATTGAAAAAAACGTTAATATTATAAAAATTTTGCATTTTTTTAAAAAAAAATCTCTATAAATTAAAAAAAAACTTCCTAAAATTTTAAAAATCTATAAAAAAAAAACTCCAAAATTATAACAAAAGTAAAAAAATTGCTAAAATAGGGGAAAAATTCGTTAATTTTTTCGGTATTTTTTTTTCAATTTCGGCTACTTTGACGATTTTTAAAATATTTTTTTTTTTTTAATTTTGTTTTTTTTTTTTAATTCTAGCGATTTTTTTCAAGTGATTTTGACGGTTTTTTTCCAATTTTCAGCGTTTTTTTTCCTAAAAATTTGGCGTTTTATATTTTTTGGTTTTTATATATTTCATTGGATTTTGGAGTTTTTTTTAATTTTTGGTGATTATTCACTTTTGACCATTTTTTTAATTTTGGTAGTTTTTAAATTTTGACGATTTTTTTTCAATTTCGTTGATATTTCACGTTTTCATTGGAAAAAAAGCTTTGGCCGGTTTGAGGGTTAAAATGTTATTTTAATTGTCGTAAATATTTATAGAGCAATTCAAGTGCCTTATAGTAACTATAGTAACTATGATTATAGTAGTGTTCATCGATAAATTAACCAGAATTGAAAAAAAAAATATTTAAATTGTATGGTCATCTTTTCATTTGAAACCAATAAAACCACAAAGTTTTATCTCTTTTTATATTTTTATGGCTGTATGAAATAAATAGTAATTAATTATTTATTTGTTTGTTTTATTTATTTAAATATGTTATTATAATAAACAATAAGCGTATTACCAGGTCAGCGACTTTCGTGCACTAAAAAGTTAAAACCTATTAATACTCACTATCCCCATATGAGGACACCACGATTTTGGCGATTTCCTCTTGCACAATAATTTAAGTAAATTTAGGAATCAAGAAACAAAAATTTTCTCTAATCACATCATTCCTTCATCCTTTAAATTCACATCAGTTGACAGCAAATGAAAAACAGAAAATTTCATATAGACGCAATCGAACAAATAAAAACATAACATATATTACATTATTCAAAAAAACAGAGTCACTGACGAAGGTTCAATACCAGAAATTGCGCAGTCTGATTCAGAAAATTTAAAATTTACAATGTAGTTATGATTTTTAGAAAATACACTCATTCATCTCTACCACGCCTTTCACGAAAAATATGATATTTTGGCAAAAATTTTAGCAAAGGAAAAATTTTAATTTAGAAATGTTGAGGTTAAGAAGAAGAATAAATAAATATCTAGTTTCTGATTCTTTTTAAGGAGAGGTGTCTTCAGTGATTTTCTATTTAAATTGTATTATTATTTGTGTATTTATAATTGTCAGATTGTCTCTATATGATAAATTTTTCAACAACCTGCGACTGTAAGAATCAAACCTGCGCTCTTCTTACATTACAAACGTAACAATACCAAGTCATGACCGTTTAGCGATCACACCCAAGTATGGCCTCAAATGTAATGCAGCTAAATTGCAGTTTTATTTCCTATTAGCTTATCCGTTATTGTATATTATACTCAGAAGTGACAACACTAACAACACAAATATTCTATTTTTAGATTTTTGTTTATTTTTCTAATCTCCTCCGTCTCTATTTCACAATGTTACCAGATTGACGTATGGTTTTTACGTTCAGTGTTGACAACTTTTGCGTTTTAAGTTAAGACATCGAAACAATTTTAATGTTAAAAATTTTTGATAATAGCGACATGATATGTATTTTTCATATTTACTATTTGTTCAGGCACTAATTAAACTTCATGAATCGAGATTACCAATACCGATATCTTTAAATTTTTCTTAATATTGATTTCACTTCATCTTTGACGCTTTTGCCTATAGTATAAATACACTTTTACTAAATTCTCCTCTTCAGATTTCATTTGGGCGTTAAAGGGTTAAAAATAAATTCAATATAAATGTTTAACAAATAGCAACTAGACGCTATGTTAAGATTTACAAATGCTTCCTTTGGGGTTTTTTTAATTAAATATTAATTTTAGTTTTCACATAATATGCATTTATAACAAAATATACAAAAATATACATTTATAACCAAAATATGCAATAACAAATCGATGTATTTTTGTTGCAAATTCCTTGATTCGGAAAAGTATTTGGTCAAAATCGATTTTAGGCTACGGACTACAAAAATGCCTTTGCATGAAAGTCGCTGCTCTGCATATTACATTGCTGATCTTTTATATGAACACAAAATAAAAATTTTAAAATGGTTTTTTTATTGCCATAACACGTAAAATAAACAAAATTTTAATCATCATCGTCATCATCATCCAGATAAAGACCAATTATGAATTGTATTTGTATAAGTATTCACATTTATTTGTTTTTATCAAGGATGGTAACCGATTCGATGAGGGTATCGGTAAGAGTAATACTATTTTCTTTTATTTCGGTAACGGTATTTTAGGGGTAACGATATTACAGTTTTTCGGTAACGGGTTTTTAACGATAACGGTATTTAAGTTATTTCGGTATCGAATTTTAGCGGTAACGATATTTTAGTTATTTCGGTAATAAAGGGTCCGCCAAATAACTTTTTTTTTTTGAACTCCTGAACCAATTGGACTTTGTATGGCGTCATACCAATTTCTTTATGCAAAATTCGTCTCAATGATGTCTCCGAAATGTTCAATTGTTGAGAACGACGGTGAATTGATGTTGATGGCGCTTCACGAATACTTTCTGCCACAACAGCAATATTCTCGGGTGTACGCACTGTTTTTAGCTTTTCACGCTTTGGTTTATCGATGAGGATGCCAGTTTCTTTCACTTTTTTCACAAGATAACGAACATACGGACCATATTCGTTCAGCGGAAGGATAAAACTAATTATCTGTCAAATCAGACATGAGCTAAGTGTTACCATTCACGAAATAAGCACTAGTTGAAAAAAAAAACGTTAGATGGCGGACCCTTTAGTATTTTAAGGGTAACGTCATTTTAGTTATTCAGGTAATGTCAATGCACACCGATATTGTTAGCCCCATTATGCCCGAATTATAATGACTGGCCAGTTTATGATGAAAATTTGGGAAAATATACATACGAGGGCGGATCAATAAGTCCGTGACTTTTCGAACTTCCCTCGTAGTTATATGAAATGGAACACTGCTGCCATCAAGTACCACCTGTTAATAGACTACTGTCAAATTTTGAGCAAGTTCCGTCATTTACTTTGCGTTTAACAGCTGTTCAATGGAAAAAAGTGAATTTCGAGTGCTCATTAAACGTCAATCAAACCAAGGAAAAGCATGATAAACACTATGGGAACTCTGCACAATCGATTTCAATGGTAAAAAAGTGGTTTACTGACTTTCGTTGTGGTTTACGATGAACATTCTGGAGGGCCAATTAAGGTCAATACACCCGAATATGTCGAAAAAATCCACGATCTGGTGTTGGCCGATCGAAGAGTAAAAGTGCGTGAGATTGTTGATGCCATAGGTATTTCATATGGCAGTGTGGTTTCGATTTGAAATTATCAGTTGGGTTTAAGAAAGCTGTCTGCAAGATGGGTGCCTCGTTTGCTCTCAATTGACCATAAACGTAATCGTGGCCAATAAGGTGATGGCAACAGTTTTTTTGGGTGCACGCGGGATAATCCACATCGATTACCTTCAAAAGGGAAAAACAATAAACGGCGAATATTATGTTTTTTGGATGCACGCGGGATAATCCACATCGATTACCTTCAAAAGGGAAAAACAATAAACGGCGAATATTATGCCAACTTATTGGACCGATTTAACGAGGATTTAAAAAAAACGACCCCATATGGCCAAGAAATGCCTATGTTATGGACCTCGAAAAATCCAATGGATACAAAAATTGGAGAAACGTGTATTAAACTAAAAGGAGATTATGTTGAAAAATAATTTTTTTTTTTGCAAAAAAAAAAAACTTTGGTTCTTTCAAAAAGTCACGGACGGATCTGCCCTTGTATGTATATATTTACTGTAATTTTTTTTTTTTTTGTTTTATCTTGTCAGATTATTTCGGTTCAGAGTTTTAAGGACAACGCTATTTCAATTATTTCGGTAACGGTATTTTAGCGATAATGGTGTTTTAGTTATTTCGGTAACGGAATGTTAAGGGTATTGGTATTTTATTTATATCCGTAACGGTATTTTACGGATAACGGTATTTCAATTATTTCGGTAACGGTATTTAAGAGAAAACGATAGTCAGTTGCAAGTTTATATGCATATAAATATATGAATTTAGTATGAATAATTACTTGTATGTTTTTTGTTTTCATGAATGTTGGATAATTACATTATTTACATAAATAATAACAACAAAAAAGTATAACCACAGACACAAACACTTATTAAAATATAAATCCCCCTCAAAACACACACATGAACATATGCTTAAAATAAAAGGACTTTAAGCCATGTTCACACATACATACTTAGTAGTAGCCTTTTAATCATATAGAAATAGCTTAAGGATAGACAATGGTACTTGTTTTTCATAAAAACCCCTGAAGGGCAGACAAGCAAAAAAGAAGAGCAAATACCCAATGTTGTTTAAATTTTTATAGAAAGATCATTCGCATATTTAAATGGTCAAATTGTTTTCATTAAATATACATATATTTTTAAAATACCCGTTATTGCAGGGGTTTTATAATTTTTTTTGTAGATTCTACATTAGAAAATGTATTTAGGAGACTAATTTTAAGAGAGAGAAAGAAAAATAACTGAAAAATCAGTTAAAAGAAATTTAAAAAATTCTCATTAGGAGTTTTTGCAGAAAAAGTTCACGAAAATTTACTATTTTTCGATAAGGTTTTTGAACGATTAGAATTATTAAAAATGAATGTATTAAAAGTCGTTTCAAACGAAAAAAAAATAAGTTCTAGGTCCTAATTTTGAGATGGAATCATATTTGCCAGCTTTATAGCAAACAAACTATTAATAACATAAATACCTCCCAAGTAAATAAGTTTTGATATAGTTATATATTTATATACTTTAATATAGTTAATCATTTATAATGATATATTACAAAATATATATTCATATAAAACCATATAAAATTATATGTCATATATATATAATTATATCTTTCTTTATATTTCACTTCATATCGTTCAATATGGAAAAACCCGATTAAAAAATGTATATGCAACTTTATGTAGTCATAACATTTTCTTATCAAATTTCATCCGAAATGTGGGCCCATATAATTTTATCTATTTGTATGGGTCTAGATCTAATCTGATGCAACTAGATAAATGTCTAGTAAAATTTTATACGAATTATGTTACGATATCTACTTGTATCAGTTTATATCTAACTAATACAAATAGATATAATTATATAAAAACCAGATATTATTGTATCCGGATTTTGACCTGATCCAATAGTATATGATTGTATGTGCACTGGTACAGCTAAAAATAATTATATCCGAATAATTATTTACAGTTTTGTATATATTTATATGAAAATATACACAATTTCAAACAAATACAAATACAATACATATTATATCCGTTAAGTTCGTAAAAAATATTAAGAAACATATTAATATTAAGAGACAAATTAATTTGTTGGGGTTTTAAATTTCCGCCTTAATCGTTTTTAAGTTTCAATACACATTAGGATGTCCCAAAAGTGGACAATTTTACGTAATAGTGCTCAAACGATAAGTATTATCCAGTGGAGTATGGGAAAAATAAAAAAATCGATAATACTTATAGTTCGCTAACCGTATTTTGTTAAATTATTTGTAAATTCTAATTAATCCGCCGAGCAACAGCCGTCTGCGTCTGTTTCGTGTTATTAGATATGATTGTCACGGAATATCGATTTCTTTTCTTGCATTTGAATATGTACGAAATATTGGTTGATGGATCTACAAAAAACCTATCCCTGTTAAAAAAAAAACTTTCTTCATAATATATGTTCCTATTTTACCTTTTTCTATTTTGAAAAAAACGGCTTATTTTTAAATTCCAAGAACAATTTATAGTACATACACAAAATTATTAAACATTTTTAAATTTTAATATTTTAGTTTTCAAAATTATACAAATAAACAAAATAACGAACACAATAAAAATTAAAAAGAAAATTTAAAGTTTATAAGGCATAAAAAATTATGTATATTTTTATTTTTGTGCTTGAAATATCTTATTTCTGGTACCACATCTGGACACAGGGGGTTATAAAATATGTTTAGATGTGAACAGATCTGGCACCAGATATGATTCAATATGGCCAGATGTTCTCATATTTGTGCTCGAAAATTATCCAATATCCCAGATCCCGTCAGATGAGAACAGATTTGATACTATATCTGATCAGATATGAGTGTAAAGTGTATCACAAATGCCATATCTTACCATATATGATCAGATCTGGCACCATATCTAATTATATGTTATCATATCTAATTAGATTCAATCAAATCTAGTTAGATTTAATCACCAAATCTTTTTTAAACGGGTAGATTATGATATTTTGTTTTCATATATCCAGTCCACTTATTATACTCGTATAACACTTATTTTTTATGAATTTAAATGAATTATATATATTTTTTGTAAAGACCGGTACAAAAACAGTTTTTGTGGCATATAACACTGTTCGACAAAATTAAAATTTTTACAGTAACAACATATATTTGTGTAGTTCCATTTAAATGTCATTTTTATTTGTCAAAATTAAAATATAATAAAAATAGAGAAAATTGAAGAAAAGGCGAAACTTAATTTTATAAAAAAAAAAACATTTAAGTTTTCGATTTATTCAAATTGTTCTCCCCCTTCAAAATGTATTAAGAAGGGGGAGAACAATTTCGAAAATGCATATAAAAGTCGCATTTGCATAAAAAATGCAAATTTTTCTTGAATGCAATTTTTTATTGTAATAGTGTGAAAGAGGACAATCTTAAAAATCGAACGATTTTCCAATCAGTGAAATTCGGTAACAACTTTCGAGTATACGGCTCTTCAAAGTTACATAGTTTGGGATATTTTGAATTTTATTAAAAATTAAAACAGTGAAAAAATCGCGTATTTTTGTAATTATTAAAGGCTACATAGAGAATATATGTTTTGAATATAAAGAAAGGTCAAAAAATGCCAATATTTTAGTCTTCTTTTAAAGATTGAATGATAAAGGAACAATTTTATTTAAAAAAAAAACAACAAGGAATTTTTAGAATATTTTTTTGAAACAGACCACTAACAAAGTGAAAGTTAATTATCACAAATAAATTATAATTTTTCTATTAATTTACAAAAATGTACATGATCTTCAACGCGATAAGAATACCATATCACAACAATAAAATTTAAATAACTGTGACGGAAGCAAATAAACAAAAAAAAAATCCGTTTTTTGAGAAAATCATGATTCAGATGTGACTTTATCGTATTTAATAAAAAAAAATGTGTGTTGGATACTTATATTATTTTCTAAAATCTAGGTAGTTGTTTATTTTAACGACACAGCTAGTTGATTTTAAAATCAAGACAGTAGTTTTTGGTATGTCATGTCAGTTTGACAACATTGTCTGTTATATTTTACTTGGATGTATCTATTTTCTTAATAGTTTAAAAATAGTAGCTACAGTTGTAAATATTTGTATGTAAAATTATTATTTTTGTCAATTAAATTTGTAACTGTGTTAATTGTAATGAGTGAGGATTTTTAAAATATTCGTATGCAGAATTGTCGCACAGTGTTGTAAAATTCATAGTCGTTGTTGGGTTTATTTATTTAATTTTTATTTTTTTTTTCAGCTACATCATACATATTTATATATGAATTATACAGCGTCATTTATAAAGTACTCATTTAATTTAAAATATTTGCTAAATCCCACACATACTTTGACATTCGTGCACTTTTTATTTACACACATACGAGTTATATTTGAAAATGTAAGTTCATAACTATGAGGCAATTCAGGTTAACTGCTACGCTATGAGAAAATGTAAGGCGGATCAATAACAAACATACAGTTTTCAAAATATGATTGGAACAGGGGCGGTTAAATTTAGCAAGTTTTAAAAATTTCTACACGCAGAGAAAAAAATATGATTGAATATGATTGGGGACACAAAATGATCATATTATGATCGTAATTATCATATATATGATTCTGGTTGATCATATTATGATTACCGAGAAAGATTTTATTGTTATCATCATAATATGATTACTACTCTGAGAGAATTTTCTGAATGATTTTTTGTGTTAGATCCATGAAATGTCACTGGAACTCATCCATTGACACGTTTCATTAAATTAATGGAATTTTTCCTAAAATGTAATAAAAAAAATTATGTTATTTATTAAAAATTTCATACCACTATGCAAAAGGTTTCATTAAAAAGAGTTTCATTAAACTATGAAGCTTTTTCTTAACGTTTAAGATATTTTTCATTCACATTGTGCAGAAAACTTCATCAACTTAGCGAACAATGTCCTCTGTGTGCAATCATATTATGATTGTTTGGACATTGCAATCACAACATGATGCTCTTAACTACTAGCATTATATGATGCATTTTCTTTGAGTGTATAAACATTAATATCTCAAATTAAAACGGGATCATATATAAACATATAATCTGATGATATATAGATTTGTATATAATCATATATGTCCATAAGCATTTCAATATACATACAACCATATATGGTATTATATATCGTCATATAGGAGAACATATATGGTCATATGTGAGACCATATATGGTCATATATTTAACTATATTTGGACATTTATGATATGCCATGTTCATATATGATCCCATTTTTATATGGTACGTATATTAAAATTAATGAAATTCGACAGAAACTGTAAGCTACAGGCAGAGAAAAGACCATCATAATATGATAAGTCAAGAGCATCATGCTATGATTAGAATGTCCAAACCATCAAAAAATAACCTTAGTAATCATATAATGATCGCAGTAATCATATTATGATCCTGAATTATATTATCGGTAATCATAATATGATCGACCAGAATCATATATTTTATACTTGGATCATCATATAATATCTTCGTGTATCCAATCATGTTCAATATTTATTTTGCTCTGCGTGTCAGAGTATATTTTTTCTTTAAGGTCTATTAATGGAAAACAAAATTTATGGAAACTTTGCACAACAAGTTTTAAATTGTTTTATTGCTTTTTATTTTTCAATTTGTAATTTTTAATTGTTTTTGCACTTTCATTAGTTTTAAATAAATTAATTTTTGTAAAAACTCAAGAAAAACTTACACTCATACTGAACCCACTTTTTGGAAAAATTAAAAGTGATATGTCGCAGATTTTCTGTCGCTAGATAGTTGGCCTGGAATGTCTCATATGTATAATCGCCTGAAAGGTTGTGTAAATACAAATAAATTACTTGATATTAATTGCTAGTAGATGTTTGTAATTAAAACTTTTTTTAAAAGTAAAAAATACTTCAGTCGCGGTAAGTTGTACGTGGAAAAATAGCTCATGGGAATACCAAAACTTTAAAGATACATTTTAACCCTTTAAACATCTTTCTCTGATTTCTGGTTGTTTTTATGGAAAATAAAAACATTAAAATGTTTATAAAACTCATAATTAGGAGATAAAGTTTCAAGCTAAGTAAATTTTCCTTTGTTTTTTGCATAAATTAAAAATAACTAAAAATTTAAAATAATCTACTTGGCATTAGTAAGGATCGATCAGAGAACGTTCTAACTATAACATGGCATTGTCAACAGAGGGGGTCAATTGACACGTTTTATACACCTTGTGACGTGTTAGATGATATGTCTAAAAACAGCTTTTCAAATTAATTTAAAAAATTTACTTGGCGTCAGTATGACTTTATTGCAGAACGATCCAATAGTGGAACAAATCGCCAAAAAAAAAAATTAAAAAAAGCAACAAAACTAAAAAAAATTAATTGAAAAAAAAAATTAAAAACTAAAAACCAAAAAAAATTGTTAAATTGGAAGAAAAAAATCGCTCGAATTAGAAAATAAAATCGCCAAAATTTACAAAAAAACTACAAATATTTAATTGAAAAAAGCGACAAAATTGAAAAAATGTTAAATTGAAAAAAAAATCTCTAAAATTAAAAAATGGTAAAAATTAAAAATAAAAAAAAAATCCGGTTAAAAATCAACATATAGTGGGATTTTTCAAAATTTTACCCTACGGGTCAAAAGTTGGAACATCAGAATTCGTTGTAGAAGTATGGTTCCTTCGGCAAAGTTTCTTATTTTGATCCCTAGAATACGATTTTCCTTGTACGTTGAGCGATTTTTAAATCGACCCGCCCTAATGCACATGTATGAAGCATGTGTAGGAGAGGATCCAGGGGGAGGGAAAATGGGACCCCCCACAGAAAAATCGAATTTTTAAACACAAAATAATAAATTGTTGAAGTTGTTTTTATTTTGGTTATAGCCTTTTTCACGTTCCTACTTTAAATGCAAATAGGACTTACAATTACGGAATTTTTGCAAATTTTAAAAGTAATTAGGATAAAAATACTACCGAAAATTGAACTTCGAAAGTAATTTTTTTTAGATAAAAACGCTGAAAAATAGCAAAATTTTTACACAAGTATGGGTAAATGTACTAGTTCTATTATATTATGTAAAAAAACGCGATTCCCTAAATATATGGAATGTGTACAATTATTCGCCTCCACTCTTTAATTGATTATTTTTTTTTTTTGTTATTTCGTAATTTGTATGGCTTTTAAATAAACTAGGTGATTAAAAATTTTGAAACAAAGTTGATTTTTAACTAAGAAAACACAATTCAAATGCAATAATTTGACGCATTTTTGGTACCTTTTATAAACTTATATTTTTAAGTTCATCAACCACCGCAATGCCTTCCTTCAACAAACATAAGAGTTAATATATTATCATGATTTCTTTCCAGATCAAATAAGTTGAACTTTATGTTTATCTTTAAATTATTATCAAATTGTTTGACATGTGTGAATTCATTCATAATTCATCTTTCAATGTTAAAATTGAAAAAAAAAACTTTGTTACAGTATTTTTCATTTCCAAACATTTCATTATAACTACCCGACGAAAAATTACATATGTTGCCATATGTAACGATATATATTTACATATCATAATTATTTTTACGAAAATTTTTAATACATCGCTATATATCATCATATATCGTTATAAATCGTGTTATTTAGTAAAAAAATCGAGTAAACAAAATTATATGGTGGCATATCTAATTGAATAGTTTCCAAAAACTAATCAGATTCAATTTAATCCAAAAAATGGTGAATACAATTATATCTACGTGGATCAAATTGGATTTTATTTCTTCAAATGATATACAATTAGTGTCCGACCGAACAGTTCGGCCAAAAAACTATATTTTGTCAGTTTTTTGATATCTAGAGGCAATGATGACAAATTTTGGTATTGGAAACATGTATGTTGAGCCGATTTAATTCGATTTTGTGTATAAAATTTAAGAGAAAAGCCGAAGTTTAGCTATAAAGTTAAAAGTTCGGCCGCCGAACTATTTTCGATGTGGCCGAACTTTCTGAGGCCGAACAGTGAATTCATTGCTTAACTATAGACTTTTCTTCAAATTTGACACTCAAAATAGCATCTAATCAGTCCAATAAACATTTTTCCATCCGCCAAATTTGTCCATAATGCTTTAAAATACCGAATACAGACCAAATGCATTTTCTGGCCGAACTGTTCGGTCGGACACTATATACAATATCCCACTACCCGACGAAAAAAGTTTATTTATTTATTTATTTATTAATTCATCAATAATACAAAGCCTTCTAGGCCAAAAACTGTATTACATAGCAATACTCCTGAGAAAGAGTCTTAAACATAATATATCTTACAAAAATAAAATATAAAAAAAAAATATAAAAATATTAAAAATTAACAGTCTTATACTCAACAACCTAACATATTGGCTCCCCAGCCGTAATATAAACACAAAGCAATATTATAGCAACATAAATTATTAAAGAAAAAGTTACACCCAATCATTGGCAACAAAGTCCAAAACCGCAAAAAAACAGGATATGAATAACATTTGCAATTTAAAAAAGTAAGTAAAATTAAAATTCATAAAGCATTAAAGTATTCCAATAATTTTAATCGGAAAACGTTGTTCGAATGCGAAAAAATACGCAGTTCATATGGCAAGTAATTCCAACATCGAGCAATCCTAACTACAAATGATCTTTCAAACATAGATTTCCTAATCCTAGGAATGACTAACTGTGGGTTTCTGGTTGATCGTGTAAAGATGAAACTCTCATTCAATGGTAGGGGCTTACCAGTTCTTATAACTTTATGAAAAAGAAGGAGCGAACGATATTCAACAAATTTGTCAAAAGAACAGCCTAGAAAACTACCCACTTGACCAGAAATATGATCATAGCGACGTACATTATAAACAAATCGTACGATTGTGTTAACTAACCGCTTAAGTCTAGTTAAGTTAGCTCCAATTGTACCAGAAACCACTTCAATACCATAAAGAACCCTTGACATCAATAGAGCATGCGCTAATTTACGTTTAACGCTGAAAGGTAAGTATACGTTGGACGAATACATCCTGCGTAAAGCACCCCACACACCACCGCACATCGAGTTAATGTGAGATGAAAATGAAAGACTATCATCAAGCAGAACGCCTAAACACTTAAGTTGATTCACAAACTCAATTTCCTGGCTGCCCAAAAAAATATTGAAATCACTAGTAAAGCGATTTGTAAGTCCAAATGCAATAGCTTTAGACTTAGACGGATTCATAGATAAAGAGTTATTAAAAGTCCATAGTGAAACTAAATCAAGCGAATCATTAATGTTACTTTCCAGTAGCTCAGAAAACCTACGATTACCATCAAAAAGTAAAAAAACATCATCAGCAAATATAAACGTTTTACAGAATCGGGAGTTTACCACTTCAGGTAAATCATTAATATAAAGAATAAATAAAAGGGGCCCCAGGACAGAACCCTGGGGAACACCAGAATGAAGGAAAAGTACGCTAGACATCATACCATTAGCATTGACAAATTGCGACCTGCCTCTCAAATAAGACATTATCATCTTACATGCAGAAGCAGAAAAGCAAAATTCATTTTTAAGTTTCAAAATCATTCTAACATGGTTGATAGTTTATATATGTAGCTTTATATAATTATATCTAATTATATATGTAACGATACATATTTACAGCTCATACTAATTTTTACGAAAGATTATATTACAGCGCCATATACCTTCATATATTATCATATCTTTTGGTATATATATGTTGATATTTTTTATTTCATTATATATAACTAATCATCATGTATATTAGATATATACTTCCATGTATAGTTACATATAAATAAATAGAATGTAAAACAAAATATTAGAACAGATTTCCAACAAATTTTATAAAGTTATATCAAATTGTATCAAATTATACCAAATTATATATAACTTGATCAAATTAGATAGACCTATATCGGAACTTTTTTCATCGGGTATGTAGAGTAGTAGTATGGAAGAACGTAATATGCTATTGATAATATTTGTGTTACCTTTTATATCCATTGGATGATTATTGGAATAATAATGATGTTGATACTATGATACATTGTGATTTATTTGTTTTTTTTTTAGCTTTGTTTGCCTTCTATCTAACGCTCAATACCTGGGACGTCTGCAAAATCATAAAATTATAAATGTTTGTATGGATGCAAAAAAAAAATACCCAGAATATTGAAAGTGCATTGAATACTAAAGAAATTGATTAATCGTGTGGAAATAATGTATATGCATTTTGTCATAGTTAACACTTTTTTTGAGGGAGGGAGAAAATGATTGAACTCAAGCTGTAAACTGAAGTGGGTAGGAGTTGTGTGTATGTACGAACAATTTGAATTTTATTACAGACAGAAAATTTTAGTGCACGAAAAATATTGAAAATTGTTCAGTAAACTAATGAAAATTCTTTTCATAAGGTGAATGAAAAATTATTAAATATTAATGAAAAGTTCCAAACTTTTTGTGAAACTAGTTTTTAAATTAAACTTTTTCAAGTAAATGAAGCTTTTAATAAACATATTGACATTTTTCAAAAAGTTTATAAAAACTTTCATTAGTTTAATGAAAAGTTTCAATGGACGAATTCTAGTGCAAACATTTATTGATATCATGCAGAGAAATCTCTCAGTGTTAACAAAGTTTACACACAGCTTTAAAAATTAAACGTTTTAAACAAGTTTTAAAACTAAAAATTATATTTATGGTTCTTCAGCAATTTTCAATGAAAATATCGCACTTGTTCAACAAAAGGGTCATAACTCAAATCCATTTTTTGCAAGAAAACGATATGCAGTGGTCATCGCTACCCACTGCAAAGATCTTAGATCGGGTTTTTTTGCTGCTAAAGAGTACAGAGACCAATCTAAGACTTTTACAGCGGGTAGAGATAACCACTGTATCAAAGAGTTTAGAAAATAAAGAGATTGCACTACTCTCACTTACTGAGAAAAAATATATAACTTGTGGTTGCAAATAAGAAAATTCGTATTTTTAGCGACTTTAAATTGATAAATTGACTTTTTTTAATGATGCTGCTGATAGTTTTTGACATATTTTTTTTTTTTATTATTTATTTATTTATTTATTTAAGTTTACGGGATAAATCCCTACAGGCATTGTTCTTGCATATAATAAATTACAATCTAAGTATTTAGGAACAATATTATATTGCGTTTAATTACGTTAATATTTGTGGAAAAATCTATAAAATTATAAAATTTATTAAAGTCGTCGCATAATCTTCTAAATGGATCCGCATTAGCGTAGTTTACGCGAAAGTAATCAATATATAATGGACTGAAGTAAAGTGTTGGACGTTGAGGAACGTTAAATGTAAGATTGTTCACCAAAAATTCAAAGCAAACGTCGCCATTTATCAGCTTGATTAAGAATATTACATTTAGCATTTTTCTGTGGCTAATTAATGAAGGTAATTTAATTTGAGCTAACCTTGAGTTATATGAAGGAAGATTAGTAGGATCAGGAAAAAGATTTCGTAAGCCAAAAATTAAAAATTGTTTTTGAACAGACTCAATAAGATTACTGTTAACGTCGTAATACGGATCCCAGACAACGCAGTAGTATTCCAAAATTGGTCTAACAAGAGAAGTATAGAATTGTTTTGTAATGCTTGTATCAGTAAATTCTTTAGCCCAACGTTTAATAAAGGCAAGTACCCCACGAGCTTTATTAGATGTCATAGTAAAATGCTGAGTAAATGTCAGCTTTGTGTCCAGTAAATCACCGAGATCGAGAAAAACATTTACGAACTCCAACTGATGTTCACCAAGAAAATATTGACCAAGATCTCCAGAATTTTTAGAAAAGCGCATGTACTTGCTGCATTTACTTAAATTCAAATACAATAAATTTACATTGCGTAATTTGAGCAAAAATTTTTCAATTTAGCTTTAGTTTTTCTTAAAAACGGCATGTTTTCTGTGTGCAGACACAAGGTGCTAACAGAGGGTGAGAGCATAGCATTGATAAAATGGATTTTGAAAAATTTTGAGTTATGATACTTTTGTTGAACAAGTGCGATATTTATAAATATTTTTATCATAAGTTTAAAACATTTTTTGTTCAAACATATATTAAAAATTTAATTACGCTCATTAATGGCTTTTAAGAGGAAATATTTAATTACAGGCAAATAAATTATATACTGTTTAATTATACGATTTTATTTTTGTTAAGGTAAATGTATACGTTTATGTATAAGTTTTTTGCGGTTGTATAAGTTTTTTTGTGGTTGAATTTTTTTTTAAGTTTGTGTGTTTACGTGAGTGTAAAAATGGAGGTCGAAAGTCTTAACTTCATGTTACTGTAGTAGTTTGGTTAGTTGGTTTACTACTGCTGATGCTACGGTTGGTATTTTTTTTTTTTTTATTCCCAGGAAACCTCAATGTCATCAATTAGTTGCTCTTTAATATAATTTCAACAAATTACATTATTTTCCATCTTTTACTTTTTCCACAAGAGCTTGATGTTAACAAATACAGTGGGTTCAAAGGAATTATGTTAACACAGAAAATACAAAATCAGATACTAAATGATTTTTTTTTTCAAAATAATTTAAAAACCTTTAAGTATTGATGTAAGATTTTATACACAGAAAAAAATAGTAGGTACCAACAATGGAATTTGTAAATTCAAACACAATCATATTTAAATTCAAATTTATTTCCAACTAATTTTTGATTTGAAATGCTTGTAAACTGTAGTTTTTCAAATAAGAATTCTTTAAAAAACAAAATTCAAAATTGCAAAAAAAAATCAACTAAAGGGTGTTTGTATTTACAAATCATCACTAGTGGTGCTAATTTAAAAAACTTTTTTTTGTATTTACAAAAATACTCTACGAGGCATGTTTAATATTACAAACAGAATTTTGTTATTTATTTTTGTGTAATGTTTATAAAACACGTTGTCCAAGAAACTTTAATTTAATGTATGAAACTTTTTATAAATAAAATTCAATGATTCATAATTTTTATGAAAATTTCTTAAAATAAGAAAAGTTGCATTATTTTAACAAAAACTTAAATCCAAAAACAAGTTTTTATGAAACTTTTCTTTAAATAAATTATTTTTTTTTACAAAACGAACGAAAAATTTTATATCATATAAATTCAATGAACAGATTTATCATTTCAATAGAACTTGTTTTTTAATGAAATTTCGTAGCTTTACAGAAATTTATATTTAATTGTATGTATGTTTCACTACGTTTATGAAAAATTTAATTAAATCAATGAAAAGTATCATAAAATTAATGAAAAATGTTATTAAATAAATTAAAAGCTTCATTAAATAAATGAAAAGTTTCATTATTTGAATGAAAAATTAAATTCAAATACAATTTTTTTTTATTAAGAAATTTTTCATTAAATACATATTTTTTTCATAAAATGAACGAAAAAATTGTTATTGTGAAATTTTGTTAACCATTATGGCGACAGTTTTTTTTTAGAAGTTATAAAACTTTTCATTAAATTAATTAATTTTTTTACAAAATGATCGAAAAATTTTATATCATAATAAATTTAATGGAAAGATTCATTATTTTAATGAACAATGTTTTTTAATGAAATTTCATAGCTTCAAAGAAATTTTTATTTAATGTATGAAATGTATGAATTGTTATGAAATGTATGAATTGTTATGAAAATTTTGATTTAAACAAAATTTAAATTTTAACGAAATATTAAATACAAAGCAAGTTTTTTTTTTAAATTAGGACACATTTTATTTTAAATTAACTTTTTCACAAAATAAACTAATCATATGATTATGGAAAATTAATAAATTTAATGAACAGATTCTGTCTTTTTATGAAATTTCACAGCTTCATAATGTTTATAAAATCAGGTTTTCAAAGAAAATATAATTTAATATATTAGACTTATCATAAATTCAATGAAATTATTCATAAGTTTTAGGAAATATTTTATTTAATTATTGAAAACGTTTATTGGTTAAACGAAATATGTGAAGGATGAATCCAAAACCATATTTCATAAAAATTATGAAACTTTTCATCAAATTAATTAATTTTTTCTTTTCAGAATAAGCGCAATAATTCGTACGATTAAAAAATTTAACAGATAATTATGTTAAAAATATTATAAATTTTAATAAAAATCTTCATTATTTAATTTAAAATTTGTTGTTTAATAAAATTTTTACCTTAAATGTGCAAAAGTTTAAAAATTTTAATGGTTTTTGTTCTCTTAATAAAACTTTTCATTAATATTTTTTTTTAAGAGAAGCAACACTCAGGAAATTCTTCCTGAGTGTTGGATTTCTTTGGAAATTGGATAGTGGAGAGATGAAAGGTGGGGAAAGATGAAGGGCTTCAAACTTGAAAACACTGTAATCGCGCGAGATGATAATTCTTATAACAGTTGTTGCTCAACACCTGATGGAGAGTTGGTGAACTGATTAAAGCTTTTGGTTCATATCCCTGATTCATTATTTTACTTCGGTGGCGTTAAGTGCTATGGGAACACCGAAGGTGGGAGCTGCGATACATATGAGGGATAGAAAACTCATACATATTATTTTTCTAAATTGATGTTGCCGGCACCGGGAATCGAACCCGGGACCATCTGTGTAACAGTCCAACGCGCTAACCATTACACTACAGCGCCCACGAACATTTGATAAACATTTTAATAAAACTTACATTTACATGAAAAATTTTATGTTTTATTAAAAAAAAAAAAAAAATAAGAACTTCACAAAATTTAAAAAAAAATCATGAATGAAAAGCTTCATTATTTTTATGAAACTTGTTTTTTTAACAAAGTTTTTCATTGAATAAATAAAGATTTTCCTAAATTATGTTTTTATAAAGTTTATTTTAATAATTTCCATTGATTTAATCAAAACTTTGATATGTTTAATTTAAAGACAAGCTCCATAAAAATCTATTCATTAAAATGTTGCAGCTTTCCGTTTAATAAATGAAACTTTTCTTTACAAAATGAACAAAGAAATTCAGAATATGAATTAAAAGCTTAAATATATGAAACTTGAATCTGTAATAAAAAGTTTTAATGAAAAATTTATTTTTTCGACGTTTTTCATCAGATTTTCATACATCTGAACATGATGGATGAATGCAAAAACTTTCATTATAATAACGAAGCTTTTCATTAGAATCAAGAAACATGTCTTTACAAAAAAAACCGAAAGAATTGTTAATATGAAAAGCTTAAATATAAGAATGAAACTTAACATTAATGAAAATCTTTATAATTTTTATGAAACTCGTTTCTTAAAGAAATTGTTCATTATGTGTATTAAAAAATTACATATATGAACTATTTTAACTTACTGAGCTTTAATTCAATTAATGAAACTTTTAACGTTTATGAAAAGCTTCATAATTTGTATGAAACTTTCAACGTAATTTTACTTTTCATTTACATTTTTTTGTCTCATTAATTTACTAAAACCTGTTAGTAAATGAATACAAAGAGAAGTTTAATTAAAATTACAAAGAATAAAGTTTTCTACACAAAATTAACGTGATTTTTTTATGAATTTAATAAAAACTTTTAGATTAGACAAATTTAATAATAATTCCAGGTAATTAATGAAGATTTTCTTTACAAAATGAATATTAACTCATTATTGACACAGTGTTGCTTTTTCGACCAATTGAATACATTAAATTGGTACGATTTAAATGGCAATATTTTCTTACTGGATAAAAAAAATTTAACCGATAGGACGATGATCTTGAAAATCTGACCGATAGGGTCGATGAATTTTTCAAATACACAGTCTAAAATATTCCAAGATTTATTCGTTTTCACTAAAAATGTAAATATTTGATGGTTTTCATTAAAATATCGTACTACACTCAAAAAAAAAAAAAAGTCAGTAAAGTCAGCAACATTTCTGTTGGGAGGATCCTTGCAGAAAAATTGCTAATATCAGCAAAAATGTATCTAAATTTTGCTGAATTTACTATTTTTTTTTTTTTGCTAATATTTGCAATTTTTCTGCAAGGATCCTCCCAGCAAAAATTTTGCTTACTTTACAGACTTTTTTGAGTGTACCTTAAACCTATAAAAATTATATTGTCAGGGTTGGCATATTGCAATTTGAAATAATTGTAAAAAACCAAAAAATTTCTACTTGGGATTCGATAATATTATCTTAAAATATTATCTTAAAGTATTATCTTAAATATCTTAAACCGAACAAAATTAACTTTCATTTAACAATCTTTAGATCAACTAATATGAAAAAATCAAACGATTCACTGACAAGGTACAGTCTAAAAATTGTTGAGTAATATTCTTTAATGTCAATATGTTTTCATAATGAATGAAGGTTTAATTAAAATTACAGGACAAGTTTTAGTTAAGTTCTTGCTTGGTCTATTAATAGAGAAGCTTTACTTGTATTATAACAACAAAAAACTTGTTTTACAACTTAATAAAATTAAGTTGAAACTACAACAATAATATAGAGAAATTAAAATAGCTGTATTAGTTGGTAGCGTGCTGGCTTATTAGTGCGGGGGTCGTGGGTTCGATTCCCACCAGAGGCACTGGTCTGTTTTCGGTACAACGCGTCGAATTCCATTGCAGCTAGTGCTCGGTTAGGGTAATAGGATATAATTTGTAATTATATGATTATTAAAATAAAAATAAAATAAAAATAGCTTTGTTTGAAAATATTGAGCTGATTTCTTTATTTATAAAAAAAATAACTGGCCTGCAAATGGAACGATTACACTTACGCATCCACTTTTCTGTAAAACGTTTGCTTAAATAGAAGAATTAGTCAGCAGTTAGCCCTAGAGTGAGCCATACAGACACCTTATGATTCGATTGGTATCTATGAAAATGCATTAGTGTTAACCATTTGTTTTAGTATTAGGCAACACAAATGTTTCAATTGAAAGTCATACTTTTTTAATCACTGTCCAGTTCATGTAAACGTATAGTGTTCTCAACATTTCATACGTTTCGTTTAACAATAAATTTGCGGTTGAATGCAATTCAACTGGTATGTTCGTTTTTCTTTATAGAATATTGTTTTTTTTTTTGTATTCTCAAAATACCACAAAGTGGTGACTTAACACGGTTTTTACTCATGCTATCATTCTTACCTCCTTGCCATCCTTTTAAAGGACGCTGTGTTGGCGTGTGATTGTAACAATAGTAAATTATATATATAATTACCGGCAGGCTTTATATTGTACAAGGTTAACTTGTGGTTTTAAACTTACACGAAATGGCAGAAGAAAAAACCTCTAACTACTGGTACTGGTCGAAAAGAACCAGCTTATCTTTATGAATATTCTGGAAGTAGTGAATGGAGCATATGCAAAGACCATCTGATAGACAAACATTTTGTGTAAAATTCAACAAAGTTAATTACAATATAAAATGTTGTCTTTTTTTATAGTGTTTTATCCTTAGGGAAGAAAGGTGGTAGTAATATGTATTTTTAGCTTTTGCTACCGTGTTACTTTAAATGAAACATCAAAGCGCTTTATTCTCTTTTTTTTTTTGTTTGATTGTAACACCTTTTTATGACTTTACTATTTTGTAAAGGAAAATTTCAAATGTATTCATTTTGATGACTTTTTATGTAGTGTTTAATGTCACACATGTATTAGTATATGAAAGAAACCAGATAGAAACAATATTTTTTAAATAAAAGGCACCAAAATGTTAGAAATTTTTTTTTGTTTTTGAATATTTAAAAAAATCACAGCTCAAGTGTTTTAATTATGCATTCATAATAATCTATACATAAAAATACAAAATTATTGTTAAAACAACAAAATCTTTCGTAAAACAAACAAACAGCACTTGATCTATATTTTGTTTTTATAGTGTTAGTATTTATTTTTAGATTTTTTCTTAGATTTTCTTTTAGCGTTTGTTTTCCTTTATTTTTCTTTTGAATTTAAAAGCACCTGCAAAACATATAACTTTGCTGTTAGCTAGCCAAATAAACTCAAATATGCACACAAATTATGCTATTCAAGAAGCTGTAGTTATATACACAGAATTGAAATTTTAGTGTTGTTACTTTTGAAGTTATGACGAATTTTACTTTTTAAATATTGCGATATTGTACATAAAATATGTTTTGTTTAAATTTATACATTTCACTACTATTATACAGTATATTCTTTTTGATAAATTTTTATTAAATCATTATTAATTATTATGATTATTTATCATATCCTTAAAGTAAATCCTGTAAATATACTGTGGGTCCTTAAAGTATACTGTGAGTCCTTGAGGTAAAATTTAAATTTATTTTTAAATTAATAACCTTTAAATTAATTTTGTGTTCTTTATAAATGTTTTGTAGTAAAATCGTACGTGCTAGAGAGGTTTTTTAAACCACAAGGATCACAGCTAGTCCTTCCCTGTAAACTATATGTTTGATTTTTTAAACCAATTTTTTTTTTATTACTTGGGGGTATCCGTTTCACTCTTTCGAAAAATGAAAATTTGTATCGAAAAATGTTAAGTGACTTCGAAGTTCGAAAGCTCTCTTATAATGTTTGAAGAGCGAAACAGAGCATAACAAGTGTTGTAACTTTTTAAGAGCTAAAAACGCTACAAAGTATTTATATATTAACTTTTTAATAAATTTGTTATGTTGAAAAGCGTGATTTTTTTAAAGTTGCATGCATTTTTCAAATACAGAAAGTCAAAAATATTTCAAAATTTATTCCGTTTTCACTCCAAACATAATTAGTGGATGGTTTTTAGTAAATTACTACTAAGCTTATAAAAATTATAATTTCAGGATTGCCATATGTCACTTTTTAAATGTGGTCAAAACCACGCTTTTTCCAAAAAAAACATTAAAAAATCGGTTAACTCACAAAAGTATATTTTTCAAATATTTTTGAATAAATATTTGTTGACAAAAATTATACAAAATTTTTATGTTTATACCATCTTCAACCGTCTAGGATTTATATTCTCTCAAAGTTTTAACTTATCACTAGAGGGCGTTTAAGGCAAAAAAAAACGAAAATTTCTTGTTCCATATCTGTATCTGCAAAATTTGGTTAAAAATATCCAGTGGATCTATGACGTATCATTAATGATTAAAAATAACTAAATTTTTAGTTATTTATTTATTAACCTTTGTTTTAATAGTAATTTGCAGTAGATTCTACTGACAAACTTTTATAAGTGCGTCATAAATATTGATATGAGCAGCAAGTTGACATCACTGTTTTAACTTTTATTGAGAGATTTCGAACATTCTGAGAGTGGTCGAATTTAACAAATTCGATACAAAATCTTCATGCAAAAAGAAGAGAGGATTTAACAAAGGTTGAGCGAATTGGGATCTCTTTAGTCTATATGCTCTTTGTATATAACTACCCATGCAGAAAAATACAATCGGCACAGTGTTGACAAAGCGTCGGCGACGGTCGGTTATGCGTTGGCAGAACGTGGGATTAACAATCTTGACAGTATTGTGCTGTTACCCTATTGATAATAGTGGCCAACCGTTGGTTTGAGCAAACTTGCCAACGTTATCAATACAGTTCAGCCTTAGTCTTCTGCATCATATTTGAATGTGTGAAATACAATAAAAAAAATGCTTCTAACTGGTTTTAATATTTATAAAAACAATATTGGCACAGAATTTTGCGGGTGGTATTGGCAAAACACATTATTTGCAATTAAAATAGTGTGTTCCTAGAATTAGTTGTACCTTTGGTAGTTATGAACACGGTGGGTTTTACAAAAATAACCGTGGTTGGCCAGTACCACTTTTTTGTACGGTTGGCTATTTCTACCTGGGTATGTATAGGACAGCCTTTATATGTATAAGAGCAATATACATTTAGGTTTTTATTACAACTTTCTTGTCATTTAATGACATTTTTTTCGTCTTTTAACGTAAGTTTTCATTGTTGTTTTCATCTTAAACTCTACCTCTCATCTCCTATCATGCGTTTATAGGGGTGTAAAAGAACGTTATAGTGGCATTTAATTATTGTTCATGTTGTTTGTAGTAGTAAAGCAGTTTAAGTATGCATGTATGTGTTTCGTGTGTGTATATATTTGAGTGTGTTAATGGTTAAAGTTTTAACTTGTTACCAATTACAAGGCAGTTTCTTTTATCCCTGTGCATTTTTTTTTTTTGTTCCTTTACAGCATTACAAAGTCATACATTAACACATTTCGGGTAGACTGAACATTTGTATATAAAAACAATTTGTATTTCAATATAAAATGGAAACAGAAGGTAGAAAAAAAACATATAAAACGCACTATTTCTTTTTATTTTAACCATGTAGCTATAAAAGTAAAAACTAATGGTAATAGTACAAATTTTTCTATTAGTTAGCGCTAGAGAAAGTTTTTTATCTCATATATAAATGTTTAATGAAAATGTTTAACAAATTTTATAAATGTTTATTTTTACTGCTAGGGTGGTTTTTCTTTCATTGCAGTCTAATTTGTCACACCCTAAAACTTTTGCTAGCAATCGCTTTAAAACTATGAATAGGGTTTTTGAAAATTAGCTTTTGGAAAAAAGTTTCTATTTGTAGTTTAAAGGACGGAAGAAGAAATTAAATTAACAAATTGTTAAATGTTTCATTAAGGCTATAGAAATTTCTCTTTAAATAGTTGATAAATGAGAAGAAAATTTCTATATTTAAAATAGAATAACATGTTTTACTAGCTGTTTGTACCCAATCTTGCCCGGGATTCAAAGTCTTTTAAAATATCCCATATCAGAAACAAATTTTTGTTTCAGACTTAAAAAAGATACAAATTTTTCTCCGATTCCTTATATTAATTACAAATTTTCAAACTTAAGCGACATCTGTTGAAAAGTAGCAATTTATAAAGCAAAATTCCTAGAAGACCATGCACACTCAGAGAAAAGAGCATCATATTGTGATGCATTGCAATCATGTTATGATTGTATTGCCCGAACAATCATAATATGATCGTAGTAAGCATATTATGTTCGTAGTTATCATATTATGATCGAAGTAATCATATTACGATCGTAGTAATTGTATTATGATCTTAGTAATCATATTATGATCCTAAATGACGATAACATCATTTTCGGTAATTATAATATAATCAGCCAGAATCATATATATGATAATTATGATCATAATATGATAAGTTCGTGTCCCCAATCATGTTCAATCATATTTTTCTCTGCGTGCATTTATAAATACAAAAACAGTTTGACTTCAAATTGCCTCTGTCCTTGAGAGGTATTTATTGACTTGCCCTAGATGTAATAATTATGATTGCTGAATTTGAATTCGTAAGAAATTAAAAATTGTTTAGCAAACAATTAATGTTGGATATGAAAATTGCACATGTTTTAGGAAAAGTGGGAGTGATTAATAAAAAATTGTATGGTAACATTGGTCTTAGTAAATGGATCGTATATACAAAGTTTTAGTGACATCCGTTAAAATATTTAAAATATAAAAATGTGTGTAACAAACACCTAAAGCATATATACAAATTTCTAGAAATGGGGTTTAGAAATGTGCCTGGAAAATAAACACAATCTTGGCGGAGATATGAGAATGAAGTGCAGAAAAATCGATCAAAATTCCGTTAAAAATAAAAAAAAATGGAGACCTTCAAATGTAAAATAAAAAATGAACAAAAAAAGTCAGCGTGAAAGTAGGCGTGATCAATGAGGATCACTTGTGCCAGTTGGAGCAGGTTACAGTGAGAAAAACATGTTTTATCTAAACTGAAAAATTAATTAGAAAATTTCAAAAAGTGGGCGTACAAGTAGGCGTTGTCGATTAAAAGTATGTCTCGATCTTACCTGGGTTTAGTGGACCACGTTTTGAACAAGTTAAAGTGAGAAAACAAATGTATCTAAAGTAAAGTTATCAACAAAAAATTTAAAAAGTGGGCGTAAAAGAAGACATGACCAATGAAAAGTATATGGTAACCTCGGCTGAGGTATAAGGAACCATGTCCAAGTTTAAGCGTAGGCCGTTGGAAAATATAAGTATCATTAAAAAGGGTGGGAGTAATAGAAGGCGTGGCCAATGAAAAGTATATGGTGACCTCGGCCGAGGTACAAGGAACAGTGTACCAAGTTTTAGCAAAATCCGTTTGAAAATAAAAGTATCATTAACAAATTCATATTTTTATATAAAAAGTGGGAGTAAAAGTGGGCGTATTAGTAAGATATTAATAGCAAAAATAAATCTGTTAATCTACAAAAATTTATTATAATTTAGGTAAATTTTAGTTAATTGAATTTAACAAATAATCTGCTTAAATCAGCAACAAAAATTGCTAAATATTAGTAGACAAAATAATATGTTCTTTATAAATCAGCAGTCTACAATTTCTGGTCAAATATTTATGTTGATTTTAGCAAAATATACTATTATTAGCATTCAACTAAATTTAAGGTAAATATTGCAAAAATTTACAAATATTTAGCAAAAGTTTTTTTCTGATTTCAGCAGAGTAAATTGCTATTTTCAATAAACTAAAATTTAACACGAATATAATAAAATTTTGTTAATTTAACAGTTGAATTTTTGCTGTTCTTAACTTACTAATTTTAGCAAAAAAAAAATTGATAATTTCAGCAGTTTTTTCTGAAACGTCGTTTCGAACTAATTTTTAGTCGATATTTCTGCTTTCAGTTTACTTCCTTTAAAGTAAAGTGTAATATTATTCAAAAATTCATGTTTAATTAAAATTATTAAAAAAGACTAGATTCGACTTCGGACGAACTCTATTTGATTTGGCCAAACGTTGCCTTCGGTCAAAAAAGTGAGTTCGCTCCGACACAAAGAGAAACGTCAAGGCTAACATGAAAAAATCTCTAGATTTCCCGCTAAAAGATAAATCATGTTTTATGCCACTACATTAAAAAATCGCAAGATTTGACTGAATAATAGCTAAATTGACAACAGTGCAATTTGGTTATTAACTAAACAAATGGTGATATTGAAATTCTACTGAAGATTGCTTTGGAGAGCTTAAAATTATGTGATTAACAAGAGATTAACAAGAGAGAACCGTTAAACAAATTCAGCCTCCTAACAAATTTTAACTCCAATTAATATTTCTTATCTTCTTTTTCCCAACGATGATTTAGTTTTAAATTTATTTAAATATTTTCAATTTCTAGCAATTTTTTCGAATTCAATATTCCCTTAAGTTAATTTTTAATGTTAGAGGTAATAAATTTTATATACCATTTATAAAATAAACTGTTTATTTAAATTAGTGGAAAACATTATAAAATATTTTATTTGCATATTAAATATGAATTAGTATAAATTATAAACAAAACTAAACAGATTTTTTTCACTTTAAATATTTAATATGTATTATGAGATGATTTATAAAATACTATTAACAATCATATTAAATAATGTAGACAACATGTTTTAAAATATTTGGTCATTAAAATTTAAACGATTATTCGAATAAAAAGAACAGGCACACATTAAGAGAGATTAAATAATAGAGGAAAGGAAAATTTTTTCAGGACTTTTAAAAAATGTTCGGAATCTGAAACATATTTTCAAAAGAAATGCTAATATTGTTGTGGAATTTTAATTAATGGCTATAAAAGTGACCTTAATTTATACACTCAAGCAGACAAATTCTCATAAAGTTCATTTTGTCCGTTGTATGTAATGTCTCGGTTTGAGTTAAGCCAATTGTCGTTTTCTTTTACGGACAACTGAAGATTAGGGTGATGCCTATGACACAATTGTATCATTAAAATTATCTAACTTTTTGCAAAAAAAAAACAAATAAAATCTAATATGACAATATCATATTAGATTTTGGACTTGAAATAGGACAATATTCTAACTAAATATATGAAAATATAGATAGTCCGAAAAAAATTTTTGTATTTTTATTATAAAAACAAAAACATTTTTGAATATTAAACAAAAATATTTAAAAACATAAATGGACTCGAGATATATTAAAAAATATATATATATTGTAAAATATATAGGGGAGCGTGGAGTAATGTGATAAACTGATTTATTTTAAAAAATTCCCCCAAAAAGTAAACCATATGCCAAATTATCTGAAATCACAAAAAAATTTAAAACAAATTATTTAAAATAAGATTTTTAATAGAAGTCTGTAGAAGTTACAGAGAAAAAGATGTAATTTTACACAAAAATTACCTAATTTCATTGTTAGTGTCCGACCGAGTATTCGGCTTCGGAGTTTGGTCAAAAAGTGATGTTCGGCCAAGTTAGGCGTTCGGCCAAATTTTGGTTGAAATTGGCCGAACACCGAGTTTTTTAAGAAATTGAGTACATTTTCAGACTAAATTCCTTAATTTCGAGTACAAATACAAAAATTTGTATTAAATTTGTTACATATGCATTTCATTTTGAATTGTCAGGTTTGAGATCATAATTAAATGTTACTATTACAAATAGAGAATGTAAGAGAAGATCAAATAAATTTGAATTGTCAGGTTTGAGATCATAATTAAATGTTACTATTACAAATAGAGAATGTAAGAGAAGATGAAATAAATCTTGTGGAGATCATTGCTACTTTCGACCCAAGCGACTAGGTTATCTTCATCCTCATTCGTTACATATTTTAGTAAAAATAAAAAATGTTTTCGTTGTCAAAATTTAGCAAAATTCACGTTTTATTTAAAATAAAAAGTAAATTTAAAAGTTCGGCTTCGGCCGAACATTGAAAATTTGACCGAAGTTCGGCTACGACTTTGGCTTCGACAAAAAGAAAGTGAGTTCGGTCGGACACTACCAGTAATAGATATAGATTTGCTAAGATCTAATAAATTTTTTACTAAAAATTTGTATTTTTTTTGCATTTTCTTTATACTTTGCAAAAATCAGCAACCAAAATTTAAAAAAAAAATGTAATTTGGAAATAGAGAATTAAATAAAACTTAACTAAAAAACATTGTTTGTACTAAAAATTAGTACAAAAACTGAAAATGAAATATAAACGTTTTGTTATTTTGATAACAGAGATGGAAATGAGATAATATATGAATATATATGCTTGTTCATGACCATATATTGGTATAGGTAATTATATATGCCAATATATAGTTCTAAATATTACCATTATTATGTCACTTAAATAACGATTTGTAGATTTTCGATCGTTACACCCACCAATGTTATTGCAAATGGAAGAATTAATTTTTTTTTTGGTAATGGTAACTCGTGCCGATTTTTTATACGAAAATGGCCCATTTTTTTATATTAAATGAATAAATTCATTAAAAAACTTATAGGGTAATTTTTTAAATCACAACGCCTCACTACTTCACTTTATTTTTTGTAATTTTGAATTTTGTAAAACACGGTGCCTGTCCGCTTTGGCTTACTTAGTTTTCAAATAAAATTGTATGAAAAACGGAATTTTCAAAATCACCTAAAGGTTACTTCAATCACTTGAACTTGAAAATAAATCTATCAAATGCATTTAAAGACAAAAACCTTTATTAAAAACACTACAAATTATAACCAGGGCAACCAGAAATATTCTCTAAAATAGATTTTATCCCCATAAAAAATACCCTAAAAACGGAAAATATGCTTTTAAAATTTAAAAAATATGCTCTTAAAAAATCGTTTGTTAAGACTTATTTTTCAGTACAGTTGGAATAGATTTTGTGAATTTTATTTCAATTGCTAACAAAAAAGGAGATAAAAGATTAAATTAACCTAAATTGGCACAGTAGTAAAATAGGAAATTTGAATTTGCAAAAATAGCTTAATTTCCGTAATCGATTTGCAAACCCCGGAAAATATTGAAAAAAGTTTTTGGCAAATTTTTTTTATAGAATATAAAATTGTTAGATAACGAAAAATAAAAAAAAAAAAACCCTGAAATATTCTCTAAAAATATGCTTTTGTTCTAAAAACCACAAAAATATACTCAAAAATTTTACTTTTCTATCAAAAATATGCCCTTAAGATCAAAATATGCAAAATTATGCTATTTAGAGCAAAATTATGCTATTTAGAGCAAAATATGCTGTAACAAATCGATGCCAGAATTCGTCAATTGTTCTGAAAAGGAAAAATATCTCATAAGTTTTTGAATACGAAGCACAGGAAAAATCATGATACAGCATATTTCTGGTTGCCCTGGTTATAACTAATTAAGCTAGAGTATCATCTGCGGCAGAATAAAAACGCTGATAACACCACTTTATATTTGTTAAACAATTTTATTTTTCTGGTTAAAAATGATCAATTCACAAAAATTTGTTATAATTTTTTTTGTTTAACTACAACTATTAAATTGGTTACGTTTTTGCATTTTTATTAAATTTGTGCGTCATTTTTGATTCCAGGCTCAAGTGGGTTATCCGATAAATTCTGAATTGAATAAGCATTTAAATTACCTAAAAAGTGAACTTTTTTTTAATCAAGTTATCTTTTAAAAAGTCGCCAGATGATGTGTATAAATTATTAGCGAAATCGGATCATTACTTTGACTACAAATGGACTTTGAACAAAAATTGAAAACAAAAAAAATTTTTACAAAAAAAACTTAAATTTCGTAGAAAAAATATGCTAAATTGTTCAGAACTCAGAAAAATTAAATTATATTAAGATTCTTTTTAAATTATTGATGAAGGCTATAAAGCAAGTACCCAATTCTGTCACTTTTTTTTGGAAATGGTCTGCTCCTATCAATTAGGGCACTAAAGATGGCAAAAAAAGCTACTTTACTCACTTTTTGTTCAGCTTCCATTTGTAAACAACGATTTCGCTAATAATTTATACACATCATCTGGCGACTTTTTAAAAGATAACTTGATTAAAAAAAAAGTTCACTTTTAAACATAAAAAAAGTTATAAGTGATAATCTGTGTTAGGATTTATTCGCTCTCACTCTTTAGGTACCCTACATAATAATTAGGATGTTCCTTAAAAAACGATTTGTCGATTTTTTAAAAATGGCACATTTATGAAAAGTATATTTTTACTAAAAATTATAAAGGGTCCGCCATCTAACGTTTTTTTTCCGATGCCGATTTTTGCCAAAAAAAAATCATCTTTTCAGATGAAGCTCATACTGCATGGCCAGCCGAGGCATGAATGAAATTATTTTCCATTATTAACCGGAAGGATTGTACTTTCAAATAAAAAAAGAAATTTGAGAAAATATTCAGTAGTTTTTTTTATAGCATTTTCAAAAAAAAAAAAGTTATTTGGCGGACCCTTTACAAACATGATTTGTAAAACCCGCCTAAGCAAAAATGGAATTGTATATAAATACAAATGGCATTGTATATGATCATATATGGATATATCTGATCACATACATATGTCCATATATAGTTCAATATTTACCATACAGAGTGCAATATATAACCATATACGTTCAGATCCAAAATTTGACAATTTTCGCTTTTAAAACAAAAAGATGTTTAGTTTTACCTTAATCATTCTTAATCGATTCATTTTCTTAATATCACCATTTTATAATTTCACCATAATACAATAATATATTTACACAAGTATTAATAGTATATGCATATGTATGATTCAAACATGAATAACAAATATATAAATATAATTGTTTGTATATGTATGTCTGCACCACAGTATATTGACCAAAAATATAAATTAAACTAATTTACTTTATAAATGTCTGCATACAAATGTGAGTGTCTGTACATGTATTATTTACAAATTACAAATACACGCAGCACGTATTAGCTTTATTTAATGAAAATTAAACTAATTATAAAAAAATAATATATATTAAATACTATATAACAATTGTACATAATGATTATAGCGACGATGGGGCAACATAAATTTTAATAACATTTCAATAAATTTATAATAACATTTATATCATTTTATAAAAAAAAATTAGTGAAATTAGTGATTTTTATAAACAAAAGTGTTTTGACGTTCTTTAAAATAAAAAGAAATCTTAAAAAAGATCCCTATTAAAAAGTGAATAGCCTACGTTTTTTATATCCCGATGAAAAAAAGTTCCGATAAAGGTATATATAAACATATATAGTCATATATACACATCCATATCAAATCATATCTCAGTTGATCCGAGAAATAGCATAACCTCATCTCATGGGATTTCATGGGATCTCATTTGATATAATTTGATCTGAAAAATGGGTTGATCTAATTTGATCAAATTATATTAATTTGATACAGTTTGACATACAATTTTATAAAACCGCGCTACTATTTTCTTTCACATTCCATATAATAATGGAACAATCATTGGATTTAAATAAAAATCATTACACTCATAGAAATAAACATGTAAAAATGGCAGAAAAAGTTACTAAATATTAGTTAAAATTATGTTTCAGAAAAAACTGCTTAAATTAGAAATTTTTTTTTTAATAAATAAATATTATTGAATTAAGAACAGCAAAATGAAACTGTTAACTTTACAACATTTTAGTAATATTCGAGTTGAATTTTAGTTAATTGAAAATGGCAATTTACTCTGTTACAATTTGCAGATTCAACAGATTTATTTTTGCTATTCTTCTCCCAGCAAAACTTTGGTAATGGGTTCGATAAAGTAATGCATTACCTTGTAATGTGTACTCCTTACCTGTATAATTATTTTCCAACAATAAGTAATGAGTTACCGATAACTGAACACTCATGGATTACCTTGTAATGAGACCTCATTACATTTTACATTACTTCAAAACATAAAATAATGACTTACCGATCATCAATTACATAATGCATGAATTATAAACGTAAAGTAATTATTAATATATACTTTTGAAAATCTATTAATGGACACATTACTTTGTGATTTTTTGTAAGCATAATGGTAAGGTGTATATTTTTGATATCACGAACGAAAACACGAAGCACAACAACTCATCTACATGTTAAGCAGTAAAATATTGTATGTATCGATAGCTTAGTTGGTAGAGTTCTCGCCTAACTAATTGTTAAATACCAGAGACGCCAGGTTCGAATCCCAGCATGAACAAGTTATTTATTTAAAGGTATTTATTTATTTAAAAAAATATCTGTAAAAAAATGTTTATGCATTTTTTTATGAAAATCTATTTATAGACACATTACTTTTTCCCACCATGTAACCATATAAGTAACCAGTTACTTTACCCCCTACAAGGTAATGAGTTACCTTGAGGCTCATCGCCTGTAAAATTCATCAGTGAAGTAACGTGTAAAGTAATGCATGAAGCCCTATGGCGATACATTACTTTACCCATGATTTGGTAATGTGTGGTTTTGCTGGGCTCTTAATAACATTTAGCAACAAAGAAAAAAAATCGGCTAAGTTTAGCAGCTTTTTCTACAACTATTTTTTTATTTTTAACATTTTTAATAATTTCTTTATATCAGTAAAGCTATATCAAGCTATATATAACTATATATACATTTTTTTTTTCGTCGAGATTGCAGACTGTTTCTTTTATGATTATAATAACAACGTGTAACTAATTAATTCTACTCTATTGCTTATTTTTTTCTAATTGTGCAAAATTTTATATTGTCTGGTAAGCAAATGTGCAACAATTTATAAAAAAAAGCAGTAAAATAAACCCTTGTCGATGTTTAGCCCCCCTTTTTGCTGTTCTTAATATTTCTATTGATGGTCATAAGTTGTCAACTGAACATTTTTCTTAACATGAGATAGGAATACCAAATCATTTGTGTATAGTACAATTTATTAAGCTCTATAAAATTGAAGTGAAGAGTCATTTTATGATCATCGTTATTGCTAACAAATTTGTGTATGTTATAAGTAGGGCAACCAAAAAACAGCCCTAAAAACAATGTTTTAAGCGCTTAAAAAAAGCTCGAAAAACAGTAAAATAAGCCGTCAAAAAATTAGCTGATGGCCCTGGCAGCCAATGCTAATTTCCTCATATTACTCTTGTATTTACTTATAAGTTTAATATTATATAAATAAATAGTGCGCCCCGGTAGGCTAGTTTGTAGCGTGCTGGCTTATCAGTGCGGGGGTCGTGAGTTCGATTCCCACCAGAGGCACTAGTCTGTTTTCGCTACAACGCGCCGAAGGCCATAGCAGCTAGTGCTCGGTTAGGGTATTAGTATATAATTTGTATAATTATTAATTAATAAAAAAAAAAATATATAAATAAATAAATAATCTAAAAATAAGAAGTAAAATTTAAAAATTAAACCGTTAAATTTAATTTCTTCATTAAAATTGTTACTACAAATACAATGTGCATATAATTTCGTCCATCAATCAAAGTTCCAATAGAGAAATTGTTTTTCTTAAGCTACAAAGTTCAAAAAATATTTCCACAAATTAATTTGTTGCCCTCTATTGCAAGTAACATTAAATTTTTAACTTTCAATTACCAAAAAAAAAAACTTCAAAATATCGATTGTCAGAGAAAAGAAAAAAAATGCCTATTGTGTAAGAAAAATAACAAAATAAGCTTACTTTTTTAATTAAAAAGTCAAATATAAGCCATTATTTGCAAAATAAGCTAAAATAAGCAAATATCAAAAAAGAAACTAAAAACAGCTCTAACAAATATAGCTTAAAATATTCATAACTTCAAGATCAGAATTTGTGTTCAATCCAAATAGTTCTATCCCTTTAAATAAAAAAAAACAAGCTCTAGCTTATCTCTGCTTGCCCTAGTTATAAGTATTTTAAAATGCACCTTGTTTAGCTGAACATAAATTTTTTATTTACTGTTTTAAAGTAACCATAAAACAGTATGAAATACATACTTTAGAGTACTTGTACAAAGTTAAATACAAATACTCACATGTGTTGTATGTTGGTTATTTCATTTTCTATACCTCGTCTATACTAGGGTAATAACATTTATCATTTTCTATACCTCCTCTATACTAGGGTAATAACTTTTTGCATTTTTTGCAAAACCTCGAAAAATATATGGCATAGTCGTGTAGGGTTTGAAAAAATATTAAGAACCATGATCTTACTTTCTTGCACCAAACGCAATGAAGTTTTGATTAAAATTTGTTCACATTTTTTTAAAAAAATGTAACATTATCAACAAAAATAAATATTTTAATAAAAAATGATTTTAGAAATTGCACTCATAATAATCCATGCTTAAAAATACAAATATATTTTTCGTAATTTTTTTTTCGTAGAATGTACAAACATTTTGTTTATATTACAAAACTTTTGTATAAAACAAATTATATAAATTTACAAATTTCGTAAAAAAATACAAACATGATTTCGTAATATTTTTTTTAGTACCTTGTACAAAAATTTGTAATGTTACAAATATTACATATGAATGTTGATGTGGTTAGAGGTCGGATTTGCAATCAGAAGGTTGCGAGTTCAACTCCTGGCCAGGACAAATTTTTTTTTTTTAGATTTTATATTTTTTTTTGTTTAATAATGTTTTTTTAAATTTCTATGTTTTATTTTTTTATTTCATTATTTCTATTTTTGTGATATAAATGGATATTTTGTATTTTGTTTAATAAAGAGGATCCTAAAACAAGTTAAAGAGGACCCGAAAACACTACTTCCACTTTATTTGCCGGGTTTAGTATGAAATTCAATAAAACAAATATTTAAAAAGATAAAATATTTAATAATAAAATGCAATTAGTTTGAAATTGTTATTTAAGTTTTTATTATTATTATTTTATTATTTTTTTATTTTGTTTTTTAATATATTATTTGATATATTTATAAAAAAATTATATTATTTTATTTAGTTCAATAAACATAGTAAAAATATTTAATGGCCATTTTACCTTTTTTATTAAATATTTGTAGCATATTTTTCTAGTTTTCATAAAAATTTCATAATATTTTCGACTTAAGTTCCTTTTTAGTTTGTTGTATTGCATCAGCTACTTTGGTGCAAATGGTAGAGGGGTATACTTCAACACAGCAGGACGTCACTGAAATCGTGAGTTCGATTCTGGTGTGGCACCATTACATTTTTTTTTTTTTAATTTTAAAATAAACCCGTAAGGTATGCACCACATTTTTATTTAAAAAAAGTTTTTACAAAACTTTACGAAATGTGATTTGTATATTCTACAAATTTTTTCGTAATGTCAAAATAACCAAAACTTTCGTAAAATGAACAACGGTTTTCGTGTATTTTACCTTTATATTATTATGAGTGTGTTTTCGGTGCAAAAGGTTTTTGTTCTGAATTGAATTAAATTAATGAATTAGAGATATTTATTCTCAGTACAATATTGTTCATAAGGTAGTGACCCAGCAAGAACAGTGACGGTCATATGACCGGTCAAATGACTGGCACTGCTGATGGAAATATCCATCAACGCGTATAACAAAGTTTCTAACATTTCTTAAGGGCAATGTGAAAACAGTAATGGAAACATTGTGTACGTGTGATTTTGCATCTTTTTCTAATTTATAAATTCATAAGTTGGAGGAAGATGCAAGATTTGCATGTGTTAGTTTCGGTCATCCATTTCTTGTAGGGGAGTGCCCTGTAACAAAAAAAAGTCATATCCCTCCATACCCAATAATAATGTACGGGTAAAGTTTAGAGTATAGACACTGCGTATAAGTGATATTGATCTACAATTGTGTTTTTTTTTTTATTTAATTTTTTTGAAATGTTAATAGCAATGGAAATAGAGGAACTATTATTGTTTCATTCAAATGCTTTTTAAGGCTATAAATTATCATTGTATGCTCTCTTATGTATTTTTTCCTGTATATTCATATATAAACAAGGTATAACATGTCTATTAGAGGAAATTACTACTGTCCCTATAAATTTGTTAATATAACTCTATAAATTTTACTGTGGTATTGGAAGAAAATTTTGGAAAAAAAATATTTTTGTTACATTGCAACGAAATGTATCTGTAGAACAGTGATGGGCATAACACGTACTATTACATTTACGCTTGTTGTGTGTTTAACAGTAAAAAAAAAATGGAGTTATGTTGCGTGGCGTGATTTTGGTTAAACAAGTGTTTAACACTGCAGGCACACGATCAAGACTTTCTTGATAGTCTTTTACATATACTGTTTGTCAAAATATGTAAAAATTGACAGCTGTGACGTAGGCTGCACGCAAGTTGAAAGCAATTTCAATATTTGTGAAAGAAAAAACAAAAACAATTTCAAAAGAATTGTAATCAGCTGTTTTCTTGAACGTAAATTGATACACTCCACTTGAAAGAGAAATCTGAAGCAAGTTCGTTTCAATTTTAGAAAGTGTGAGTGTATTGGTAAAAAAGTGTGCACACAAAGAAATAAAGTGCCAACCGAATTGAAAAGTGTATTTTAATGGTAACAACTTATTAATTCTGTTAGTACAACGATATTTACATTAGATTTCAAAATATTTTGAGTATTTCAACTAAAATTCAGTTGAATTAACCGAACTTTGTTGTAAAAACTAATGTTTAGTTGTATCAACCGTCTGAAATTCGTAAAAACCGAATTTGAGTCGTAGTAACTGAATTTCAGTTGGCAAATAGCTGAATTTTTCGCTGTGTGTGAGTGTATTAAAACTTGATAGGCAAAACTTGATCGTGTTACCGTCAAGTAACAACAATATACTTAATTGTTTTAACACAATTCGAACAAAACAACAGCCGAACGTTCGTTAGACACACGAATATGCTTACCCAGCAAAAATAAACTGGATTTGGTAAGCAGTAACTACATTTTATGCTTCCAAAATAGCGCTTCACCGCCTTGCTTATTATAAAGCAATTACGGAAGGCATTCTGTAGTGCTTCCCAAAATGCTTTATTTGAAGCAATGCAGAATGCTTACAATGAAGCAATAAAGAATGCATGCCATGAAGCATTAATGTTGTCAATATACAAAAAAGCGCTTCTAATTTCCTAAGAAGGCATGAATGTATTGCTTCTAAGAGCACATGAAAGAAGCGCTTTTCACCTGCTTTAAAGAGACATACCAATTGGGACATCGCGAACAAAAATCATGCCTTCTGGATATGCTTTGGAAGCGCTTCGTAATTAAATAATGCCTTCCGGAAGCGCTTCTGGGCACTATTTTTTGCTGTGTATAGTTTACGTGTGCTGAGCAAGGTTGCCAATTTAGCCATTTTCGGTATAGATCTAGCCATTTTATTTTTATCTAGCCATAAAAAATGGCTAGATTGTATCTAACCAATCCATTTTTTCGGTAGACTTTTTTTCTTACACGTTTTGCAGTTAATTTCATACAAACGTGCTTTAATTTTTACGATTTTCAATTTTCGACATGTACATTTTTTATTCGATTTAAAATTACCAAACATATTTGAGTTATTAGAAAAACATTTAAGTTTAATTAGTACTTTTGTTAAATTCGTGTTAATTTAGTCATTTCCAACCATTTTTTCTTCTTAATCTAAACATTTTTTAGATCAAAAGTTGACAAAAATACGAAAGAACGGTATCACTGAATTGTTGAAACGTTCATTTATTTTATGAGGCATTTTTTGTTATATAAAAAAAGTTTTTCAATGGTTAAAGCGTGTCATGTGGAAGGAAGTCTAATACAAGTAAATTTTTTTGATAATAAAAATTCCGGTGTGGAATCATTTCAGAAATCATTGATTTAATGAACATCTTCATGAATGTCTAAAAAAAAAACAATTGAAAAAAGCTAATAGAGTGCTTCATATAATTTATGAAATGATTTCATAGAAGATCAAATAATAAAACGCTTTATATAATGTATGAAACACTTGAAAATAAAATTTTGAAAATGAGATTTAAAACGAATGAAAATTAATAAACGAAAAAAATTTCTGATGGAAGTTTTTTATGATAGTTTCCTTGAAAATGACAGAAAACTTCTGTCGAAATATCGGAAGAATTAATAAATAAACGAATAAAAATTAAAAACTTTTGTTTATTTATATTCAATTTATAACGAGCTTTCAACCTCCGTATATTTACAAAAATAAAGCAAATCAAACATATTAGCTAGGTTGATACTAGTATTTCGATCTGGCTAAAGATCTCATCAGAACCCGAAGTTTTAGAATAGCTAGAGCCTATATAATAGGCAGAACTTTAACAAAAAACCTATTAATAATAAATTTTGCTCCATTCTTGTCTTCTTAGTAATCAACCACGTGGTTAGGTATTTTCCTAACAAGCATCATGACGTTACTAAACTTTGAAGACCAAAAATGTTCTATTTATATAAAAAATGTTTAGTGTGTACTCTGGCTCAAGTAATATTTTTTTACAGTTATATTAGTTTTTTGTTTTTATATACATCGAGATTATTTTTATGTTATTTTCAATTTATAACGAGCTTTCAACCTCCGTATATTTACAAAAATAAAGCAAATCAAACATATTAGCTAGGTTGATACCAGTATTTCGATCTGGCTAAAGATCTCATCAGAACCCGAAGTTTTAGAAAAGCTAGAGCCTATATAATAGGCAGAACTTTAACAAAAAACCTATTAATAATAAATTTTGCTCCATTCTTGTCTTCTTAGTAATTTGTTTATTTATTTAAAATAATTTATTCACATGACCTCAAGCCGACAATAAATTAAAAAACTAACAATAAAAAGGTCAACTATACATACTGTTAACATTAATAAATTTTTTGAAAAAAAAATGTGTGAAAATTTTCATAATGGTAATTACTCCTTGTATATAATGAAATTCTTTGTTGAAATTATTTCATTAATATCAGAAAGGATAATTATTTCAGTGTAGGGCATTTTTTTAAGTTATCTAATGCAAAATGTTTGAAAGTTTTTAAAATTTTATTTAAAAATTAAGTGTAAAAATATTTAGCTAAAAACGATCATTCTAATCACAGTAAATTGAAATTTCAAAAAAAAAAACTATAGCATACTTTGGAGCGTAAGTGTTTTGTTTGCATATGTGTGTGTATAAATGAATGAGTCATGATGGTGTAGATAAAATGTAAAGGACACTTTTTGTACAAAAAAAAAAGAAAAACAATTGGCTCATAATTTATATGATTTACATAACTACATAAAACAATGTGAAAAAATATTCATACAACGAATTAACATTGCCCAGGTGAAAATATTCATATATTAGCACACTTCAGCTTTAAAAAAATTTAGTTGTTTGGATGGTAATACAGTTTCTTTATTTTTAATGTAAATGTCAGTCATTTGTATAACAAATTTAATTTTTTACTAGTTCATTTTAAAAAAACAAACCACATCAAATGACTGTTTTATGGTTTTGATTTTACATTCATTTTTTACAGTTGTTTTTTGTTATTTAAAAAAATAAAATAAGTACATGTTTGTTTATGTTTATTATTATGGTTTATTTTTACTACAATTGTTGGTCATTTTTTGAACAGTTTAAAGAAATGACAAATGTTAGTTGAATTTAATGAATTGTCAGTAGTCTTTTCTTCAATTGAAATTTTATTTGTTTTTGACTACAATTGCTGTCGTTGAATGGTGTTGTATATACGTTCGAATCCGAAAATTGAAGGTATATGATCGTATTATGGTACATGACCATATATTTTAGGTCATATATGTTCATTAGGGTGGCATTAAAAAGTCAACTTTGCATTTTCGGTAATTTTCGCGCGGAATATTGTGACAGTTATTATAAAACGGTTATGGTCAAAATTTTAGCATAATTCGACAACTTTAATCCGTGCTCCAAAGAGGTCAAAGGTCAGATTTTAGTATTCATGTATTTTTATTAAGTAATTTTATTAAAATTCGTTTATTTGTTCTTTCTAATATTTCTTTTTTGGTACTTTCTAATATTGTTAAGAATTTTCTACAATATTTTTGGAAAAATTACCCATTATTTTAACACTTTTAAAACTTAACATATGAAAATTATTATTTGTTTAATATTTGTCTATAAATTCATCCACAAAATGTAATATAGAAAAACTTTACAATAAGTTAACATTAACCCTGTATTGTTGGGGTCAAAATTACCCCAAATTTATAACTAAGCAATATGCTAAACGTTTAATGAAGTGCTACAGTAAATTTAAATTTTAACGAAAACTACGTGGTTTTTTACTACTATTTGTTTTTGTCTTTATACATTTTTAAAAAGTTTTTCATAAAACTTCAATACCAACCAAAAGCCCAAAAAAAAACTTTAATAAATATATGTTTTTGTTGCTTCTAGTAGCTACAAAAATAAATTGAATACTAATTTTTCCTATATAAATGAAAAAGTATTTTAAAAACGTTTGCTATGTAAATGAAAAATGTGTGAGTTTTGCTTTTAATTCAGCAAATACTAGAGATGAAAATCTATAATATCTAAATATAAATCTATAATGCAATTTCCTTGACAGAGAAAGAGAATTATTTTCCATAAACATCAACAAACTTTTAACAAGATTTAAAATTTCTATAGATTTAGATCAAAAAAAAGTTAATGGCATAACTTTGAGTACTTTCGTAAAAAAAAATAATAAAAAGCGTGGACACGATACAAAGCTATATGTAAATTAGGTAACTAATGGAAGCACTAGAAATAAAATTTTCGACTTTTCTGATATCTAGACAATATAAAACCAAGCAAACTTTGAGTGCTAAAAATATTAAGTATCAAATTATCATAAACAAAATACAAAGTTCATACTGGAGAATTCTTTACTATATTTTACATAAAAAATTTGCAGAAAATTGGGGATGCAATATGATCGATTATGGTTTCCTCTAAACAAAAATATGCTGGTCGGAAAGTGTTTTATTATATTGAAAATCAGTGATTAGTTAAAAGGAACTTTCCGTCTAAAAAGTCTTATATTCGAAAGATAAATAGTCAAAAAAGAAATCTTCGATATAGAATATGACCTTATGCCGAATAGGATCTTAATTCATAAAAAATTATATGAAATTTGTTCAGTAGTGAGCAAAACAACAAACCCACAAAAAATGTTGATAATGAAATAATTTTATTAATATATTTTGAAGTTTTTGAAAGAACATTTATGACAGAAAAACAGCCTCGGGATTAGCAACCGTATTTGTTGCCAATCGAATTTTTCAGTTGCTACGGCAGAGTTTTTCGTTTGTGATAAAAAGCATTCGATTGAAACAACAGAAATTCGTAGATAGCTACTAAAAAAAGTCGATAGCTACAACCAAACCATTCGATTGACTACAATACGAGTCTGTTTTCTAAGTTAGAATACAAAACAATAGTAATCATTCGCTTACAATTTGCGAAAACGTCGCTTGTGTAAGTATCTAAAACTAAATGGGTTTATTTACGGCGAAAAGCAAAATTAGGCCATGTATCGCACAAAATCGCAATTGTTTTTGATTGCATAAAATAATGAGACCAATGCGCTGAATTGTCAAAGCGTAAATTTTAACTTTGACTTTATTGGATAAGAAGTTTTAATGGAATTAAAACATTCTATTGTGTCCATGCTTGAACTGCAAACTTTAAACTAGTTAATGACTGCGCCGAAAAAGGAATTTGTCCAAGAATACCACGAAAAAATTACAAATCATGAGGATCAGAGGCAGCATTTTTTTAAAGTAATGACAAGTTGTATAAATATTTAATATAATTTAAGATTTGCATGATAACATTTGCGGTTTTTTTTTTGTTCCTAATTGTAGACAGTTATTTTCTAAAGAAGTAAAGCATCCCATATATTATTATTTACGTATTTACTTAATACAAATTACAGATTTAAATAAGAGCTTTTAATTAAAAAGTTGAATTTTTGTGTGCATTTTTTATTTAAGATTAAGTTTAATAAAACTTTTTGAGGAATAAGTTATTTCACCCGAACGGTAAAAAAGCGGTTAATGACTTTTAAATTTTCATAATTATTTTGATAGCATATCTCAGATTATTGAAAAAATTGCAAGACATTAGGTATTTACAATATTCAAAATATAAAACTTTACGACCCTCAGGGCACAGAAGGGTTAATTTAAATTTTTTTCTCTTCTGATTATAAACAAAGAGACAAAGAAGAACAAGTGTAGCAGTTTTAAACATAGCTACGAGCAAAAAAAACAAATTCTTAAAACAAATCTTGTTCCAAATATAGAATTTTCTAAAATCTGACCTTTGACCTCTTTGGGGCATAAGAAATCGTTATCCGATCTTCCCCAATTTTTTATCATCCATTTTTTACACCGAGTGGTACAATACTCCCGGCGAAATTTATTAAAATTCCGAAAAAAAATGTCGTCCATAGAACGTAATGCCGCCCTAATGGTCATAGTTTGATATTTCCAATATTTAATAGTGAATTTTATCGTTGATCTATAAGTTTATGTGTGAGATTTTATTTGTTCGGTTTGAGATCATGACAAAATTTTTCTCTAAATTAACAGAAAAATTATAATTTTTTATGATAATTTACTTTGACTATTAGAAAAAAACACAGAAAAAGTTATTAGACACTAGCATGAATGGAATGCATTTTCTGACCCACTACGGTCTTCATCAACATTCTTCGTGCCATTTTAGTGTTAATCGTAAATATCATCTATTTAACTCACACGTTAAAGGAATTGGGTGACTTTAAATCCCACATTACTCTGTGTGTTGAGTTAAGTGGGTCAGAAAATGCATTCCATTCATGCTAGTGTCTAATAACTTTTTCTGTGTTTTTTTCTAATAGTCAAAGTAAATTATCATATAAAAATTATAATTTTTCTGTTAATTTAGAGAAAAATTTGTCATGGTCTAAAACCGAACAAATAAAATCTCACATTTCCAATATTTTTCATAAATGTAAAACAAATTTTTTTCTTAAATTTTTTTAATTACTTTCCGGAAAACGCTAATTTTGTTAGAGAAATCCCAAAAAGTAGATTGCCACTCACAATATTTTACACCTTGAAGAAAAATATGTGCCTTTGTCCATCCATTCCATAGAAAAAAGCATGGCTGTGGATTTGTCTTTTATTGGATTGTTTTCGTTGAAACATTCCGGAACTTGGTGTGGCAATTTAATTTAAATTTCAATAAATTTTAAGAAAGAAACAATCATATTCTAACAAATAGAAAAAAAAAATTATTTTGTTTTCAATTAAAAAAAACAAACAAAAAATAGGCAAGAAAATTTAAAAATTCAAAATGATAAGTTTTTTATACTGAGATTATTAAATAAGCCTTTCCCAGTACAACACCAAAATTTCATGATTATGAAAGCCGAGTAATAAAAAAATTTATTTTTTTTTTTTCTTATTAATTAATAATCATATAATTACAAATTATATACTATTACCCTAACCGAGCACTAGCTACTATGGCCTTCGGCGCGTTGTAGCGAAAACAGACCAGTGCCTCTGGTGGGAATCGAACCCACGACCCCCGCACTGATAAGCCAGCACGCTACCAACTAGCCTACCGGGGCGCACAAAAAAAAATATGTTTAAGATATGAGATGTATTTATGAAATTGCTTTCTTGCTTATTTTTGTAATATTAATGAAATATAAATTTTTTTTTTTTTTTTTTAATCTGTATTTATTTGCAATCTATTTACAATAATCTTAAAGTTTTAGATTGCTATTTTTGTTAAATATCTATGTTTGAATATATAGCAGTGCCCCATAACTGCATCCCATAGGTCGATAGAAATATTAAATGAATTTAAACATAATATATTTTTGCAAAAAAAAAAAAATCTGTTAATTGTATTAACATGTTATGCTCGTTGGAAATTATCACTGTAAAAAAGATGAACATTACAACACTATTAAAAATAATATATTTTTAATATCAATAAAACGTAATTGGAAACAAAAATTGAACGTTTTTATTAGCGCGTCTTTTTTGAGTTATAACGGTCGTACTGCGACTTGAAAATCTGACTAGCCATATATGAAATTTTTGTTTGCATGTATGAACACATATATGTTTCAATACATAGCATACATCTTCATACGTTATGAGATATCAAACAATGTATGCTCATACATGGAATTATGCATGTTCATATATTACCATATATTATCATTTTCACCTGGGTGGTTATAATTTACTATCTATAACCTGCAAATAATAGTGTAAATTCCATAGTAAAATACACAGCGAGAATTTTCTTTATGAATTTTCTTCATTACCAGTTTTATGAAGCTTTTTCATTAGGCGTGCGAAATTTTTTCAGAAATAAAATGAAATTTTTAATAAAATTGTATGAAAAACTTCATTAATTTAATGAAAAGTTTCAATGGACGAGTTGCAGTTACATTTTGTAGATATAATGCAAAAATTCATTGCTATCATGCAGATAGTTTTCTCAGTGTATGTACGTATATGTTTACATACTGGTAATGTATGTGATATTTTTTTTTTAATATTTTTATAATAAACAATATTTATTATAAGCTTTTCTCGAAAGACTTTATACTTTATTTTAGGATTTCTTTTTTTTATGTCTTTTCGTTACAGGTGTCCATGATTATTCATGATAAAATTCTTGTGACACATTTTGAACACTAACTGAGACGCCAACTACTACGACTACTGATACTTGAGTGTATTGTATATTCTACATAGAGTATGACAACAATATACACCTGCTTATTGTACGTGATTTTGTCATTTATCTTCAACTGAGTATACAGAGGATATGTATAGCAAATGTAGTCCTACAAAATTCAAAAAATAAACAACAAAAAAGACAAGTGTATACAAATCATCAATCTTCTTCTCTTATTCTCTTTCTCTTTATATATATATAATTCTTCTGAAAGTGTGTTAGTAACTGAACTCCTCCTTAACGGCTGGGCCGATTTCGATGAAATTTTTTGTGTGTATTTGAGTTGGTCCCTGGATGGTTTAGATTTACAATTGACCTATATAGGTACAATGGGCGTGGCACCTCCAATACGAAGTAAAAATTTATTATTGCATATCTGGAGTACTATTATAGTGGGAGTCTTCAAACTTTGTGTGAGCTACTTTGATAATAATGTGCATAATCTTGCAAAACGTGGCCGGGATCCAAGCAATGGGCGTGGCACCTCCCATACGAAGTAAGAATTTATCATCGTATATCTCGAGTACTATTACAGTGGGAGTCTTCAAACTTTGTGTGAGCTACTTTAATAAGAATATAAATAATCTTGCAAAAAGTGGGCGGGATCCAAGCAATGGGCGTGGCACCTCCCATACGAAGTAAAAATTTATAATTGCATATCTGAAGTACTATTACAGCGGGAGTCTTCAAACTTTGTGTGAGCTGTTTTGATAATAATATGCATAGTTTTGCAAAAAGTGGGCGGGATCCAAGCAATGGGCGTGGCACCTCCCATACGAAGTAAAAATTTATAATTGCATATCTGAAGTACTATTACAGCGGGAGTCTTCAAACTTTGTGTGAGCTGTTTTGATAATAATATGCTATTTGTTGAAAAGTCATTAGCCTTAAATACAATTTTAGGCAGGACAACGTCTGCCGGGTCAGCTAGTTTTGTATAAAATATCTATACTTTACATATAGAAAAATATTTATTACTCCAAATTTGCATATGAAAGGATATTGATTTGTTTCCTCTATGTATGTAGTTTGTATTGGTGTAGGTAACTCTTCTCTTGTATTTGTTTCTTTTGAAATTTTTTTCTTCAACACCTGTATATGTATTTGTTTTCTATTTAGTATAATGTTTAAAAATATTTTTTTTTTAATTTAGGGCCTCAATGCAGGATTTTAGGACCGCAATGAAAAATTTAGATTATTTCCTATTAGATTAAATTAGCAAAATGCAGCACAAAACCGCTTTGTTGAAAAATTGGTGTATAGGCTTTTATTCCCAAAATCACAATTTAAGCTTAATTGAATGCACAATTTAAGCTTAATTGAATGCACAATTAAGGCTTTAAATAATATTAAAGCACAAAATAAAACTTAATTCATATGTATAAACGCACAATTTAAGCTTTAATTAATATTAAAGCACCATTTGAAATTTTATTTTTAAAAAGGACAATTTAATCTTAAACTTATATAAAAGCTTAATTTAATATTTGTGCAATTGCACAATTTAAGCATTTATTTATACAAAAGCACAATTCAAACTTTTATTTAAAAAATGCACAATTTAAGCTTTTATTTACGTGAAATCAATATTTAAGCTTTTATTTATATAACATTACAATTCAAACTTTAATTTAAATAAAAACGCATTTTAAGCTTTAATATAAAAGCACAAAAAATAGATTTAAATAAAAGCACATTTACAGCTTTAATTTAAACTAAAGAACCGTTTAAAATGTAATTTATGTAAAAGCAAAATTTAAGTTTAAATTTATACAAAATCACAATTTACATAATATCCCAATTTATTTTTTAATACAAAAGCAAAACTTCAGTTATATAAAAGCTCGGTTTTAAACTTTGATAATGAAGCATTTATGTTTTAATTTGAATAAAAGCACAATGTATGTGTGAATTCTCATTTATATAAAACACAATTTCAATCTTGATTTATTTAAAAACTCAGTTTAAACTTTGTTAACGAACCATCTACATAAGTTTAAATTTAAATAAAATCTCAATTTATTAATATAAGTTTTAATTTAAAAAAAGCGCAATTAATTGATTGTGTTGTTAAATCACTCTTTTACCTTTAATTTATATAAAAGCAATTTAAACTTTGATTTACGTAAAATATCAGTTTAATTTTTAATTTATATAAAAGCAGACGTTAAGCTTTAATTAATATGAAAGCACAATCTTAGCTTTAAATAACAACTGAAGCTTGAATTTAAATAAAAGCATAATGTAAGCTTTAGTTAATATAAAAAAATAAAATGTCACTTAAATAAAAACACAACTAAAGCTTTAATTTAAATTAAAACCCTATTTAAATCTTTACTTCCCGGACAAACATTTTTATATATGCATCCATAAATGTTCAATGTATGTTTGTACATGCTCATAAACATGATTTTATGTCCCTAATACATACATGCTTACACATCTCCATACATGTGCACTAACGAAATTTGATTTTATGAGCATATAAGAAAATTTTTACCTGGGTTATGTAAAAACAAAATTTGAGCTTATATTAACACAAATTCACAATTTATGCTTTCATTTATATATTCGTTATTTAATGTATATGAAAAAGCATAATTTGAAACTTGTTTTATGAAAAAGCTCAAGTAAAACTTTGTTAATAAACCTTTCTGGCATGTGATGAAAACCGATTTAACATAAGCAAAAAACAAAAATTTGTTAAGTTAATAAAGATTAATATTAAAATTATTTGTATTATCTTTAATTGAGTCGGGAATATAGATTTACATCTTTTAATCTTTTCTAAATTAACAACAATGTAAAATAATCGTTTTTTATCACATGACATATTAAAGCTTAAATTTAAATAAAAGCACAATTTAAGCTTTGATTAATGTTAAAGCGACATTTAAGCTTTATATAAAAGCATAATCTAAGCTTTAATTTTAATAAAACAACAATTTAAGTTTTAATCCCATTAAAAGCACAATTAAAGCTTTAATTTTAATAAAAACACAATATAAAATTTGATTTAAAAAAGCTCAAATAAAGCTATAATATAAATAAAGCTTTTCATTAATTTTAAGAAAATTATCGTTTCATTTGTGAAGAAAATTTTCATTACTTTACTAAAATTTTTCAATATTTTTCGACCACTAAAATTCTGTCTGTGCATGCAAAACTGTGAATCAGATTAAGAGTCCTAAGTACCAAAAATTTGTTCTTATTGTGTTTAGAATTGACCTAACTTAACCCATTACCGCCCAAATAATATCTGCTGAATAGTAGGCAAAATCGTCAAATAGGAAAAAGTGAAATCAAAATTGAAAAAAGTTGAAAGATATACTTGTAAATTGCCAAGGAGCCAAACAGCTCCTCTAATCGAAAAGTTTAGAAATTCGGTATTGCAAAACTTTATTCACGAGGTTTAATTAGTACCTGAACAAATAATAAATAATTAATAATACATATCATATCACTATAAATATTGGACAAATAGTTCCAGAGAAAATCCCAAAAATCTAGGTGTCCTCATATGGGTGGCCGTTAAAGGGTTAAATTGGGCCTGCATTCCTGCATACGACCCTGTGTACACGTATTTGTATAAAATAAACATTTAAATATACACTGAAAATAATAACTTTTCAAATTAAAATAAATTGTTTATAACATTTAGCTTAAAACTTTTAAAATGTGATAGTTAAAAGTTAGTTAGAAGTTTTAATATAATTTCCAAAAAAAAAATTAAAAATCTATTACAACCCTTATTTTTTTGAGTGCAGATATGTACGTGTGTCACCTTAAAATGTGTCCTTTACTGATATATAGAATTTTGTTTTGTTTATTTGTCTGTCTGGCTGTCAGTTTTATCTATTAAATCACAATTTAAATAGTTAGTAAATAGAAATGTTACACAAATTGGCATATAATTTAGAATATTTAAAAAAATATTTGTGGATAAAAATAAAAGCACATACATTGAAGTATGAGTTTTAAATTTGTTTATAATAAATCGTTATACAGGAAAATTTCTAAGAAATACTTGTATAAAAGTGTCATCTTGCCTTAATTTGTAAGCTTTATGTACACTGGAAATCCTTTCTTAAAAATTTTTTTATCAATGCACTTACAAAGTTATTTTCGCTAAAGGGAAACAAAATTGTAAATATTTCAAACTTTTTTAAGGGGGGACATGACATAGGCCGTTTTTTGAAATCGCCTTTTTTATAATTTTGTATTTTAGTAAATATTCTTAGATTCTAAGCAAAAAAATTTCATGGAAAAATTCCTACGGGTTCAAAAGTTACAGCCGGATTAGTGAGAGCGTATTTTTAATTTAGGAGGCTACAGCATTGAATTTTTGCAAAGGAAATGATGCAAATCGTTTGAAATTCGCCAGAGTGAAGGCATATGAAGCTTCAAAAGAAGCCCGAATTGCTAAACGATTGCAAAAAACTGTAAGAAACAGCAAAACACAAGATAACGAAGGCATACAGTACGAAGCAGGCATGGCAGATTGAAGGTAACCTTTTTTTTCTTTGTTCACAAACTTTGAACGCGTTTATCTCGAAACCATGTTTTTCGTACTGGTTGCGGCACTAGCGGGTTAATTTTTTGACGATTTTTTAGTTTTTTAAACTTGATTCGCTATCGTATGACACGAGCTTTTTTTAAAATTTTTTTTCGATTTTTTATGAATTTTTAAAGTCAATATTTTTTTCGAAAAAAACACACTTTTAAATTTGGAACATCACCAAAAATTGAAAAAAAAAAATTAAAAAAAGCTCGTGTCATACGATAACCAATTTTGTTAAGATTTAAAAAAGTCATTTTTTTCCAGATCGGACAATTTTTGCGACTCCCAGCGCTGCAACCACGAGGACCCGTTTTTTCTCTGCCGCCAGTTTGGAGCTCCATAAAACCATGTTGGAGTGAAAAATATATATTTTTTGAATTTTTTTTCTTGTAATTTGTTCAATTCTCTACAATAATAAAAAATGTTTGCTTTTGACTGAGTTATGAATTTTTTAAAAAAGGTCTGTTTTCTCTGCCGCGAATGTAATGTCCCCCCTTAAGGACATTATGTTTCTAATCTAGCTTTTGTTGTACTGAAAATGTTACTAAATCTTTTCATCAATTTCAAAATTATGTACACTGAGAGTATTCTCTGCATGTTATTAATGAATTTGCATAGAAGCACTGAAACTTGTCCATTGAAACATTTCATTTAACTAATTAAAGATTTCTTAAAATTTTGTGAAATGAAGAATGAAGAATTTTGTTAAAAAACTAGTTTCATAAAAAAATATGAAGCGTTTAATTAGTTTTAAAAAATTTCACGTTCACTTAAGACGAAAAGTTTCATTAGTTTGCTGAAAATTTTCAATATTTTTCGTCCATTAAAATTCTCTTTGTGTTCCTACTCTCTCTCTTTGTGTTTCCTACAGTACAATTTAAACTGTACTTTATTAACTTTGTTTTGCGTATCCATTTCGTAAAAAGGCTAAGAGCTTTTTTACTTTTTCCAAATCTATTTTTCTTTCAATACTTCTTGCAATCATCAGTTTTTTTTTTTAACTCTACACAATCGACATTTTGATGATTGTCTGACCGAATTAACACATGCCTCCAATAAAAAAACGCCAGCAACAAAGAGCAACAAAGAATTCCTTCCAATAACAAACAAAAATGAAATACCTTTTTGAAACTTTAACATCAATGACAAAACATTGTATAAAGGCTAATTGACAATGTAACACAACAAAAGAACATCAACAGAAATTTTATCCCTTTAACTTACATACCAAGAACATGATTGAACAATCAACAAACAATAAATTAAAAACGGAAGACATAAGAATATAATGGAATGGGATTACAAAATGTACTAATAGAAAAAATATGTCAAGATGCTAATTAGCTAATTGCATTAATGAATAAAGCTTTAATTTTAGTAAATGTAAATGCACATTTTAAGCTTTTATTTTAGTCCATTTAAACGCACAATATAAGTTTTGGTTTACAGCCATATTAAAGCATAATTTAAGCTTTGTTTAAAGGTTTTATGCAAGCTCAATATTAATGTCTATATAAGGGTTAAATCCAGCTAATAAAAATAAAAACCTGAATTGAACTTTAATTTAAATCTGTTTAAAAGCACAATGTAGGCTTTGATTTATGTAAAACTACTATTTAATATTTAAGATTTTGTTTAAAAAAATAAATACGTGTGTAAAAGTACAATTTAGGCTTTAATTTATATACATTTAGGATTTTATTTGTATAAAAACACAATTAAAGCTTTGGTTTATATAAAAGCGCAACTTGAATTTTTATTTATGTAAAAGTGGAATTAAAGCTTTGATTTATGTTAATGTATGATTGAAACATAGATTAATGTAAAAGCACAACTTAAGCATTGTTTAATATAGAAGCTCAATTTAAGGATCTGTTTTTTAAAAGCACACCTTAAGCTTTGACTTATATAAAAACTGTTTTAACCTTTACATTACATTTACATTACATTATACAAGAGTACACTTTAAGTTTTAAATTATATAAAAACACTTTTTATGGTTTGATTTCTGTAAAAGAACAATGTAAGCTTTTATTTATACAAAAGCACAATAACAGCTTTAATTTATACAAAATCACTTTATAAGAAACATTGATTAATGTAGAAGCACTATTTAAGGATCGGTTTTTTTAAAAGCTCACCTGAAGCTTTGACTTATATAAAAAATGATTATACAAAAGTACACTTTAAGTTTTAAATTATATAAAACCACTTTTTATGGTTTGATTTCTGTAAAAGAAAAATGTAAGCTTTTATTTATACAAAAGCACAATAAAAGCTTTAAATTATATAAAAGCACTTTATAAGAAACATTGATTAATGTAGAAGCGCAATTTAAGGATCGGTTTTTTAAAAGCTCACCTTAAGCTTTGACTTATATAAGAAATTATTTAACCTTTACATTACCTTTACATTATATAAAAGCACTTTATAAGTTTTAATTTATATAAAAGCACACTTTTTGGATTGAGTTGGTTTATGTAAAAGAACAATATAAGCTTTAAGTTACATAAAAGCACAATTAATGCATTTTTTTATATAAATTACAATACAGTAAAATCGGGTTAAGACGAAGGGATCAGGAAAGTTTAAGTTCGTTATAAGAGCGGTTCGTAAAAATCGGCATAAAATTTAAAGAGCTAATTGTGTAATTTCAAGCTCATATTTAAAGCTTAGATTTAAGTTAAAGTAAAACTGCATTTAAACTTGGATTTCAGTACATATTTTATTGCCCATTATTAAAGATTAGATTTAGGCCCATATTTATAAAAACACAAACTGAGATTTAAATGAATTTAACACACAAATACAAGTGAATATATACAACCATGATTCATGATTCATATTAAAGTGAATAAAAAACCATGATTTAAGTATTTATAACTACACGCTTTAGGCAGAGATTAAAGCGTTTATAAAATCACGATTTAGGCTGATATTATAATTTTAATAAAATCAAAATTTAAGCTGAGATTATAGTACAATTTAAGCTAAGATTATAGTATACCTATAGTATACTTATATACTTAGTTTGAATACTGTTCTCCATTATGTTAAAAATCTAACATGATATTGTCATATTAAATTTTATTTGTTGCTTTTCAAAAAGTTTGATCATTTTCATGATAGACAATACAATTGTTTCAGAGTCATCACCCAAATCTTCAGTTGTCCGCAAAATAAAACGATAATTGCTTTAACTCTAACCGAGACATTACATACATTAAGCCAATTATCGTTTTCCTTTGCGGACAACTAAAGATTAGGGTGATGCCTATGAATTAATTGTATTGTCTATCATGAAAATGCTCAAACTTTTTGAAGAGCAACAATCTAATATGACAATATCATATTAGATTATTAAGTTAGAACAATATTCTAACTTAATATATGAAAATATAAAAAGCCGAAAAACAATTTTTGTATTTTTAATACAATATTATATTTAACAAGATTAAAGCTGAGATTAAAACCTTAAAACCTTTTAAAACTACACAACTTGAGCTGAGATTATAGTCTTTACATAACCACAATTAAATATGAGATTAAAGTTTATACACTCAGAATATTCTAACTACATGTAGGTCATTCGGGTAGTAAACAGTAGTAGTTGTTTTACTTGTTATTGTAGTAATTTAAAAAAATAACTAACCACAAATAATTTCAAAAAATAACTAACCACAAATACTGTATTCCTGTAACAGTTGCTTTGAGTAGTTATTTTAGTATTTTAATAAACAACTATCAAAACAGTAATTTTGCGGTAAACAGTTAATTGTTGTTAGTTATTTAAAAATAGAAGATTATATCGAGTTTTTAAAAATTCTCATTTAGGTTATATTTGTTATTATTGATATGTTCATAATTTGCAAATAATAATCATTGCACAATTAAAGGTCGAAAAAAAACATAATTTTTATTTTTAATAAAAATTATATCAAACTTGTTTAAAAGACAAAGTACAGTCTGTGTTGTTTATAAACGTGTATTGAATATCCACCAGAGGTGAACCTTGCACACAACAAACAAGTTTTAAATTTATTTTTTGATCAATGGTTATAATCTTTAACTTCAAGCTCATATATTAGTTCTCATGTAGTGAGTAAACTAGTTTATATGAATGTTTGATGTTTGGCATGGGATTGTTACCGCTTTCAAAACGTATTCTGATGATGGGAACCTCGAAACATTCCTGAAAGGGTCAAATAATAAGTTTGAAAACAAAAAAACTCTATAGATTATTTGTTAGGACAATATCCTAATAAAGAAATATAGAGTATGGCCTCGAACTTGAATAATTTTCATTTTCAATTAGAAAATTTTATTTTATCTAAAATGCATTGCATTTGAAATAGGATGTAGGAAATACAAATTTTTATTATAATTAAAAGGAAAAACTATTTTTTTTTTATTATTAAAAAATATTTTGAAAATACCGAAAAAATAACTGTTAAAAACAACAACTTATGTAGTCATTTTATATTCATTGTTTTTATTGTTTGGTTGCTCGTTTTTATGGTTTATGCATTCATTTCAGATAAGTTGTTTTTCACCGCTTCGTTAGCCGTTTTTACTGCTATTGTAGTTGTTTTATCAATAGTTAATAATGCCTACATGGTTAGTCATTTTTATGACAAATCCAATCATCGCCTTTTTGACTACATTTTAACTGTTATTTTTAGTCATTTCTACATTCTTATTTTCCTGAGTGTTTAAACTGCAATTAAAGTTTAGATTAAAATACCATTAAAGCTGAGACTTAAACAAGCTGCGTTTAAATTCTTAAAGAACAGTTAAAACTTTGAATCTTTATCCTAATGTGTATTTTTTTTAAAACCAATGTGTATTGCTTTAAAAAATATGAATTTTTGTTAACACAAAAGTAAATTAAGAAAATTGGTTTTAAAACAACTGAATACTATGTATAAAATCCCTTTTTAATGCATTATTTTTAATTAACTAACATGAGCTGAGAATAATCCTTCCCTCTGCCTTGTTCTGTAAACATAGCTGACATGTTGTATAATTATTTCTAATTAAACTTTTTTATTTCATAATTAAAATCATAAAAACGTGAAAATATTATTTAGAATCATACATGATCATAAAGCTGATGCTATTACACACATACGAGAGCAAAGACAAACAGTTTGTGGCATTTAAAAAAGAAGAAAAAGATAATTACATATTCTTAATAAACTAATCTAGAATATGACATTTTTTGCCAACCCTAAAAAAATGTTTATTTAAACTTACTTAGTAGAACTGAAAAAAGTTAAAAACTTGTATTAACAGTTGAAATCAAAACAGGAGCATTGAAGAGAGTTAATTTATTAAAATGTCTTATATTTCTGTGTTTAGAATTATTAAAAGTCACATAAAAATTTATTTTTAAAAAAATTAACTAATTAAAATCCCTATTTTTTATTATGTATTTCTCACAATAGGGTTTTCTCTCATTTTTATCCTTCACTGTACAATTATCCTTAAATAAGTAAAAGCTTTGCTAACATGAAAAAAAAAACAAAAATGAAGAAGAAAAATTGTAGAAAAAATAAATTCTCATAACGAGATATGCACGCAATACAGCAAAAATTATAAACTATTTTATATGAAAAACCCACTACATATTTACCACTCGAAGGCAATTTATGCATGCTGACAAACTACAGATGTCAGAAGAAAACCGAAAGAGGAAATGTGTGTTAATTTTCCAGCAAAAGTGTAAAATGCCACAAAATATAAGGATCACAACACAAACACTCTCTCATCTTCTTAAAACAAAAATGATATAAAAATAAAAAAAAATTATATTTTTGATAAAATTGTTTGAAAACTAACAAAAACAAAATAAATGTTGCACTTTGTTTTATTTGATGCATCCATGAAGTAAGCAAATAATTGCTTATTTCCACATGACAACACAATATGTATAAAACAGACACGCAGAGGGGGAGAGAAATAACATGAAAATGAATAGAGCATTTAAACAAACTTTTACACTGACCTAGAATGTAACAAACATGCTATGTAACGTATGAGTGATATGAAATAATTGAAATAAATTCATTATACGCCACCGTTTCAGAAATTATTTTTAGATTATTTATTGCAAAAAGAAATTAATTTACAATATCACAGAATTTATGTAATTTTTTAAATAAAATTCAGAAGTGACCGTTTTTTTTTAATACATTACAGAAGTTTCGACTTTTTTTAACTGAAAATTTTATTAATTATGAGCAGGCCATCGACATGCACTAAAAAAAATCGAAATTATACGCTTAAAATTTGCAGTAAAAACTCCTAATTTTTTTTGTTTTTTTTAAAGAGAAGAAACTCTCTGGGAATACTTTCTATTTATTAATGTGTTGTTTTCTTTGGAAGGCTATAGTGAAGAGATGAAAGGTGGGGAAAGATGAAGGGCTTCAAACATAACAACACTGTAATCGCGCGAGATGATAATTCTTAAAACAGTTGTTGCTCGCCACCTGATTGAGAGTTGGTGAACTGATTAAAGCTTTTTGGTGCATAGCCCTGATTCATTATATTACTTCGGAGGGGTTAAGTGTTATGGGAACACCGAAGGTGGGCGCTGCGATACATATGACTGATAGAAAACTCATACATATAATATAATACATATAATATGCGCTTAAAATAAACATTTAAATCAAAATATGTAATAAAAACTAAAAATATACACTAAAAATCCAAAAAAAAATGAACCTAAAGTTTGTGGATTTTTAAAAATTAGTGTTTTATTGAGAGCTTTGGTTTAAAAACTAAATCCAATGTAAATGTCTAACAGACAACAACTACATGTTATGTTAAGGGTTACAAATTTGTTTATTTTTAGTTGCAACTTAATTTTAGTTTTTATAAAATATGTAATTAAATATGCACTACCATGTGCTTTTATATCAAAATATGCAAAAATATGCATTTATAACAAAATATTTAAAATTATTAACCAATAAATAGATGAAATTTTGTTGCAAATTCTTTGATTCGGAAAAGTATTTGGTCAAACTCGATTTTGGGCTACTGACCACAAATATGCATTTCCATAAAAGTCGCTGTTCTGATTATTAGTTTTAATTATTTTTGAAAAATATTTCAAAATAATCCTATTAAAGCTTTGAATTATCTAAAAACAAAATTTAGGCTTTGGTTTACATAAAAGCACAGTTCAAGCTTTAATTCATATAACAGCACAATCGAAGCCATAATTTATTAACAATCAGAATTTAAGCTTTAATTTATTTAACAGCTTGGTCTGCTTAAAAGCACAATTGTATAAGCATTAGTGTATATATATTTAAAAGCATAATTAATACTTTAATTATCATAAAAACACAGGCTTTGCTCTTAATTATTTTAAGCTTTAATTTATTTAAAATCAGTTTTAATTTGTTTAGTAGCACAACACAAGCTTCGATTTGTGTAAAAGCACAGTATAAGCTTTGATTTGTAAAGAAGCAGAATTTAAGCTTTGATTTAAAAAAAAAAAACAAAATAAGGGATTTGCTTTATAAAAGCACAGATAAAGTTTTGACTTATAAGTTAAGATTTAATTTCCTTCATAGCATTATATAAACCACTTATTTTGAGTTTGAGGTATGTGTCAATTTCCAAAAAATTTTATATCATGAAGGGGTTCCATAATATTCAATAGCTTCTATTTACTGCACAAAACTATTATAAACTTAGTTTTATATAAAAGCACTATTTCAGCTTTTCTAATTAAAAGCTAAATGTAAGCTTTAATTTATTTAAAAGCGCAATATATAATTTGCTTTTATAAAAAGCTCAGTTAAAGTTTTGATTTATATAAAAGCACAATATTAGCTTTAATTTATTTCACAGCACTATATTTAGCAATTTTTGCAAATATCAAGTTCTTCATCGCATACCCGTAAGACCATGAAAAAATATTAGTATTAATAGTACTTTTTCACGATCGTTGAAAAAGTTCACGCACCAAACGCGATGAAGTCTGGATTTTGGTTTTTCTTTTAAGTATAAAAAAAAAACATTTATTTAGTTGCAAGGTATTTAGAATTTTCTTATAATTTCATTAATACAAAAAAATCCGCTATTTAGATGGAAAGCGCAAAAAAATGGCGATATTATGACGCTATTTAGCGGATTTTTTAAATGAATTCAATTTTAGTGTTAAGTGGAAGGTGCTATAGTAATGATTTTTATTATCAGTACAACATTGCACATAGCATGGTCCGATGAAGAAATTTTGAAAAAAAAAAAAGTTATAACTCTAATGTATAAACTTTGGTTTATATAAAAGCACAATTTTAGCTTTTATTTGTATAAAAGCTCAATATAAGCTTTGATTTATATAAAACCAGATTTACATTTATATAAACTCACAATATAAGCATTATTTTTTTTTTTTTTTTTGAAAAGCACAAGAAAAGTTTTGATTGATTTAAAAGAACAATTTAGGAACAATTTTAGCTTTAAAGTATTTTAAATTCTTGTTTTAGCTGTGGAGGTATCTCAACCCGGACCCATACTAAGGAATTGTAGTTGGTTTAAGCTAAAAATTAAGCGTAGTAATGCATATTTAATTTAGGGGACTCAGAGCTATTTCCAATATACGTTATCGTTCGATTTGTATGCATATTTTCCCGAAGGTCTTTATTCCCTATATTTCAAATTATTGTAATATGTGGCAACTCTGGGTCAACGATATATACTATATGGGTATCAAAATATTTCGTTTTCTTGACTACTTTACCCCGTTGTACAAATAAATCAAATTTTCTTAAATTTCAGATATGTTTTCACCCCAATTTTTAACTCTTCAACGATAGATTGAGCAGCTAAAAAACGTGTATTTTTTGCTCCTCTACAAAATATCCAAGGTTCATAAAAACCTGCGTGCTCGGGCCGGAAATATCTCACTAGTAAGTTTTTGGATATCAAAATAAGAAATGAAACATTATAAAGATTCACCATACTGAAGTATTGGAAGAAATAGAATTATACAAAAAATATTAAAGTGCAAAAGAGAAAGGAATATAATCCACTCTGTAACGTACAGTATTTCAGTATTTTGATTATATCTTAAATATTAACGTAAGTGTAAATGTGTTGAAACTTCACCCCATTCCAAATACAAATTTGCAACACTGCATATGTGTGTATAGGAAAAAAAAACCAAAATATCCTGCATACATGCATGTTGTTATATTTTGTTAGCCTCAACATAAAATTCTTTTTGGTTTGTTACTTTAAAGAATTATGGCTGACAAGGGAGATATCCCCACCCGAACCCGTGAATTTGAATGAATTTTGAATATGTTGTAGACGTATATTTTTATAGCTTCCCAATCACAAGTTTAAAGGTTAAAAAGTGGGAGGAAAAATGAACATCCAGAAAAAAGATCGGTTGGAATTCGTTCAAAACCATTAAAATTAATTTGATAGGACGTTGTTTTATTTCGAACTACACTCAGGGAACTTCTGCTTTAAAAATATGTAGTTTTTTCGATTGTAATACAGTTTCTTTATTTTTAATGTAAATGTCAGTCATTTGTAGAACAAAATAAATTTTTTACTAACCTTGTAGTTCATTTAAAAAAACAAACCACATCAAATGACTGTTTTATGATTTTACATTAATTTTTTACCGTAGTTTTTTATTTAAAAAAATAAAAAGAAATAAATGTTTATTTTTTACTAACATGCGGTTTATTTTTACTACAATTGTGGTTTATTTTTTGAACATTAAAAAACGACTGACAATGTTAGTTGAATTACTGAAATGTAACTCGTCCTTTCTTTAAGTGAAGTTTCATTTGTTTTTAACTAAAAATGTAATTTGTATTTACCTACATAGTGTTCTAAGTGTACCAATAATCGATTAATAAAGCTAAAATACTGTACTGGTAATTAAAAAGAGGGAAAAGGAACTAAAAAACAATGCTATCATCAAACTGCTGGTATTTCCAATCAACTTTTTAAATTAAATTCGGTTAGTAATTGTGTACGGTAGAAGCAACCATTTATTTAGTAATAATACAAAAAAGTTGGTACCATCTATCAAGTTTATTAAAAAGTGGTAATAATAAACTCGGTAATCAAAAGTGGTAACTGTAAATAAGGTTTTCACAATGAAATATACAATTAAATTAAGGTTTCAATAGAACCAACCGAATTGTGGATTGCATTGTTTATAGAAGATACTAATGATTATTGTTGGCAAACAAATTTTAGACTATGTTTGTTTTCCTATGAAAATATTTAAATTCAAATTTAGCACGGTGGTGTAATGGGTAGAGCGGCAGTCAATTACTCTGAGTTTCCGAGTTCAAATCCCGCAAAAGACAAACGCAAAAGGATTTTATTTTAATTGAAATAAAAAACTGAAATGTTGAAAAATCAAATAAGCCAATTAAAATTAAATGTGATTATCAGTAGGACAGAGGACTATTAAATATTTTATGATTATTTATGAAATGTTTTAAACTTTATTCGACTACAATTCCTTAATAATGCTCTAGGTTTAAAGTCTTTACACTCATAGAAATAAACCTGTAAAAATAGCAGAAAAAGCTAATACAATTTGTTAAAAATTATGTTGCAGAAAAAGCTGCTAAAACTAGCAGATTTTTTGTTTTTGCAAAATATGAATAAAATATGAACAGCAAAAATAAAACTTTTAACTTTACAAAATTTTAGTTATATTCCAGTTAAATTTTAGTTAATTAAAAAAAAGCTAATTAGCAAAACTTTTACTAAATATTTGTAGACTAAAAACAACAAACAAAAACTGTAATATCTACAAAATTGTTTCTATATTTACCTTAATTTTAGTAAATTGCAAATAACAGTATACTTTGCTAAAATCAACAGAGATTTTGGCTGAAAAATTGTAGATTACTTATTTCAAAAGGTTTAATTTTATTTACACTCAGAAAAAAAGTTTCTTGTTTGTTCTAACTTTTAGTAAAATTTTTTTATTTTAGTAAAATTTTTTTTCTATTCTGATTTTACAAATTACTAAATTTTTGTTGCTGGTTTTAGCAAACTATTTTACTAATTTTTGAAAACCAGTTACCAAATTTAGCATAAATTTTGCTAATCACAACAAAAATATATATATTTTAAACAAATTTTTTTTTTTTACAGAGTTAAAATTAAAATAATGTTCATCTATTAGGAAAATAGACTAAAAGATTAAAAAACAAAGTGGTTTTATTTTATTTTTTAATTTTTATTCTATGAAGTTCTTTTGGATGTACAAAAATTTAACAAAACTTTTTGCTGAATTTAGCTAATTAATTTCAAATTGCAGTTTACCGAAATTTTACTAAAATTTTCCAACGCCTTTCATCTCTAGTCGGGATGCCTTCCTTGAGATTTTATTTATTTTTAGTATTACAACACGTCTCCATACATTTTGACTATATTTTTTTGAACCAAAAAAAATATATATGAGGGAGTTTTACAAAAGCGTCCCTATTTTGCTTCTGGTCAGTTTTACAGAATATTTGTTACTTTATTCGTATGAACAACATCATGCAAAAAAAATAAATGTCCTGTGGTAGTTTTATGGTGTTATTTTTTAAGCTTTTCGTGTTAAACATCAAAAACCCAAAAAAAAAAAACTAAATAACAAAATATTTTATTTTAAATTGTTAGGAAATGTTTACACTACCATTATTCAGTTCTTTTTTACAACTTATAATAAATAGTGTTTCCTCTTTTGCTTATTTTTGTTGGTTATTTGTGTAGTTTTTTTTTTTTTTTGTGAATACGAAAAGAAATGTCGTATTTTGTCAATGTCACTCTCACAAAACAATGTTAGGAAATGTGGTTTATTTATACTCGTTTTTTTTTTTTTGTTTGTTGTCCTATAGAACGGAAATATATGATTTTACGGTTTATGGTCCTTATACAAATGCAACTACACATTTGTAAATAGTAATATTTACATTAATTTATTTTTCTGCATTTTTGCATTGCATACAACAAAAATTTTTAAATTGATTTATACTTTTGATTATATTGAGAAAAAGTCCACATTTTGTGATCACTCAAAAATCACAAATAAAATTTGATTTTTAAAAATATATCGTTGATTGATTATTGGAGAGCCGCACCGACCAAAAACGATAAAGAAAGTTTACAACAAAATTATTAAATTTCTACAAGATAGGTTTTCTTTTTTGTTTGCTATATCTATAGCTGCATTTATTATAAACAATAGTGTTAATTTTTACGACTTTCTGCACGGAGTATCCAGAGTTATTAACAATTTTTTAAAAAAAGATTTTTTTATTATATGGCCTATAAGCCGTTTTATCACAATTTCATTGTTTTTCTTTCAAATAGGTCAAAAGTTTTTTTTTTTCTTTTAACCATTATAAAACTAGGTTGTCATAGTACAAACCAATGCTTAAACTTTTTTATTGGTTTTTGTTTTATATGCGTTGCTTATTTCAAATGTGTCAAACCAAGATTGACGAATAATGTTTTTATTTTTCTATAGAAAGTTTGACTCATTGGCCAAAAAGTGGTCAATACACCATACCAATGTTAAGAAATTTGTAAAAATAGGGATACGCAGCACATATGGGGCTGGATATCTCTTAATTGATACGAGGTATTTAAAAACGGATTAAAGATTTAGAAAGAGGACACATTAATCATATATAATCAATTCCTAACTCAATTTTGCCAGAAATGGTCTATAGGTCGCACCAATATTCATACGACGATATGTCAATTAAGGAACACTTATAAAAAAGTTAGTTCAAAGGTTTGTTAATCGGGTTGCGATTCAGTTGATTATTTATTTTTTTTTTTAATTTTATTAATTATTTCTGTTGTTATCGTTTAAATCAATTATTTAGCTAAAGTTATTAGTTTTCTCATTTTACCTCAAGTTTTTAGACCTAAAATTTCGTAATTCTTGATTCTCAAATTAACAAATTTTGCCAGACAATTTAAACCGCAACTGTTTTCAAAACATTATTTTTATTGTGTCTTTGCTTTGAGTCTAGTCTCGCTTGTAGATGGCATTTTTTCAAATATTTTTTATTTTACAATCATAAAATAGACTATATCTCGGAAACTAAGCGAGATAGAGAAAAATGGATAAAAAAAATCGTTACTCCGTAGCTAACAAGTACACTCAGTTATTTGTGTAGTAATACGTTTGTAGTTATTTTAACTGCAATTGCAGTTTTTTCGTTTTTTTTTTTGTTATTAAACATTTGATTTTCTTTCTTTGTTATTGAAGAAAGTAAACAAAAATGCAATAAAAATGTAGTCTAGTCAAAAACGACTATTTATAAGGTACAAAATGGTCTTTGTAAGCTATTTCGGATGCCTAGACACATTCAGATTGTATTGATATGTTCACAAAAGTTGTTCAGATTTACAATGGCTACAATTTTGTCATATACTGTTAGTGAAAAATTATGAAAAAAAGTAAAAAAAAAAATAATTTTCTCCTATATTTTTCAAAAAAGTGCAGGAAAAAATGATTTTTTGCACATAAAATGTTTATAAAATTTGTCCAGTAGACTCTTCAATACATTATAGGCAAATATAGTTAAGCAATATCATCTAGTCTGAATTAGCTGTTGGCCAAAAACTGAGGACACCTTTTTATGAGTGGTGCACTGATTTTCAAAATCTTTTGAGATCCATAAAAAAAAATTGTAGTCAAACTGGCGAAACTGAGTACAGGTCTTCATTTGTTGCACTGTGTTATTATTTATATCACATTTTATTGTTTACCTTGTATAATTTAGTAGAAATTTGTAACCGATTATGGTCTTCAGGCTAGGTTATTGAAATGAATAAATAAATTAAATTAAAAGCACTCTTCAGCGTCTTTATCCGCCAACGAAAGAGTAGGAATATTTAAAGAAAAAAATGTTACCATTATTTTCCAAAAAATTTAATAAAAATTTCAAAGATAGAGCTTATAATTTTCATGTAGAGTTACTCGTTACAATTTTTATTAATTTTTTAAAAAAGAAATTGAAGTCTAATTTTCAATTAAAAAAAGGCTACAGAATCAGGGATTAAATGGGAATGTAATTTAAAAAAATATTTAAAATCTAAAGTATTTTTTGTAGATAAAAAATTTTAAGATTTCTTTGTAGGAGAAAATCATGAGAATGTAAAGGTTTTTACATGGCTTCTGAGATATGTACTCGTAGTTTGATAATAGAAAATTTATGATTGGGTAAAATAAATGTTTCAGAAATACTTAAATTAACTTCATGTATAAAAAATGTTTTGCTTTTTCTATCAGAAAATGGCAAATAATATAAAATTGCAGATTTTGACAATTTAGTTTTTTTTTCCACGTTTCAAATAAAAATTTTCAACTTTCCTTCCATAGTTTTTGTCATCTCCAGAGGAGACAAATTTGCCTTTTTGATTTTTCACCGTTGAGCTTAAAAACCGCTTTTTCTTAAGATTTGTAATGTTTTTTTCTCAACATTTTTTGATTTTTCTTTTAAAAAATTTAACTTTTTGCATCTTTCGAAGTTTTGCTAGTTTTGCTTTTTTTCTAATATTTTTTGCCATAAACACAATGGATTTTGCCATTTTTTGTCTTCTCTGGTCATTACAAAGCCCACAAAATTAGAATGTGTTATTGCTAAAACCGGCTTAGAGTTGAAAGTCTTTTGCAAGACATAAAGCCGGACTAAATAAATATTAAAATGAAAGAATTAGGCCAACTTTTGAATCCATAAAAAGTTCTTTGAACATTTTTCTAACTTGATTAAAAAAAATATAACCTTATTCCAAAAATAAGTTTTTTTTAAATAGTTTTTTTTAAATCATTTGGGGTTGATTTAAATGCAAAATGTAGTTATTTTTAGTGTCCGTCCAAGTATTCGGCTTCGGAGTTCGGCCAAAAAGTGATGTTCGGCCAAGTTCGTACTTCGGCCAAATTTCGGCTTAACTTGGCCGAACTCCGTATATTTGAAAAAATTGAGTACATTTTCAGAATAAACTTTTAAGTTCTAGTGCAATTCGTTACATATTTTATTAAAAATAACAAAGTTGAAGCATTGCCATTTTTTTCAAAAGACAACATTAAAATAATTGAACTTATTATTTCATATTTTTGAAAGAAAATTGTAAATTAGCTTTTTTTGAGATTTATTCATGTTTATTCAAATTAAAAAGTAAATTTAAAAGTTTGGCTTCATCTACGTCTTCGGTCGAACATTGAAAATCTGGCCGAAGTTCGACTTCGGGCAGATTTTTTTGTGGTGTAATGGTTAGCGCGTTGGACTGTTACACAGATGGTCCCGGGTTCGATTCCCGGTGACGACACCAATTTAGAAAAATAATATCTAATATCTATGAGTTTTCTATCACTTATATCGTCGGCTTATTATTGGTTTGACACATAAGCCAATAAATTGTTATCGAGAAAAACGATAAAGAAGACACACTTATTTTAATTTTTGTATGCAAAATCAGCAGGTAGGTCAAATTTGTTCCTGGATATCTCTGACATGATACGAAATAACGAGAAACGGGTTTCGTAATCAGAAAGAGGATATTTACATTATATACAATTCATTCCTAACTTATTTTTTTCAAAAATGGTCGATGGGTCAAACCAATAATAAGTCGACGATATGTATCGCTGCGCTCACCTTCGGTGTTCCCATAGCACTTAACCCCACCGAAGTAAAATAATGAATCAGGGCTATGAAACAAAAAGCTTCAATAAATTCGCCAACTTTACATCAGGTGGCGACCAACAACTGTTCTAAGACTTATCATCTCAATTACAGTGTTGCCATGTTTGAAGCCCTTCATCTTTCACCACCTTTCATCTCTCCACTATCCCCTTTCCAAAGAAAGCAACACATTAATTAATAGGAAGAATTTCCTGAGTGTTGCTTAAAAAAAAAATGAGTTCTGTCGGATACTTGTAATTTTAACTTCCAAATGTTTAAATGTTAACTGCCATTTGCAATTGATTCTACCTACATAATATTCTAAGTGTACTGCTATATATAGTCTTCACAAAGTGAATGAAAAGTTTCTTAAACCTCAAGAGAAAAAGCTTGATATTTTTCATGAAACTATTTGTAATGAAATATTTGCATTTGTCGTATGAAAATGTTAATAACTTTCATTTTGAATTGTCAGGTTTGAGAACATAATTAAAATGTTACTAAGGGGTGATCCAACCACAATGCACGATGTTAATTTTGAGTCACACCTTAACGTCAAGTTTTTTGCCCATTTCTTTGTTTCAGTGTTTGACAAATTCAACCATGGAGAGGTACACAATTGAGCAGCGCTCTAAAATTGTTGCAGCCTTTTACGAAAATGGGCGTTCAAGTTAAATTTGGTCGATATTTTATTTCACACATAATTGTCATAGATCCTTCTATCGTAATAAAAAATATTAATATAATTCTCGGAAAACTTTTTTGTTTTATTTCCAATAACATCGTGCGCTTTGGTTGGACCACCCTTTATTATAAATAGAAAACGCTAATTGTTAATAAATGTAAGAGAAATACGAAAACAATCTTGTGAGGATCAGCGCTAGAGGGCGTGCTGCACTTTCGACCTAAGCACCTAGGTCATCATCAGGCTCATTCTAATCAACCACCGACAAGAACTCATCATTTGATCTGGTATACATTGTATATCAACCTACTTTACTGAAAACACAATTTTTTTTTAGTTAATTACCCGAACAATATGAGCTATTTTTGTATTTTCTTACAAGTTTAGCTAACAGCTTTTCATCGTAAAGCTTTTTTAATTGGCAGGTATGCTAGTCCAACTGCTAATGTTACCATTATTGGGAACTAATTGGGAATCGGGCATGTATACTAATATTTAAACACAACATATTCTAGTTGATTATTTTTTCTATTAAATTTTACATTTCATTGTACCAGTATGTTTGGTTTGAGAATTTAATAAACAAAATGAAAGTTTTCATAAAATTTTATGGAAAACTGCATTAATGAAAAGTTTTATTGTACAAGTTCCAGTGATACTTCACTGATAATTTTCTCAGTGTACAACCATTTTTAAATAAAGCATCATAATTTTTATAAAATCAATGATCTACCCAGTGCATAGACTTTTGAACCGTTGGTAATTTCTGAATGAATCGTACTGGGAAAACGTTGGCACAGTGGTCTAGTACAATTCTTTGCCCTTGTTTCTTTTTTATAGACCACTGAATTTATTATAAAACAAATATTCGGAAAACGCTTTTTGGAAGCGCTGGCATTACATCAGACAAAAATGGAATTAAAAAAAAAATTGTTAATAGTCAGTTTTTTATTGTTATATTTTTTTAATAAATTAAAATTTCTTTTTAGGACGAGATTTTAAAATATCAGTTAAACTTGATTTAGTTAAACCGAAAACGAATTTCTGCCATTTTAATGTTTATTTACAACAATTTGTCAGAACAACGTTTTCTTATTTAGAATTCAAAAAATTTTAAATCCTTTGAAACTGATTTTATAAAAACTGATAAAAGATCTGTGACTTCAAAACTCGAGTCTGACTTCCCAAAAAGTTAAAAAATACAATACAAGTTGGCAGCTAAAATATTTTAATGGTATAAATATGTATGTTGCAATGTTTATCTGTCCGCATGTCGAAAATTTCATTAAAAACTAGAAAATATTAGAAAGTTTTAATCTAAGCTGGAAAATAAAATTTTTAGTTTTTCCAAAAATCATTTTTCCTGATTTATAGTATTTAATCTGAAAAAATAATTTAAGAATATTACGAAATCTGGATTGAATGTCATTCTGGATATATAACAAAAATATGTTGGTCTTTAAAAATAGTTCTAGATTTCCTTTGAAACGCTTAAACATTTTTGATAAATGATGTCAAAATACAAGAGTATATCCTTATTGATTATTTTAAAATTCGTATTAAGCAAAATATGTAGTTTTTGTATTTCCAGGAATTTTACATTAAACCTTGTTGCAAAACACATATGGGGCAAGGAATTTTATATAGACTAAATATTTATACGAGTCATCAAATTGTGTAGCAAATGGCATCGATTTGTGGTTGCATATTTTGACAAAAGTTCATATTTTGAATTTTTATCCATATTTTTTACTTTATTATGCACATTTTATCCTTTTTTGGTGCATACTTGTGAATATTTAACCGCATTTAATAAACTCCCATTTTTATTTTTTAGTTAAATGAAATTTCTTTCCCTAATTTAATCATTTTAGATACGAGGGCAACATTGCTCCCATCGAGTAACACCTGTTAATAGACTACTGTCAAATTTTGAGCAAGTTCCTTCATTTACTTTGCGTTTAACAGCTGTTCAAAACATACAACCTCGTGGATTTTTTTTTTTAATGGAAAAAGTGAATTTCAAGTGCTCATTAAACATTATTCTTTGTGAAAAAAAAACCGTCAATCAAACCAAGGAAAAGCTTGATAAATACTATGGGGACTCTGCACCATCGATTTAAATGGTTGTGGTCACACAAGTACAAATGACGCTGAAAGTTCTGGACGGCCAATTGAGGTCAATATACCCGAAAATGTCGAAAAAAGCCACGATATGGTGTTGGCCGATCGAAGAGTAAAAGTGCGTGAGATTGTTGATGCCATAGCCATTTCATATGGCAGTGCGGTTTCGATTTTAAATGATCAGTTGGGTTTAAGAAAGCTGTCTGCAAGATGGGTGCCGCGTTTGCTCTCAATTGACCATAAACGTAATCGTGTGACAACTTCAAAGGATTGTTTCGAGTTGTTTAACCGCAATTCGAATGATGAATTGTAATGGATCCATGTTTCATCCACAATGGCAAAATTCCATGAATTGGGCTACGAATTGGTACCTCATCCGCCATATTCTACGAATTTAGCCCCCAGTGACTATTTCCTATTTCCAAATCTAAAGAAATGGCTCGGTGGAAAGAGATTTAGCTCCAACGATGAAATTATTGATCAAACAATTACCTATTTTATGGACCTTGAAAAATCCTATTTTTTGGAAGGCATACAAAAATTGGAGAAACGTTGAACTAAGTGTGTTGAGCTAAAAGGAGATTATGTTGAAAAATTATTTTTTTTTTTTTGCAAAAAAAAACTGTATTTCATTCAAAAAGTCACAGACTTATTGATCCGCCCTTGTAACTAGGCATAATATCTAGACATTAAGTTATAAGGAACTTGTAGGGTAGGGTGAAACTCTGTGACTATAGACGTCAACCTTACTATAGAATGTCAACCTTACAAAAAAAAGAAAAATAAACTAAAAATTCCAAATATCCAGCCCTGCGTCAAAACAATGCAAAAAAACACTTTAAATCCTGTAGGTCAATTTAAGACAACACAAGTTAATGGTTCCATTTAGACCTAGAAAGGATCTCCATTATATTTAGCAACACAAATTTTAAAATATAATGCAAATTCTCTATTTTTTCAAATTACATTGAAGTGCGCTCAATTATATTTCACTTAAACTTTCAATGTTTTTTCAAATTTTTGTCAAAAATATTAATCGATTAAAAAAATAAGTTTTAGCATTGAAAATTTATGGATCAAAGATTACACAGGCCGAAAAAATTTGATGAAATTTTCTAGTCAAGAATCAGACCTCAGAATATCCTAATCGTGTCAGGTTTTCAAGATATTCTAACCTAAAAGTGAAAAAAAAACATGTGTTTGTGGTACATTTGAGGTCCTGTAACATCCAGACTAATTTTTTTTTTTTCAAAAAAGATAGTTACGGTATCTAAAACTACTACTCCTCCCCTATAAAATTCATCTGGATTTTTAAAAAATCTTTTGCCAAGCTTTTCCCATTTTTGTTCAAATTGAAAACTATTGTCGAGCCCAAGGGGATTTCCGACACTGTATCCTAAACCATCAGTTTCTGTTAAAGAGTGTTTATTTTAACTCTTTATTTGTAATCTCCGACAAAAGAAATTCCCGTAGCTATTTTACAGCACATCGAAAAGTCGATCACTTTTATCATGATGGCATTTGGTATAGGTGTTGACCCTTTTGTCGCTAAATTTTTCCAGAATGTCAAATTAATATGGAAATATCTGTGGTTTAAGATAAACTTCGGTAATTTTTAGAAAAGTTACTCGCCCTTAGAGAATTAGGATTAACTTGTCTAGAAGTTAGGCGAAATGTTAAAAGAGGCATTCGGGGAAATGCAGATTTTTTGTCCCCGAGAGTGAAAGGTTGAAGTCTTGCTTGAATGATAGGGAACTATCCTTTAACAGTAAGAATTATGTTGAAAGGCACAAATCAGATTGGATGGAAGCTCATTTTTAGGACTACAACAAATGGTTACCAAATCCTTATACAATTTATAATGAAGCACATGTACGATAAATATACTCTACATCTTATGAGACAGCAGTTTTTGGGGCAGATTACAATTTCACTATAGCGAGATTTTAAGTGGAATTATATTTGGCCAACGCAATATAAGTTAATATAATATGACTTACCTTTGTACTTTAGCATTACTACATGAACGGAGCTGTCCCAGATTCATTGTGTTTGTAAGCGTTGCCCCCGGCAATCACACAGGCTAGTCCTTAACTTTGTCTTTGCATATTTTTTTATTTTGTGTTTTTAAGTACGCACTAAACACAAAAATGTTAATACCCGGCATATTTAAGTTTACACTTTTATGATTTCACTTTTTTCACTTAAATTGTTCACTATAAAACACAATAAATTTAGATTTTACTTGTATTTGATTTTTAAATTAAACTTTATTATACTGAAAAAATGTTCAACTGTTTCTCTTTGCTTGTTATCAGTAATGACAACTTGGTGCTTTTGGCACTATTTATGGCGCCAAAATATAATGAAATACTGAGGTATTGAAGATGATCAAATCAAATTCTAGAAATTTAGTAATCATTCTGAGATTTCTAGTAATTTACAGAAACAAAGAATTTTAAAATTGATTTATCTTGCTGTCTTTTAAGACTTTTTAAACAAATTTCAATTGTGATTTTTATTGTTAACAAGTGTACATCACTGTCTCTCATCTCTAGAAGCAGTATAATGCTGTTATTTTATGACAGCGTTGCCAGCACAGATAACACATATAATCTGTGGCTGCCAGATTAGGAGAATTGTTTATAAATTGTGTATTTCAATCTCAATGTAGGAATAGATTTTTATGGGAAGTAAGTTGAGGGTTTTATAATATGTGTGTTGAAAATGTTACTACTGTTTTCGGTTTTTTTGGTATGCTTTTAAAAGCTATTTTATTTCGCAGTAAACCAAAACCAAATTTTGCAGATTAAACAACATTTGTGGGGATGTTAGGGGATTTTAACTTGCAAAATGAGAGCAGAGAACATGAGCTTATACATTTCTGGCAAGACTGTTGTGTAAAAGAAAAATAAGCCAATTGTAACAGTGCTGCCAGCCCAATTTGTGAAAAACATCGTCAAAACTGTCATTTTGATAATGAGAAATCATCAAATAAAAAAAATCGTCAATCCTGAAAATATTTTTATGGCATTCACACCTAAAGGCAAACCCACGCTCTTTGCCAAAAACGAGTGTAAATTAGTATAGAACTTTTGTAATAGCATAAAGAACTTTAAAGTGTAAAAAAATTGTAATTTCTTCGATATATTTTTAAATCTGTGAAATTCAGTAATTATAATTTGTTTTTGATATTCCGTTTTACAAAATTTAGGCTTAAAAAACAATAAACGTTACAAATAACTCTTTTGTTAATTTCTAAAGCACCAAATACACTTTAAATATTAATGCTCAATTTTTCGTTTTTGTTCATTATTCTAGTACCATATGTGGTAATAGATTAAAGGAAAAAAATCGGGAAATTGAGCAATAATATTTCTAGTATATGGGCACCTAAAATTTATTTATATTGTTCGATTGAAAATTAAATTTATTTTACAAAAAACTATCAAAAATACAAATTTTTAAAAATGGTCATATTCCATACAATAATTTTTGGTAAAATGAATATCTTATCAAAAAAAGTCGTTTTACCAAAAATCGTCAAAATGAATACAAATCTTCAAAGTTGGCAGCGCTGGACTGCAGTTTTTTTTTTAATTTGTGTGTGTCAGTCAGTCTCTTTTGCAAATGTAATTGTTAAAAAAAAAATTCTTAATTTTTATGTACAAAAAATTGACAAATTTATTGTAATTAACCAGAAACTTATTAAAAACAATAAAGAAAACGTTTTTAAAATCAAAAAGTTATTAAAAAACTAACGAAAAATCTTGTAACGACATAAAATAGGGTGTAGTAATTGTAAAGAAAAAAATTTGGAGAAAAGTTTTTTTCGACACCTTATTTTTAACAATGGAGGCAGTCCCACGACTGCATATGCTTTGGTTTCCAAATAAATCCAGTCCGGAAGGTACTTCTTTTGCTGGTTTAAAGAAAGTAAGTAGAAAACAAATTCCTTTAAAGGATAATTGTAATGAAAATTATGATTGTAAATTGGGTAGGGGAAGGTAGGGGGTTTAGGGGGTAATTGGAAAAAACTGACTCATCTTTGGTTTATTACTTTTTATGCTTGTTATTTGTTTTTATTATTCTTTGTTAATAATTTTATTTGATTATCTTTTACCTTTTTATAGTACATTGCAGAATTTTATCAAGAGAATCCGGATAGCTATTCCAAAGAGCTATATGCTTTGGAAACTTTACGCAATCAAGCCTTAAATACACCCAAAGATAATTGCTCCATACTCAAACGCTATTTTTGCCAATTGGAGTCTCTTTTAAATAGATTTCCCAAATTGCGCGATAAAAAAGTTATCTTCCAATTCACCTGGAAAGATTTGTACAATAATAAGGTACAAGAATATAATGATATTGGCTATGAACAAGCGGCTGTACTATTCAATATTGCGGCAGCTCATACTCAGGCTGGAGCAGCGGTAAATCGTACCGATATCGAAGGCATGAAATTGGCTTGTACTCACTTTCAATGTGCAGCCTGGGCTTTTGGTGAGATTAGGGAACGTTATATTAATATGGATGAATTTGGTGATTGTTTTACCACCGAGCTATTGGTGTTTATGCAACAAGTCTCATTTGCTCAGGCCCAGGAATGTATATTGGAAAAATCTTTAATAGATAATCGTAAGCCTAATATTGTGGCAAAAGTTACTGCCCAAATTGTTGTATACTATGGTGCTGCCTTGGCTGCTTTGTTAACTGGGGGTGATGATGGCCCCATTTCACAGGTTGTCGAGTCTTCGGTTTATAAGCAATGGAAGAAATATGTTCGTTTTAAAATTTCTTATTTAAATTGCATCTTGTATTTGTATCAAGGTCAACATGCAGAGGAACAAAGAAAAATGGGCGAGAGATTAACACTATACGAGGTGAGAACAAGAACTTCATACAAATAATATAAATATAGATTTATAACACATTCTTAATAAAAAAAATGCACGTTTTTATAAAATATACTTTTTTTACTAAAGGTCTTTTTAGATAAGGCATAAGAGCTACTTTTCTATAAAAAGTACTTTTTTTATAAAAGGTACTTTTTAAAGGCATTTTTTCTTACAAAAGTTACTTTTTCTTATAAAACGTACTTTTTTTATAAACGTTAATTTTTATAAAAGGTACTATGTTATAAAAGGTACTTTTTTATAAAAGGTACTTTTTACAAAAGGTACTTTTTGATAAAAAAAAGTACTTTTTATGAAAGGTACTTTTTTATAAAAGATACTCTTTTATGAAAGGTACTTTTTTTTAGGAAAGTTAATTTTTTATAAAAGGTACTTTTTTATAAAAGACACTTTTTTGAAAAAAGTTCTTTTTTATAAAACGTACTTTTTTATAAAAGATACTTTTTTTTATATAAAGTACTTCTTTTTAACAAAATGACTTGAAAAGGGTACTTATTCATAAAAGGTGAAATTTTTTACAAAAAGTACTTTTTATAAAATTTACTTTTTTATAAGAGGTGTTTTATATAAATTGTACTTTTTTAAAATGTACATTTTTATTTAATGTGTTTTTTTTAAAAAAAAGTATTTTTTTTATTAAGGGTACATTTTTATAAAAAATTATTTTTATAAAAGATACTTTTTTAAAAAGTACATTTTTATTAAAGGTGCTTTTTTATAAAAAGTACTTTTTTAGTACATTTTTATAAAAGATACTTTTTTTAAAAGGTACATTTTTATTAAATGTGCTTTTTTATAAAAGGTACTTTTTTATTAAAGGTACTTTATTATAAAAGGTAATCTTTTATAAAAGGTACTTTTTTATAACAGGTACATTTTTGGTTAAAGGTAATTTTTTTAAAAAATGTACTTTTTTATAGAAGGTACTTTTTTATAAAAGGTTATTTTTTTATAAAAGGTACTTTTTAATAAAATTTAGTTTTTATAAAAGGTATTTTTTATAAAAGTTAATTTTTTATAAAAGTACTTCTTCATGAAATGTACTTTTTTATAAAAAGGTTTTTAACGCACATTTTTATAAAAGGTATTTTTATAGAAAAATCCTCATAATTTAAAACTTTTTAAAACTCCTTTGAAATCTCAATTAATATAATATATTAATCCTTAAAAAACAAATTTTGAGAACTTTTTTTTATAAGAAAAATCCTAAAAATAAAATTCTTTTATAAGGGAATGTTTGCTAACATCAAGTTTTTGGGCTATATAAAAAAAAAACTAAATGATATATTTTAAATCCAAATACATCAGCTTATAGGCGAACTCTTTGGGCATTTTTTGGCTTTATATCATTTTCTTGTGGCATCTAATATTAAACATTTTATTACAATCTTTAAAACTACTAAAATGTGGACCTAAATATAAAAAATCTCTTAAAACGTATAAAATTGTTAGAAAATTATGTAAAATCGACGAAATTTTGTACTTAAATTAAAATTTATTTAAATTTTGTTCATTAAAAGGTTTTATGTATCGTTTAAAGCTGCTGTAGGGGTTACCCTATGCAATAGTAACTGAATGTTGCTTTTATACGGTCCTCTTTAGTAAACAAACATAGTACCACATTTGCGAACATTATAAAAAGTTAATTAAAATTTTTTCTTCTTATTTATTATATTTTTTATGAAATCAATTGAAATTGTAAACACAATTCTTACAGTTTGAGAAAAAAAAACGAAAGATCAACTTAAACGAACTGGCCATATTAGCAAACATTCCCTTACCGTATATCCTTTTCTACTATTTAATTTTTATTATATTTACTTTTCAGGCCGCTTGGGAAAAATTAGAAGAGGCACGCAAAGAAGCTAAAGGTTTGCCTGATTTAAAAGAAATCACCGAATCGCTCATATTCACAGCCGATGTTGTTGAAGGTAAACGTAAAAATGCTAAGAATGAAAATGAATTTATATACCATGAATCAGTACCAGAGCTAGCAACCATTAGTGCTGTTCAAGGTGCCAATTTAGTTAATGGTATAGGATTTTCTGCTACCGATCCAGAAATAGCAGGAGAAGATATATTTTCACGTTTGGTACCGATGAAAGCTCACGAGGCCAGTTCTATGTATAGTGAGGAAAAGGCTAAATTATTAAGAAAATATGGTGGCAAAATTGAAGAAAAAGATGGTGAATTAGCTAGCTATATGAGTTCTTTAACTCTTGATAATCTCAATATAAATGAGGAAAAAGCCAATAAAATACCGCAGGGTATAGTTGATAGATGTGCTGCATTAAATGCCAATAAAACAGCAATACCAGAATTAGTACAATCTATGTCAAGACTAGCGGAAATTTGTGGTGATGTAGAGGCTAATCTTAATGAAATATCTATGATTTTACAACAAGAGGAAAAAGAAGAAAAAGAGTTTCAACAATTGACCGGTGTACAACGTACTCCCAATGCTCATATTACTGAGTTAACAAGAGAATTTCAAAAATATTCTGAGGCCCACAATAGGGCTGGTGAATCTAATGATACTTTACGTAAGGCTATGGAATTACATATAAATAATTTAAAAATCTTAGCAAAACCTTTACACGAAATACAACAGTCGGTACCAAAATTAAGTTCCGAACTCAATACAGCTGAAGTATTTAAAGATGTGAAACTGATCGTAAATAAGGTCAATGAAATGAAGGCTCAACGATCACAATTTCATGCTGATTTACGTATTGCTGTTAATGAAGATGATATTACAACAAAAATTATAGCCCACGATTGTGAAGAAGAACTGCAGGGTTTATTTGATCGTGAATTGGCAAAACATGAACGTTTAACCCAGTTGTTAGATCAAAATCTATTGGCTCAAGAGAATATTTTAAAAGCTCTGACAGAATCATATGCTAAGGCAGCACCTGTTTTGAAAACATTAGCTGATGTTAAACATAAACGCGAAAGTTTTTTTTCCTCTTTGGCTGCATCTTATGATGTCTATGAAGATTTGTTGGCTAAATCGGTTAAGGGTTTAGAGTTTTATAATAAGTTATCAGGTGAGTTGTAAAAATAATTTCTAAGGACTTAAAGAACAATATGTAAAAAGAAATGTTTCAGATTCTAAGGCAGAAAAAGACTTAGATTCTGAGACATTTTTCCTATAGAAAAAATCTTATATCTATAGAGGAATTCTCAAATTGTGAGACACTTTTCTTAACAAAAATTCTCAGATTCTTAAGACATTTTTTCTATAGAATAATTCTCAGAATCAGACATTTTTCCTATAGAAAAATTCGCAGAATCTGAGACATTTTTCCTATAGAAAAATTCGCAGAATCTGAGACATTTTTCCTATAGAAAAATTCGCAGAATCTGAGACATTTTTATAGAAAATTATAGAAAATTTCTTAATCTGGGACATTTTTCCTATTGAATAATTGTTAGATTTTGAGACAATTTTTCTATAGAAAAATTCTTAGATTCTGGGACATTTTCTTATTGAAAAATTTTTCGATTCTGAGACAATTTTCGTATAGAAAAATTGTTACATTCTGCAACATTTTGTCTGTAGAAAAGTTCTAAGATTCTGCGATATTTTTCCTATAGAAAAACCTTAAGAATCTGATGTATTTTTTTTACAGAAAACCCCTTCTAAGATTCTGAGGAATTTTTTCTATAGAACATCTCAGGTTCTGAGATATTTTTCATATAGAAAATGTTTAGACTCTGAGGCATGCTTTACTAGAAACAATTTACAATGCCTTAAATTATCAGAAGTTATCATTTATTTGTTATTAATGTAATTTTTCCCTTTTATGTTTCAGTCAATGTTCAAAAACTTTTATCACGCAGTAAATCAGCTCGTGATGTACAATCCGAAGAACGTCAACAACGGTTAAAAAGTGTTACCAACAAGCCCTATTCTACGCCTGTATCCTCTCAATTACCTACAGATTCCTATCAACTAAACAATTCTACAACTACTTTACCATCTACCGTATCAACAACACCCAAGTTACGTGACTATATGAATGCCAAAAAAGCAGCTAAGGATAAAAATCCTATAATGCCCACAAATACCAACAACTATAATGCATCCAATAACTCTAACAGTCAACAATATATACCGCCAGTTAGACCAAATCCTTTGGGTTCTGAAAATCCCTCACAGGCCGTATGTTCAGGAGGTAATAATTCTTATTATCCAGTCACCTCGACTGGGGGACAACCACCAACTGTGGGTCCTAATGAACCACCACCGCCCTATAGTTTACAACAAACACAATATTATGACCCAACTGGAGCTGGTTATACTAATCCCATGTATTTGCAATATCAACAGAATATAGCACCTCCCGCTTATAAACCACAAGCCTCGCCTAATTCACAATTTACGGCATTAAATGCTAATGTGGCTAGCTTAACATTACAACAGCAGCCACAACAGGGAGGTATTAATAATGCAACTGGCCAGACTGCAACTAATTACAACCAAATGCAATATAATTCTTTAGGAAATATGCCACAAAATTCTACACCTTATGGTATAAATAATTCATCATATATGAGTGTTCCCTCGGTAGAATATAATAATTCTCTACAACCACCTCAATCGTATGCGAATGCTATGAATCAGCAACCTATTCAACCGTATATGGCACCAACTTCTGTAAACAATATGTCCCAAACTAATTATGCCTCATCTGTAGCATCTTTTACTAACAATTTACCTACAAATTCCTTATATTCTTCACAATCTTCTGCAGCCAATGCCACACAAATTTTTACACAACCTGTTGTTACCACAGCCTCAACAACTTATACACCCCAACAATATTTATATGGAACAAATAATGCCGTGTCAGCGTCATCTAACGCCAACAACAATATGAATACAAGTTATCATCAAAGTCCCCTACAAAATAGTTATCAAACATCCACTAATGTACCTACTAATCAACCCTTATATGTGTCCACAAATCAACAAGGTTTACCATCTTCTACTACTCTGTTACAATCCACTAGCGGTGGAGTACCAGCCTCAATGCAAGCACCATTTGTGGTTACTAATATGCAAACACCACAACCCTTAACAACAGCTAATGGAACACCACAAAACTTAGAGCAAACGGGAGTTAATCCTCAACAACAGTCACAATTTCCTTTACAATCATCTTCGGTTGGACAATCTCAACAACAATCCCTAACTGCAAATCAACAACCTCAAAATCCTTTACAATTGGCAAACAATATGTCGCCCTATAAGACTCAACCAAACCAAGGTGTTAGCTCTGCAATATCTACTCCCCTTACTGCAACTTCTGCTGCTAACTCATCTGCAACAGCATCCAGTTCCAATGTAACTTCAAACATGCCACCTGGTTATAGTTTTAATCCTCAAACTGGCAGTTGTGATTTTAACAGTGGTAATCAGCAAATTACTCCAGCCACACAACAGTTTTATGGTCAATATACTACAGGAGCGGCTGCCACAAATACACAAGTTGGTACCACAGATTCAAAAAGTGCTGGTAAAATTAATGTGGCTACAGGATTTGATGTAAGTATACGAAAAAAATATCAAACAATAAAAGATTCAATAATTTTTCGAATACATTATTTTTTATATCTGTGGTCTCGATAGTCTAAAACTGATATGGACTAACTAAATATTTATCGGAATTATCAAATTTAGAACAAAATGGCATCGATTTGCAAATTTGTACATAAATGCTTGTTTAGCTGATTTTGCATATTTTTAGATTTTTTGCAATTTCTAGCTATTTTTGTTTATTTGTAATATTTTTTTAATTTGTTTACCAACAAAAAATATGAATACACTTTCTTTTTTTTGATTTACGCAGAATTTTTTTTTTCCATTTGAAAAATCATGCTGACCCAAAGAAAAGCGTTAGATTTAGTTCCTGATGCAAATAAAAACTGAATTTTTTGTTTCTGATTTTGCAAAATGCCTTAAAATCTGAGATTTTTTTGTATTAGAATATCTTAGATTCTGATTATCTTTCTAAAGGGAAAATGCTGAAATATCGAGTAGTTTTCTGTATAAAATATATCTTAGACTTTTCCTAAAGCAAAAATGCCGAAAATTTTTTTCAATAAAAACTTTTTATATGAAAAATCTTTTTATTTCAAGAATTTTTCTTTAGTTAGAAATTTTTAGAATCTGAGATATTTTTGAAATAGTATTTTTTTACAGAAAAGTCGTCTGAAAACCTTTTAGATTTTTTTTTTTTTTCGTTTTTCAACAACAACAACTAGACAGAATTCGATACGAAAACGAAATTTTTTTGTACGACTTATATTCTATGACACTCCAGAATATCTGCATAGAAAAATGAAACGACATTTTAAAAAAATTTAATAACATTTCTTTCCATCCATCTATTTTTAGTCTCCCATAATATCACATACAAAACCAACACCCGTTCAAATGCCTTCAGTAAATTCTGAACTTAAAACTGATGCAACAAGCAATAATATGAATTATTATAACGCTCCTTATGGTTATCATACAATTGGAACTGATGTACCATTACCAAATACACAAATCATTCAACAACAACAAGTACAACAACCAACTGCATTAGCACCAACTGCTGGGCCAGATGTCTTGCAACATCAATCTCTCTACCAACAACCACAATCTAATACATACATGCAGAGTGGTTCATGTACCACAGCCAATACACAAACTACAAAAAGTAGTACTACATATGCCACTAGTAGTCAACAATCACCAATAACACCAGCAAAAACAGCAGCAAAACCACCAGTAAATTCATCTACTGCAGCAGTTATTAAACCCCTGACTGCCAATAAAAAATCTTCAAATATTGATCTATTAAGTGATATAGATTTTTCGGGTGTAACAGCTGTGCCACCGCCTATTTTACCAGAACCAATCTTAAAACCTAAGGTAGTTCATAGTCCACCAGCCAGTCAAGTGGCTGCACCTTTAACACCCAAAAATTAGAAAAAGCAGCGGTGGAAACCATACAGAAAGAGGAAAAACTTAAACAAGTAGAGGTAGATTAATTTTATTTATCAATTTATAAGAAAATTTATTCTTTATATATAAATTTCAGGATTATATAAATGCCTCTGCTGTTATTGAACTTTCCCCCCTAATTGGTACTTCACCTGCTATACCATTACAACTTTCTTCTCCTGTTGATTCACCAGCTGCTCGTAAATCTAGTTATGATAATCTTTCCAATTGTTCTGATCTTTCTTCTTTGGATAACTTTGATTGGGATTCAGTATCAATGCGTAGTGATAAACCCTTCACATCAAATAGTGATAATAAACATTCCTCCTCTACATTCCAACTTAAACCAGTCGATCCCTTCAAAGACGACAAAACGTTAAAATATTTCCACAAAGAAGTGGAACGTTTTGAAAAGTTAATCGAGTCACTTAATGTTAAAATGCTAAACGGTCATACTCCGTTATCTACAAAATGGAAGGAATTACAGGATCTGTTGGCTAAAGATGCCTGCAATAGAACTACTACTATAGCTAAACTATTTCCAGAGAAAAATAGATCCTTAGATTGTTTGCCATACGATCATGCTAGAGTTAAATTAGATAAAGAAACTGATGATTATATAAATGCAGCGTTTATTAAGGTTTGTTGGAATTTGTAAAGAACTATATTTATTTATCTTTAATTTGTTCCTTTTTTTACAGAATTTAGGTACTGGTTGTCCAAATTTCATTATAGCTCAGACACCACAACAAAATACTATTAACGATTTTTGGTCCATGATATGGTCACAAAAAGCACGAACTATGCTCTCGCTACATACACCAAATGAGGTAAGAGAAATATTTTAATTGAAAAATCTATCAAATATAATGCAGTTTTGTTGAAATTATGTTTAATAAGTTAATACTTGTTACAAAAACTTTTTGTTATAGAATCTATGTGTCAGTTTAAATAAAACAGTTGAATTCAATAGGTTATGGGCCTACAAAGTTCTAAATTTATGTACAAAAATAATACAATTTATTTTTTTTAGATGCTCGATCCATTTTGGCCTCAATTGGAGGATAAAGAAGCAAATTTTGATGATTTTACCGTGAAATGTGTTAAAGTAGTACAATTATCGCATTGCATAGAATATCAATTGAAACTTTCCATGTTGGGTTCCGATGCTATTATAGAATTGGCGGTATTACAAATAAAAACTTGGACTAAAAGGTAAATGCCAACATAATGCACCTTTAATATAAAAATATTAAAATTTTTCATTGCAATTTTCATTATAGTACTCCTCCTTTAATAGTAGGCATAGCCCGTAATGCTTTACAATCGCATCAACAACGTTGTATGGACTTTAATTCACCATCTTCTCCATTGGTTTTAAATTGTTTAACCGGTTCTGAAAGATCTGAATTAGTGGCTATAGCTATATGTGCTATATTGGCTACACAAAACAAAAGACCAGTTTTAATAAGTAAATTCAAAATTTAAATAAACTTTTAAAAACAACAACTTACCGTGAAATATTCTTTCCTTTTTAGATGTCATAGATGTTTGGCTACGTATTTCTAGTCAACGACAACAAGCCTTGCGTGACGTAAATACCTTGGAGCAATCATTACAAGTTGTTTTAAATCATGCTCATGATGTATTAAATAAAAGTAAGTCTTTTGTAATATCAAATAATTATAATGTATTTAAATATTTGTCGTCTGTTTATTTCAGGAGGCATCATTACTTCCTATCAAATGAAAATTGCTCCCCAAGTAACCGCCCAAGAAAAACAAGCTACTAAAGATCCTCTAAATGAATTGGATGCTTTATGGAAATTAAAATGATAATAGTTTTCTATCTACCAGAACAAAATATATATTCCATAATTGAGGACTGAATGAATATGACTAATTTTTATTCAAAATTTAAAGCCTTTTAAAGGTTTTCAAAAACAACACTATTTTAAACCCTAAAATGTTATTTAAAAAAAAAAAACGAAATTAAATATTATTATTGTATTGTAAGTTGAAATTTCAAATCTGTAAAACAAGTATTTAAAAAAAATAACTAATATTTGATTAAAAAGAAAAAGAATCATAATTTATATATTACAAAAATAATCTCTTTAAAAAAAATATTTAAACTTTATAACATTAAACAAGTATATTATACAAAACATACACATTTATTATTGGACAAGCACGCATAAAAAACAATATAAAATAAAAATTATTTAAAACAATAAAATTGGGGGTAGTTTTCATTTTTTGAAACCCCCGAGTAAACAAAAATAAAAGGAAAAAAAATATGAACCAGAAAATTGATTTTTATATCTCTTGAAATTCAGAGAAGTCAAAGGATTTAAAAGATGTTCAAAACTCTGTACAATTTGGAGATGTTGCAAAGAAATGGCGAAGAAATGAAAATGAAGTTGTCAAAGACCTTAAATTCCCTCTAAATTCTGGTGAAATAAAAAGACAAATGGTGAACAAAAATCAAAGGAAAAAAATTGGAAATGGATATGTACACCAAAACACTATTAAATTGGATATGTTAAAAAAAAAATGTGAAGAAAATGAAGATGTCAAAGATGTTCATAGCCTTTTTGAGTATTCTGGCGAAACAGACAACAACATGTAGAAGTACTTCTTAAGTATTTTATGTGTACGGGAAAAATGAAAGATGAAAATGTAGCAGTAAACAATCAGAATGGGATCCTTACAACTATAGATGATAGTATATTTGTGGTCTGTAGATTATAAACACACAGAAAAAAATATTATCGAAGTGCTTAATAATTATACAACTAAGGCGTTTGATAATGTAGTTCATTCAAGGTTGATAACGAAATTATGTAGTTATTTTAATTGTTCTAAATCTGCATGCAAACTTCTAAGCTCATATCTTAAAAAGGTCGCAATTCGTCTAAATTTTAGACAGGAGCTCTTGTACTTTGGATTTTTCCAGTGGTGATCCACAGGGATCGGAAATTGGTCTAATTTTATTTATGGTGTATTTGAATGATTTTGTTGATAATAACTGTTTTGAAACATTTATATATGCAGATGATGTACAGATTTTATTTTCTGGAGAAAGACAATTCTTTGATGTTTTGGAGGCAAACGTAGAATTTTACCTTGTTCAGATTGCAAGGTGGATATACACAAATGGGTTAGACAACAATTCTTAGACGTGTTCATCTTACTTTTAACCGTATAATAAGATATGTTTACATATTGAGGATTAGAGAACATGTCTATATTTGCGTTGGATTTTGTTGGTTTTTCTTTTGAGAATTTTGTTATTGTTTTACAACCTAATTAGAGCGAACTGTCCTGGTCGTTGCTGAAAACTTTAGATGTATAAGATCAAGTAGAAAACCTCAGATAGTTTTTAATTGTAGAATGTGATGATAAGTAGAGTCTGGAATTCGCTACCTAGAAATCTTAAAAGCTTTGTTGTTTCAAGTGCCACGTTTAAACGCAACCTAGGTCAGTATTTTGTTCACTCACTATAATTTTGAAAATTTTCAATTATTTTTTAGGTTTTTTGTTTAATCATCTACTTAATTTTCTGAAATTCTTACTGCAACCATTTGGACCGTTAAACTTTAGCTATAATTTAGTTTATTTTAAGGCATTTTTTTTTTTAATAAATTTATATTTTTATGTTTTGTTAAAATTTATAGTAGAATACGAACCATATTTGGCCTTATTTTTTGGTTTTTTAAATAAATAAGTTAAAAAAAAAAACTCAGTTTCAAGTCAGTTTTACAATTTTCTTAGTTCTTTTTTTCTGTGTGTATTATTAAATATTGTATTAGTGTGCTCGTTAACTACAAATTCCAACTATTTTTGCTACAATTGGAAAGTTTTGTTACATTTTATATTTAAAATACTCAGCTGTAGTAAAATTAGCAGATTGCTAAATCAGAACAGCAAATTTAACTGTTAAATTTACAAAATTTTAGTTATATTCGAGTTGAGTTTTAGTTGATTGAAAATAGTAATTTACTCTGCTAAAATCAGCAAACAATTTTGTTAAATATTTGTAGGCAAAAAACAGCAAACAAAAACTGTAATATCGACAACAATTTTTCTAAAATTTAGTTGAATATAAATAGCAGTAAATTTTGCTAAAATTAGCAAAAAAAAAATTGTAGACTGTTGATTTCAGAACGGTAGGTTTTTATTCGTATAAAAACAAATCTAAAATATAAACTTGGAAAATATCAAATTTTTTTGTCCACTAATATTTAGCAAATTGTTTGCTTATTAAAGCAGATTCATTTGTTACTTTCAATTAACTCAAATATTATTACATTTTTGTCAATCTGCAGTATTTTCTGCAACGTAATTTTATTTATTTATTTTTTATTTTATTTATTTAATATCAATACAAAGGAAGCCTTCATGGCCAATTATATATGTATTGTAAAATAAATAACTATGTACAGTAGTAATCAAAACCTTAAATATTAAATGCAAAAATGCATATTATCCTAGTGTGTAATTGGCTCCCCAGCCACATAAACATTACGAAAATATATTAAATATAAAAGTCCCATTTAGCCAAAGATACAAATAAACGTAGAGAGAAGAAAAACAATTTTTTGTTTTATTATTCCGTCCCAAAAGTATAGTAAAACTATCATGTCTGCACATTATTAAAAAAATTTAAAAGTTTTCCCTTATAATTAGGATAAGAATACGAAAATAGCCTAAGTAGAGTTGGAAGATAGTTCCAAATACGATAGACTCTTACCAAAAACGAACGATCAAATATTGTGAGATGACCCAGAGGTACATCAATTTGAATATTACGTGTTGAATTTATAAATGTAAATTCATTTACAAGAAATTGAGGTTGTCCACATTTCATGATTTTATAAAAATGAAGTAATATACGTAGTTTTAGATAATCATGAAAAGAACACCTCAAAAACTCAGGGACTAGTTCAGAAACACGAATATGATCCTGTATTCTCACGTCGAATATGTAACGAACAATTTTTCTAATAACTCTTTGAAGTCTATCTATATTATAAGAAAAAGTTCCAGAAAACACCTCAAGGCCGTAATTAAATTGTGACATTAGTAAAGAATTAGCCAAAAGATATCTTACATGTCTTTGTGTGTACGCTCTCAAAGAATATAGTCTTCTTAAAGTAAGACAAACCCTATTTGACAGAGAATCAATATGATCATTAGTGTCCGACCGAACAGTTCGGCCAAAAACCTATATTTTGTCGGTTTTTTGATATATTGAGGCAATGATGACAAATTTTGGTATTGGAAACATGTTTGTTGAGCCGATTTAATTCGATTTTGTGTATAAAATTTAAGAGAAAAGCCGAAATTTAGCTATAAAGTTAAAACTTCGGCCGCCGAACTATTTCCAATTTGGCCGAACTTTCTGAGGCCGAACAGTGAATTCATTGCTTAACTACAGACTTTTCTTCAAATTTGACACTGAAAATAGCATCTAATCAGCCCAATAAACATTTTTCCATCCGCCAAATTTGTCCATAATGCTTTAAAATACTGAATACAGACCAAATGCATTTTCTGGCCGAACTGTTCGGTCGGACACTAATGATCATCAAAATTTAGATTCGAATCCAAAATAACACCAAGGCATTTAAGAGAATTCATATAGTCTTATAACTGACCATTAATACTAATCTTAGGAAACAAGCAATTCTGATTTTGCAACTGAAAATATACTGCCTTAGTCTTAGCCGAATTAATCTCTAAGTAATTTAAATACATCCAATTGGAAATTAAATTTAAATGGTTGTTCAAGCAAGTCTCTAAGTGGGTAATATGTTTAGAATCAGCACTATACAATAAAAAAATATCATCAGCAAATACATATCGCACCTGTACCTCTAAAGGGGGTCAACTCAAAATTTACAAATTTTCAGTAGAGGCAAAAAACTGTTTTTGTTTATTATTTACTAAAAAATAAAAACAATTATGCCATTGTAAAGAAATACGTATAAGGAGTACAGAACGGTAGTTGTTTTTGCAATTTTTTCAGTGATTATCAAAAAATAACAAGTTTTTTGAGTTGTTCCTCTTTATCTGAAATTTTTAAATTTATTTAGTGTTGTTATTTTGAGTTGTGCCAGTTTAACCGAAATAAAACAGTACAATAAACTTACCCATAACAGCGAAAGAGGGACAAAACAAAATAGAACATCATTAAAATAATCCGTTATGACATACAACACAGGCAGAACTTAAAATATTTCTCTTTAGTTGAAAAAACACTGATATGAATTGGGTTTACATTTGGAGACAACTCAAAATATGTCTCTTTAGTTGATTTTAAAGAAGCTACTCTTATAACACAAATAGGGATACAACTGAATTTTTTTTTGAGAAAGAGTTGAAAAAAAAGGTGTAAGATTTTAACAGTAGGTAGATAGGATCACTCACTGTGCATCGTTTTCTTGCAAAAAGTGAAAATTTAAATATTTTGAGTTGACTCTGTTTAGAGGTACAAGTCATATTATGACTTACAAAAATCGTTATTCATTAGAGAAATACAATCATTCAAATAGGTTAAAAAAGTATAGGTCCCAGTACAGACCCCTGGGGTACACCTGAGGTAACAGCACTTACACTCGAACTAAGGCCACCTAGAGAGACAAACTGTGATCGATCTAATAAATAAGAATACACTAGCTTACACGCCGATTTAGAAAAGTTGAACTTAACCTTTTTTTTGACTTCTATCGACCGCCTTAGTATTTCTATCAAAGTTTTATTACAGTTAAAAATATTATACACCTCAGTTTTCTATATCGATCTATAAAATATATTTTTTTTTCTATTTAAATATTTCTGTTTTTTCGATTTTTTTTTTTTTGTTTATAGTTTTTAGACAATTTTATATTTCTAACATTGTTTTATACTGAATTTTTATCAATCCTAATTTTCTATTTTAAATTTCCTAGTAAATAAAATCTTCATTATTTTTTTTTTTTTTTTTTTTTTTGCAACATTTTATTCAACTTTTTTTTTAGATTTTTGATAATTTGCCTCATTATTTTAATTTTTTTTTTTTTAGAACTACAATCATGAAAAATATATCTAAAAAAATGTTTTCGCTTAAGAATTGTGTTTTTATTTTAACGAATTTTTTTGTAATGTTTGAAACACTGAGCTAACATTCACTGGGATTTCATTTTTTTTTTTTATTTTAAATAAATTAATTAGCGCACCAATGTTAATATTTTTTTTCTTATTTTACACATAAAAAAGCAGTCTAATTGCAAACAATTATTTTTGTTTTTGGCCTTTTAAAAATTATCTTATTACTTTTTTTGTATCGCTTAAAATTTACATTACTAAATATTTATACATTTCATTGTTCACTTCGTTTAGTAACTAAATGTTTACAAAAAAAAATTGTTTTGTGTTAATTTTTTTTTTTTTTTTTAGAAAAAAGTTAGTATTTATTAATACTTAAATTAATAATAACAAATCACAGTACATAATATAATTTTACAATATTAGCAATAAACAAGTCTTAGAAAAAATACAAGACTTGGGTATATAAAAAATATTTTTGTATTAAGATTATTTAGAAAAATTAAAGCTTAAAATTAATTAAAAAAATTAACATAAAAAAGATTCGATTATAAAAAAACAACAAATGACTTAAAAGATTTTTAAGAAAAAAAAAATCTTATAAAACTTTTTTGGAAAATATAGTATACATACATTTAATTTTGAATGTGATCGATTTGATTGAAAATTTAATTTTAAAAAAGATAATAAACTAAAATAGATATCAAGGAATGACATTATTTTTAATCGTTTCAATTGAATCAGGAAGAATTGAACAGCACGAAATATTAAAAAATTTAAAAAAACGATAGATTTTCATCACATATTAAGTATGTCTGTTATAATCAAAGACAAAAAAAAACAAAATTCAATATATTTAAAGTAAAAAAATGTTATAAAAAGCAAAAGTTAAAAAACTTTTAAAATAAACACCTTTTTCAAGAAAATTTTAAAGTTACAGTAGTAACTCGATTCTTGCACATACTTGATACTTGCACACCTCGATTCTTGCAACATAGGAATATTTTTCATTACGCACTCAGTACTTGCGACATCCGAAAATTTTGAACGCGATACTTGCAACATTTTTGTATTATGTTTATATATCAGCGTTCAATATTTGCTTAGACTAGGTTCACACACGGCAATTATACTTGCGCAATTTTTGAGTTTATAGAAGAGGGAGGTAAAGAGAATGGAAGGGGGTACAGTCTTGCCCGTACTCTAATTCCGTTTTGTTTTGTCATCCGCAATTTTCAACATTGCTGAAACAAACTTTTCCTGTGTGAACACAAAAGCAATTTCAAAGGAGAATTGAAGAAAAATTGCGCAATTATAATTGCCGTGTGTGAACCAGGACTTAGAATGGGCGTAGAAAAACAATGCTTCATTAGACGATATTATGATGCTCCAGAGACTAAGAAGCAGTATAGTACTGAACAAGCGACTTTGTACAAAACAAACAAAAATTTTAAATTTCTTTAATTCCACATAAAATATGTATCTACTGTTATACGTATGCGTTGAACTTAAGTGTTTTGAATTGAAATATGAAACTTAGATTCTAAACAGATGTATGTGCCTTTTATTTTGTATGGGAAATTAATACTCGGTACTTGCGACAACCTCGAAACTTGCACCGAGCCCGGTTTTCATTACGTGCAAGAATCGAGTTTCTACTGTAATTGAAAAATATTTTTTTTTTTTCAATAAAAAAAAAAACATTTAAAGTCAAAATGTCCTAAAATAAAAAGCAGTTCAAAGCCCAAAAATCTTAAGAAAAAGCTATTTAAAGCTCAAAATCAGAAAATCCAAAATAAGCGAGAAATGGGTAAAATTTTTCTTCTCTGGTTAAAAAAAATAAAAGTGCTGTCAAATTTTAATTTAAAATTTAAAAAATTTTAAGTCCAAATGTCCTACAAAAAAAAAATCAATTAAAAGCTCAAAAATCTTAGGAAAAAGCTATTTAAAGCTCAAAATCGGAAAATCAAAAAAAAAAAATACAAAAATGGGTAAAATTTGTGCCGGCAAATTTTTTACTGCTAACTAATTTGGGTCCCAACAAAATTAAGAAAAAAAAAGTTTTTTGAATTAAACCGTTTAAAAAAATATATAAAATTAAATTTTCTTTAAATATATTCAAATATGGCATAATTGGTTTAATAAATTCAAATCTCTACGTTTTTTTTTTTTACAATTTGTTTGCTTGAATTTGCTTAATTTTTTTAATTTAAAAAAAATGTCACAACATTTTTAGACATATATTAGTAGAAATACATTTATATAAAAAACATTTAGAAAAAACACACACTTATAGCCTGTTTTATATCATAATAGGTCATGGATAAATTTTTCAGATACACAGCTTGATTTATATTTGGAGGAGTTTAGTTTTATTCAGCAAATAAAACTGACAATATTACTTTCCTATATTACCAACCCGAAAATCCCATCATCTTTTACTCTCAACTTGTAAATCAATTTCACTTAATAATGCCCAATTTTCACTGTCGCCATGTACATGTAGACGTATCTCTTTAATAGCACCTATTTTAGAATCTAATGAACCCTCCGCCACGCCCATAGTATCAAAGGAACCCACTATTAGATAACCATCTGTGGTAGTATTGTAAAAACTCCATACGGAAGAACTTTCACTCAATGTATCGGCGGGTAATATTTCTACAGTAGTATTATAAAAACGATCAGACGGATGTTCTGAATTACCACTTCGAAAAAGATAATGCTTGAGTACAGTAGGTTTATCAAAGATAAATTGTACAAAATCTCCCGGTTGTGGCAATAGACCCCAAAAATAGGTTTCCCCCTTGTAAGCTCGTTTTAATTGATAATTCTTATATGGAGCTATATTCGACTTAACTTGTGCTGGCGGATTGTGGGGATGTGCATAAAAGGTGGGAACTTTAGAGCCAAATTGTTTATCCTTTAATTTCTGAACTTTTCCCTTTAGGGATGAACTAGTACCTATATGCTGAAATAGTGAGGGTCTATAATGTAACCAATATTTGGCTTTTTCTAGATTACAATGCTTTTGATCTTGATCTGTACGACATACTTTTGATTCAATAAAATAGGCTAATAACCAATCGACTGGTTTATCGTTGTAAAACATTTGAAAAAATGTTATAAGATATGGCAATTCAGCTGACTTGAACATTTTACCTATGAAACCCAATTGACAGAAATCCAAAAGAAACCATGGTGGTTGATCCGGTTTAGTCAAAGCACTTTTGGTAATGGCAAATTTTTTCATAGCTGTTATAAAATGACGTTTAGCTAGGATGTCATCTTCTAGTTGGACATAAAATGTGCCTGGAAAGAAAAGAATATATTTAGAAATTAGATTAAGTACAAAGTTTTTTTTTTTTTTTTTAACTGAAAATACTCTATGCTTTTATCGCCCATGTCCTGTGTTTCTTCTTACTTTTTGAAAACGAATGATTATGAAAACCTCATGAAATTGAAATTTTGTGCTTTCTATAATCTCCATAAATGTATAAAATTTAGAATATGTTTCTGCAGGAAAGTAAAGCGAAAAAAATGGGGTTGTGATGGAAAAAGCACCAAAAAATTCTTATTGATTTCACTTTCATGGGAATTTGAAACATAGGACATTGGTGTATGTTATTTTTTCGACAAAGCAATATTTAAGGCCCAACCACAATTGACTTACCTTTTTGTTAAGTTTCCACAAAATTGTGTTTAAATTATTTTTAAACTTAAGAACACCCATACTTGACTTTAAATAATTTGGAATTTTTTTTTACCAATTTCTTCTGTATTTAATTTATTTTTATTTATTTGAAATGTTTTTAGTTTGATTAAGGCCCGATGTCCAGCTAAAATTTTTAAACACACCCTGCAGGAAATGTCAATAGTGAAAATGTATTGATTCACTATTGACTGTGTCACCAGTACTACTAACCAAATATTCCCCAGGCAATGTAATTTGCTATAGACATTTAACATGTACGTGTCATTGAAAGTCACTAGTGACATTAGAACTATTGACTAGGTAGTGACTAGGTAGTTCTTATGGGACCATATGTAGGCATTGGAACCAAAGATTCACTAGTGACTAGGTAGTTCTTATGGCACCATATGTAGACATTAGAAACATAGATTCACTAGTGACTAGGTAGTTCATATGGGACCATATGCAGACATTGGACCAAAGATTCACTAGTGACTCGTTAGTTCTTATGGGACCACATGTCGACATAAGAACCATAGATTCACTAGTGACTAATTAGTTCTAATGGGACCATATGTAGACATTGGAACCAAAAATTTACTAGTGAGTTAATAAAGTAAAAAGTGTAGACGCTTAGTTGACAATGTCAACAAAATAGTAGACAAAAGTGGAGACTTGGAGACATTTGACCCCAAGCTTCCTGCAGGGCAGTTAATTTGAAAATCTATAGGGGAAACAACAACAAATATGTCAGTTAAAGTCCGTCCCAGTAAGTAACTAACGGGACATTGTGAAAATGAGGCTAAGTTGGAGACAATACATTTCGTTTGGAAATTAACAAACTTAATGGAACTTTCATAAGTTTACTTAAGTTCAATATGGGTAAATAAATAATTTGTATAAAATCGCTAAGTTTCTTAATTCAACTTTAAAATGATTTCAATTTTCAATTAAAGATTTTTTTAAATGATATTTTAATTAGAAGTTTAATAAAGAGAGTGAATTCTATGAGATATCTTATAAGATATTGAATATATTCCTATAATGTTTTCAAATATTTTTTAAAGGCCATTTAAACGATGATTATTTTACATGATTTTATTGCGTGTAATTTTTGTGTGTAGGCGAACGGAGTAGATGCGTAGGTTAGGTTAGGAAGGGTTATGTGCCCAAGGGCACAACTCCACTCGGAGACCAAAACGGTCCATTGTGAATCCCTTCAGAGAAAATAGAAATAGACAGAAAGATAGATTGAAAGATAGATATAAAGAAAGATAGAAAGAATATATACTCCCCAGAAAGATAGAAAGATAGAAAGAATATATACTCCCCAGAAACCAGCTCCTATCGTCCCCTTGCTAGAAACAGCCGTCCTATCTCCCTGACAAATCTCAGCAAATCTATTGGATTGTATCCAGCGACACACCCAAGTTCGTCGTGAAATCTATCTCCTAGCCGTTTCTGTCTGAGACCCTGCAACCTCGGACAGTGGCACATTATATGCTCAACTGTATCCAGTTCCTCAACGTCCTCGCACAACCTGCAAAAATCCGGTATGTCCCTGTCCCATCTGCTTGTGAAAGCCCTGACAGAACAATGACCGGTCAGGAACCCCGTAAGGGTCCTGAGACCTTCCCTGTCCTGAGTAGAGGCGTAAGAGGTGTAGCAAAAGAAGCACGGTTTTTGGTATTCAAGATTCTCTTTGTGAGATTTCCCTTAAAAAAAAAAAAAATAGTGCACCCCGGTAGGCTAGTTGGTAGCGTGCTGGCTTATCAGTGAGGGGGTCGTGGGTTCGATTCCCACCAGAGGCACTGGTCTGTTTTCGCTACAACGCGCCGAAGGCAATAGTAGCTAGTGCTCGGTTGTAATTATATGATTATTAATAAATAAAAATAATAAAAAATTAAAAAATACTTCATAAAATTCAAAAATTTAAAAAAATATTTTTTAAATAAATAAATAAAAAAAATTTAAAATAAATAAATAAAAAAATTTTTAAAAATTAAATACAAATTTTAAATTAAATTGTATTTTAAGTTCTTCCGAATCAATTAAATTGTGGTTGTATTATAAGTTTTATATTTTTAATGTTTCGAATGATTTACCGATTAAACGTCAAATAAAGTCGAGAGTTGTGAAAGGCGTGGTAGAGAAGAATGAGTGTATTTTCTAAAAATCATAACTACATTGCAAATTTTCAATTTTTTTCTGAATCAGACTGCGCAGTTTCTTTTATTGAACCTTCGTCAGTGACCCTGTTTTTTGAATTTTTTTGAATAATGTAATATTTGTTATGTTTTTTTATTTGTTCGATTGCGTCTATATGAAATTTTTTGTGCAATCACTGACGTGGTATAGATACACTGATTTCTAATGCCACATGCACTCGCACTACACGTTAGACAGAGCATGTTAGCCCTCTGAGCTATCGTCAGGTCGAGTTTTGTTGTGATTAAAACTAGTTTTATTCAATACACGGTGTTTTTGTTCTTGCATACATAATCTCAGAAGTACAACTCCAACAACACAACAGTTCTATTTTTAGAAACTTACCTCACTCTAATGTCCACTGTTTTCCCATATGTTGTAAGTGATGCCATATCTATGATATATTCTTTGTATATTCGATAGATGGCGCTTACGTAGTTAGGGAAGAGAGAGTTGTTGCAAGTAAAAAATGATCGTGCAATTGCAAAAACTCTAGATTTTTATACGTTTACGTTCATACGTAACAATTAAAATGTAAAATATATCATACAACCACAATTTAATTTATTTAAACTAATTAAAATACAATATTTTTATTTTTTTTTTGTTTGTTTATAAATTTTCAATAAAATTTGTTTAATTGATATGACTAAAATTGTAATTGAAAACTTGAAAAATTTTTAATTAAATTTTGAATAGATATGCACAAAGTTTAATTTAAACCTAAAAATTCCAAAATGAAAATTTCGAAGAAAAATATTTATTAAAATTTGAGTTAATTGTAATTAATATGATTAAAAGTTTAATTAATTCAATTAATTTTTTAATTGCATTTACAAATATTTTAATTGTAACTCGATTTAAGTATTTTCTGTGTATTTATTTTTGTAAAATAAAATTTTATTTATTTTTGTAAAATACAATTTGACTTTTTCATTTCCCGGGAAAGCGGTTAATTTTTTAGTAATTCCCGGGTTCGCGCTCGAAAAATAAATTATAACATTTTAATCATATTAAATCATATTTTTTGTAGTCAAAGTGTCTTGTACAATAGGGTTATAACTTTTTGCATTTTTTGCAACTATTCAAGCTACAGTTACGTACATCGAGTAGGGCATGAAAAAAACTAAGAACTGCGATTTCTATGCATTTGGTGCGAGAACTTTTTTAACGATGGCGAAATACGGAAATCGCAGTTCTTAATTTTTTGTCATGCAATACACGATTTTGGAAATGGAGAATGTCGCCAAAAATGTTTTAACCCTATTGTGCAACCTGAGATTTTTTTTATAAAAATAATTCTCCCTTTATAAATCTGTGCTTTGTTCGAATTTGTAGTTTCTCTTAAGTCTGAGAGGAAATTTATTTTTCTTTAATTGCAATTTTTTATATCTTAAGAGTTTGATTAAAAAAAAGTTAGTATAAAAACTTATAAGCTTAAAATAATGAAAAAAAAAGTTCACGAAGTATTTAAAAACTAGAAAAATTATAGAATCAATAGAGTTCGACCTTAGTTAGGGTTAGCCAAAAAATGGACTTTGGACAACATTTGGTAATTGAAAGTGTTTTGAAAAATTTTTATAATGGCAAAATTTGTTAGGGAAATCACGGGACGCATTTCCTAATGATAGCCGATTCGTTGCAGTTATTGGTAAGGGTAACGCTAATTTAGGGGTATAGATAGTTGAGTTATTTTGGTAACGGTTTTTTAGCGATAAGGGTTTTTAATTATTTCGATAACGGTATTTTAGTTATTTCGGTAACGATATTTAAATGACAACGAGTTTTCAATTATTGCGCTAGCGGTATTTTATGGACAACGTTATTCTAGTTATTTCGGCATATGTATGTATGCACGCCGTTAATTTAAGTCCCATCATGCCCGAATTCCAATGACTGACTAGTTTAAAGTTTATTTACACCTATTAAACTTTTTTTCTGATCCACTGTATTAATTAATTTTTATAATAATTACAACCGTCTTTAAATTAATTAAGAATAATAGAAAAATGTATGGATTAAAAAAAAATTGTCTTACCTTTAGTTTGTGCGTATGCCATTAAATATGCAAAATCTAAATTTTGTTTACTCCTCCATTTTACACGCTCCAAAGAGTCATTCAGTGTTATACGTAACTTTTCAAAATTAGGATAATATGATGAGGCAGGTGCTATAATTTCTATTAAACCATTCTCGATATAAGGTTCAAAGGCCGCCTCTACCTTTTTAGTTATCAACTGTACCGTATCCAAATCTGTTTCTCCAATGAAAACAATAATTAAAGTTTCATTTTGTTCTTCTTCATTCATATTCTCGATGAGATTGTGTAAAGTACCCAATAGATAGGATTGCTTTTCTCTAATCACAGTGGGTATACCCAAAACTATGCTAACATCTGAACGACCATGTGAACGCAGCAGGGCGGGCTTTAAAGAATTGGGATCATCTAAGAGGTAAGGCAAAAAATGATAAGCTGTGGGTAGACGAACATTTGCCGATGAAGTCAAATGCATTTGTTGTGATGAGTGCAATTGTGAAGCATTACGTAAAATTTGTCTAGCTTCGGCGGAAAGGCCATCTAAGAGCGATGAGGAGGCGGACGCAGCAGAATTTAAAAATGTAGACACATTTTTATCTACAGCCACAACACTAGGCATTGAGGTTACCGCCGATGACACCGCCGCCGATGATGATGATGTATTGAAATTTTGTAATTGTGCAACATATTGTGAAAGCAAGGCCACATCTTCCTGACGTGTACGATACATTGACTCTAAATATTGTAGCCGCATATGGCATTCACCTAAACGTTGTGACAACGATTGTTCGGTGGATAATTCTGGACCCATTATCATTAAAACAATAATACATGGCAGCAATATAATGACTAATGTTAATAAAAGACAGCTACGTTGGCGTATTTTAAACATTTTTCTTACAACTTCTACTTTCTTCGTTACTTAAAGTAGACAATGTAGAGTTATTAATGTAAACATGTAAAATATATGAAACAATTCCTTTTTGCTTTATTCTTTTGTTTTATCATGAACTACTTTAAATTCATAGTTTTTTTTTTTCCTTGCTTAGGTAGAATATGTTAACTTTATGTACACATAAAGTATTGTTGTATTCGATGGTGTAAATTATGATTTAGGTAGATGTAAATAATGCAGAAAGTAGGTAAATAATATCAGAACCATATGTTTTATGTGGATTTTTTAAATTTTCTTTGAAATATTCAAGGGTATTGCAATTTTTCCTTTATGGAAAATATATTTCACTTTTTTAATATGATTTTTACCAGCAATATGTAGACTATGTAAAATTCATGTAGTTAATAATTGATATAACAAAATATTGATGAATTTTTAAAAATGTAAAAATCTTTTTACTTTTTAATATTATGTAGACTATGTAAACAATGTAAATTTTATGTAGACATTAGTTGTTTTTATAAAATATTGTCGAATTGTATAAAATTTTAAAATTTTCAATAAATTCTGCCTTTTACATTTTGTAGACTATGATAGTAAAGTCATATTTTATATAAACAATGAATATTTGATGAAAATCCGGAATTCTGGTAATTTGATTTAAATTTTTAAGATTTTTGGTTTGTTATATTAATGTTTGTTGTTTTAATGTATTCGATGTTGTAAATAATTATTTTAAAACAATGTAGACTTAAGGTAGATAATGTATACAACATGTAGACAATTAAAAATTTGTAGGTTTCTTTTATTTTTTCTTAAATTTTTTTTCAAGCGCTGTTTTTTATAGTTTTTCGTAGATTTAAAAATTTTGTTTTTCATAAGATTTAGATCATGTAATCAATCATTTGAGTAGAAATATATAGAGAATATACATCAATTTAATTTATAAGTAGACAATGTAGAATATGTAATTTTTAATATAGACAATGTATTTAATAAATATTTCATGTTATATAGATGTAGTTGCTCAAAAATTATAGTTTACATTGTGATGTATAAATATCGGAGTATGCATTTTGTAGGTAAATTATGTAGTTTATGTATATGTTAGTTATTTAGACTTGTAAAATAAATTTTAGTATTTATTTTGGTAATTTTTACTTTATTTAGTTCAGCACGTTTAAGCCAGTAAGTTTTTTTTTTTCAGTAAAAAAATCTTTTTCCATCTAAACTATGTTTTTAAAAAAATCTATTTAAAATATTGTAGTTATTCATTCGAGTTTGCTACCTTTTCTTTTACTATATAAATCGTAGTTAAGAAAATTTTCTTGCAAACAATTCCATGTAATTTAATTTTTCCAGGAAATGACAAACATGTGTCCAATCAAAATGTCCATAGGTGACCTAAGGAAAAAAATAGATAAAGTTGAAGTAAATAAATAAAAAGTTGACAATTTTTTATAAATTAACAAAATTGTATAAAGTTTTATAAACACAGGGAAAACAGCTGCAACATATTGATGAAACTGTTTCATAAAAATTGTATAAAGTTTTATAAACCCAGGGAAAACAGCTGCAACATATTGATGAAACTGTTTCATAAATCGTTTGTCATCAACTATTCATCATATTTATGAAATTTTCATAGATATGACGAAAAGTTTCATCAAAATTTATGACAAATGTTACATAAATCTTTATCATTTCATAAAAAAGTTTCATAAACCTTGTACACATTTTTTTTTTGTTTGTATTCCTATCAATTGAAGTTCCGAATTCATTTGAAATTTATATAACATCCATAGAAATTAAGATTTTTCATTTGAAATTAAAAAAAAATAAATTATTTGTAATTTAGATTTCTATTTAAAATTCAGAAACTATCATTACATCAATAGAAAATCAGAAATTCTAATCAATTTTGCATTGAATATGTGAATATAAATTTTGTTTTTCTAAACTTCAGTGGAAATGGAAATTCTTAATCTCAATTAATGTTTTTAAATGCCAAATGAAAATTATTTTTTATGTATTTTAATAAAAATTAATATCAATTGATATTTTCTGAATTTCAATTTGACATTCTGAGTATTAATTGATATATTCTGAATTACAGTAGCAAAAGTAATGGGGTTTAAAATTAATGTATTAAAAATAAATTTTCTTCATTGAATTTGTACGATTTCAAAGAAATTTTTTTCATTACAACAAAATTTATGAATTTGCTTTATCATATTTATAAAACGTCTAAACCATTTATGAAAAATTTAATAAAAATAAGACTCAAAAATGTTTATCGGCGAAATTGACCGAAAATTACAATTAAAACAGTGATTTGTGCCTCTCAAACAACAATTTTTTATTGTAATAAAACGAAAAGAATTAAAAAAATTTAAAAGTATTGAAAAATCTAACTGTTAAAAGCAGTAGTTTTCACCAGTTCGTTTTGTCAGTTGTTTTGAAATTTGTATAGTAAAACTTTGTCAGTTATTTTGACGGCAGTTTTAATCATTTTTACTGCATTTGTTAGTTGTTTTTAAACAGTTAACAATAAATACATTTATAGTTACATCGTCATTTGTTTCAAATTTTGTATAGTTAAATTTGTTATTTATTTTTAATTGTGTTAACTGCATTTGTTAGTTTTTTAACAATTAAAAATAACTGCTTTTTTATTTTGTCCATTGATTTATTTTGTTTGTAACAAAAATTTTTCAGTTATTTTTACGCCATTGTTTTCACTGCATTTATTAGTTGTTTTCCAACAGTTAAAAATAACTTCATTTTTGCTTATTTTAAAGGTAATCAAATTTGTCGCCTTTTTAACCGAAATTACAGTTGTTTTAACTGTAATTTTTAGTAGATTATACTGTCAAACATTTTTGGGTGTATTTTCCAAAAATTATAAAAATCTTAACTCACGGTCTTTGTTGCAGTGTAAATAGTAACTATTTTTTAACTAATATTTTCAGTAGATTCTAACGACCGACAATATTTTTTGAGTGTATTAATAAAAAAAATTAAATTGTATAAAATAAATTTTTACAAAAAACCTTTTTCTTATTTACACTTATAAGTATTGTTATTGGGGAAAATATATAAATTAAACAATTAATCCTCTACTGGCAAGACCGTCTTAAGGAAAGGTTTGTAAAAAAAAAAAACAAAAATGGCGTTTTTTCAAAACTTTTTTTTATCACTTAGTATCACATTTTTAAAATTTATCTTTAAAAGTTGTAACGATTTTAGTTTTTCAAAAATTGGACCAAAAACGTTATTTATTTTCAAAGAGGAGACTTTTTTTATTATCGCAGTCTTTCAGTAAGGTTTAGTAATTTTGGTAGTGTTTTGAAATTTGGACTCATTTTAAAAGAATTTTTTTCTTTTACTCTAACGAAATTTCGAATTTGACTATTTTTAGCTCCTCACACTAAAAAGTTTAACAGTAGAAAAAAACTAGTGAAAATAAAAATTAAATAAATTATAAATTTAGTTTAAAAAAGACGACAAAGGTCATTACCGTTTAAATAACTACAAAATTTACTTGTTTTTAACTGTTGTAAGAAATGCAGTAAAAAAAACTCACAATGTCGGAAAAATATCTGACAAATTTTTATAAACAAAAATTTTAAAACAACAGAAAAATGGTAAAAACTAGTGTTTTTTAAAAAATAATTTTTTACGGTATTTTAAAAATATATTTTAAAAATACATTTTTTTTTCTTATGATTACAATTATTTTTTCCTACATAAAATGTAATGTCAAAATTCCAAACAGTGCTCTAGTTCCCAGCCAGAAATTGCCAATAGTCTGAAAAATCTAGCACTGGCAGAGCACTGTTTGTCAATAGTCCAACAAATAAAGTGCTGGCAAAGCACTGATTTACAACGCTCTGCCAACCTTAGTAAAAAGTGCTTTGCCAGTACTTAATTAACAAAATTTACAACAGTAAAATTAATAAAAGCACTGGCAGAGACCTGGCTTAGAACGCTCTGCCAACGTTCGTAAAAAGTGCTTTGCCAGTATTTGATTTACAAAATTTACAACCGTAAAAATAAAAACGCACTGGCTTAGAACGCTTTCCCAACAATGCAAAAAAGTGCATTGCCCGTACTTATTTCCAAATTTTACAGCCGTTAACATAATAAAAACAGTGGCACAGCCCTTGTTCACAACGCTTTCCCAACGCTGGCCAAAAGTGCTTACCGGTGCTTGATTTACTAAATTTACAACCGTTTATAAAAACGAAATTTAATGCGTGTACTTGTTATTAAATAAGTTAGCAGGTTTTAATAAAAAAAACAAATAGTTTTTTTTTAATTTATTTTACATACTAATTTAAAATTTTACATTTACATTTATATACAATTAAATTTCCAATTTTTATTTTAAAAATTTGAATTTACCCAATTATAAAAGAAAATCTTTTTTTTTTTTAATTTTAATTTTCTCTATGAAAAGTTACAAGTTCACAGTCAGAATACAAATGTTCTCCCAATGATTTGAAAATGTTTTAAAATTATGGTTTTGGTACTGACAAAGCGCTTATTGCCAGTGCTTTGCTAACGTTTTAAAAAAGAAACGGTCAAGCCCTGCCCGGTGTTATCATTTTGGGGTTGGCAAAGCACTTATCTTATCATTAAAAAAGCACTTTATTGGTTGTTCTACCAATGCTTTGCCAACGTTTTAAAATGATTGCTTTGGTACTGGCAAAGCGCTCATTGCCAGTGCTTTGCCAACGTTTTAAAAAAGGAACGGCCAAGCCCTGCCCGGTGTTATCATTTTGGGGTTGGCAAAGCACTTAAATCTTCAGAAATCCAACGCTCTGCCAACGCTCATACCACTCAACGAAATTTTGTATTTCTTAAATAACTCACAAAAATTAACTTTTACTGCAAAAATACTGTTCTCGCAGTTATTTATTGAAATACTAAAATAACTGCTTTATACAACTGTTACAGAAGTACAGTATTTTTCTATAGTTGTTGTTTAAAATAACTGTCATAATAGTTATTATTATTATTATTATTAATTAATAATCATATAATTACAAATTATATACTATTACCCTAACCGAGCACTAGCTACTATGGCCTTCGGCGCGTTGTAGCGAAAACAGACCAGTGCCTGTGAGGGGAATCGAACCCACGACCCCCGCACAGACAAGCCAGCACGCTACCAACTAGCCTTCCGGGGCGCACTGTCATAATAGTTGTTTTGTACTATTTCATAGAAAAACAGCTGTAATTGCAGTTAAAAACAACAACTACTGATTACTACACAAACAACTGTCATTTAGTAATTGTTAAAACTTTTTTGAGTGTACCGTCTTCATTTATTTTTTTTTTTCGTGTAACTGTAGTAATTTAATTTCTTTAATTAATTCTTTAATCGTGAGTACCAAAGAGTTTTGTTTGAACCAAAAATCGCTATATTTTCTTAAGAAAAAGTATTCAAATTTCAACTCGATTTCGAGAAAGTAAATTTTAAAATTGCAATTCTTGATTATTTTTCTCGACGAATACATTTGTATAAATTTCATTGAAAAAAATCAAAACCGGTTAAAGGGTTAAAAATATTGTTTGTATTGTATTTTATTTAAATTAATTTGTTTTTGTCTGAAGTGGGAAATACCATTTAAATTGTATTTGTTTAACTTTATTTTAAAATATGAAATAACGTATTAATAGTCAACACTTATTTTCAATTCATAACGAGCTTTCAACCTCCGTATATTTACAAAAATAAAGCAAATCAAACATATTAGCTAGGTTGATACTAGTATTTCGATCTGGCTAAAGATCTCATCAGAACCCGAAGTTTTAGAAAAGCTAGAGCCTATATAATAGGCAGAACTTTAACAAAAAACCTATTAATAATAAATTTTGCTCCATTCTTGTCTTCTTAGTAATCAACCACGTTGTTAGGTCTTTTCCTAACAAGCATCATGACGTTACTAAACTTTGAAGACCAAAAATGTTCTATTTATATAAAAAATTTTAGTGTGTACTCTGGCTCAAGTAATATTTTTTTACAGTTATATTAGTTTTTTGTTTTTATATACATCGAGATTATTTTTATGTTATTTTCAATTTATAACGAGCTTTCAACCTCCGTATATTTACAAAAATAAAGCAAATCAAACATATTAGCTAGGTTGATACTAGTATTTCGATCTGGCTAAAGATCTCATCAGAACCCGAAGTTTTAGAAAAGCTAGAGCCTATATAATAGGCAGAACTTTAACAAAAAACCTATTAATAATAAATTTTGCTCCATTCTTGTCTTCTTAGTAATCAACCACGTGTTTAAATAAAAATTTTATGATCGGGTAATTTACCTAAAAATAAGCACAATTTAACACTAACCAGAGTTATTTTAGTGCAAATTTTACTTATGGTTAAGGTTAATGACTAACTATACTACCTAAATCATGAGTCAAACTTGCATGAAAATAGTTCTGATTAGTGTTATTTTTAGATAAGTTTTTATTTTGACTTAACCTATCAGAGCGGTACACAGTGGCTGAAAATTTGATTTCACTGGCCATAAGTCCAATTTTCTTCTGTCACCGATTTTTTAAATTTTAACGTCATTTTGTAGCTAGTATGTCCAAATTAAGGTAGCCAAAAAATTAAGTCAAACTATTGCTAATTGTGGGCATGGCATGCTGTCAAACTTAACTGTTTTTTTAATTTCAGAAAAAGGTGTTTTTTTGTTTTTTTTTTATCAAAAATAAATGGTTACTACTAGCAAGTTATCATCGATAATGACCTGCGGTCTTTTTTATAAGGTTTGTAGGATTGTAGTCTTTAGTTGTTATAAGGGGTCACAGCGCTACCGTTTATTATTAGGGTGTTCTGAAACTTTTATTAAACTACTATATTTTTGTCAAATTACAATTTCAGTGGAATAGAACTTCTAATTAAAACAAGTTGTCAAGAAACGTATACCTCCCGGAGGAAGATGAAAGTGTCCTCTTTAACCCTATATATACTTTTGCACCCGCCACGACCCGCCTGTAGAACACTTTTTTCATTTTAATGAAATATCTCAAAAAAAAAAAAAAATTCAAATGACGCACAGTGGCTTCAACTTTGACCTTGAATTTCTTAGGTAGTGCTCAATCAATTTTAATGAAATTAAAACTGAGCCAAGTTCAACTAATTACCTGTCCTTTAAAAAAAAATTACTAAAATATTTTGATCGGTTCAAAAGTTACAGAATTTTGGCCAATGAAAAATGATTTTCAGCCACTGTGCGGTGTATACCACTGGATTATGCGTTCCAAAATTAATTTCACGTGTCCCAGGGTTTTAGTGTGCCATTTCCACATACTTACTGTGTTATTAACCTAAATTATTTAATTAATGATTTGATTAAAATAAAATTTGTTTGTCACACAAATATTTAATTTAATCAATTAATAATTTAATTGTTTTAATTAATCTTGCACAATTTTTAGTAATAATACCATCATTTGTGTGATAGGAGGTGCAAACTTAATTAAAATAATCGATATTAACAATTTCGCATTTAAAACTTGTTTTAATTATAAAATCTGTTACTTAAGTGTTTAATTAGTGGCTAAAAAATCCATCTTAAAATTTTGTCTTAACACATTTTATTTTCTGGAGCTTTTATCAATAATCTTGTTTATTACGTTGAATTTCTGTATGTATATAACCGGCAAAATAAATCTTTTTGTTGATTAATGTTAATTTGTTTTAATATTTTTGTTTATTTTTTTTTTTTGTTTTTGTGAGTCACTTGGTTTTTTCAAAACGAAAACTTTTGTTTTATCTTAATAGATATTACGCTTTTTCAAACATGACCGGCTTAGAGCAAAGTCTTTATATTACTACTACGTTCTATATGTACAAAGTTAAAGTGACATGCCTTGAGAGATTTTTGTATTCTATATAGTGATTGTATAGAGTCAGAGATTTAAAAGAGTTAATTTATTTTAAAGACAATCTCTAAAACATTTTAGGGCAAAAATGTGTTTGAGTGTATTTGTATTTTTGCTTTATTTTTAACAAAAATTTTGTCAAATTACCAAACAATTTGATTGTAAAGGGTCCGCCAAATAACTTTTTTTTTTTGAAAATGCTATAAAAAAAACTACTGAATATTTTCTCAAATTTCTTTTTTTATTTGAAAGTACAATCCTTCCGGTTAATAATGGAAAATAATTTCATTCAAACGGCTGCTTCGGCTGGCCATGCAGTAGCCTATACGATCGGTGCAATTTTTAAGCACATTATCGATTGTGTGCTGTATTTCCCCAATGGCTTCCTGTTCCGTCCTGTTGAAACCAAATGTTGCCAATATCCTCCTCTACAATTTTTTTGAACAAAAATTCGTTCAACATGGCCCGATAACGATTGCCATTGACTGTAACGGCCACTCCTTGTTCATTTTCGAAGAAAAATGCCAATTTTCGCACACATTCTGCAACATTACCATGATTTTCAAAGTAATGTCGCAATATTTCCCAGCGTTGTTCAAGCGTATACACAACCATATTCGTTCAGCGGAAGGATAAAACTAATTATCTGTCAAATCAGACATGAGCTAAGTGTAACCATTCACGAAATAAGCACTAGTTGAAAAAAAAACGTTAGATGGCGGACCCTTTATTTAGAAACTTTGAATTTTTTAACATCTTAATTTGTAACTACAGTTAATTTGTTTGTTAATGAGATAAAATTTTAATTGAAAATGTGCCAACAATGCAAATAACTTTTTTGTATTCTTTCTGTAACTGTACTTCGTCTCTGGCTTAAATTGCATTTTTAAATTAGATTGAAAAATAATATTGCATTGATCTATTTATAAGTTTTTTTTAATGAATTAATAGCAATTTTTGTCATTTAAACACTCAAAAAGTTTGATAGTTGTTTGTGTAGCAATCAGTAATTATTGTTTTTAACCGCAAAACTGACCGTTGTAAAGGTTCCGCCAAATAACTTTTTTTTCTTTTGAACTCCTGAACCAATTGGACTTTGTATGGCGTCATACCAAGGTCTTTATGCAAAATTCGTCTCAATGATGTCTCCGAAATGTTCAATTGTTGAGAACGACGGTGAATTGATGTTGATGGCGCTTCACGCATACTTTCTGTCACAGCAGCAATATTCTCGGGTGTACGCACTGTTTTTGGCTTTTCACGCTTTGGTTTATCGATGAGGATGCCAGTTTTTTCACTTTTTTCACAAGATAACGAACATACGGACCATATTCGTTCAGCGGAAGGATAAAACTAATTATCTGTCAAATCAGACATGAGCTAAGTGTTACCATTCACGAAATAAGCACTAGTTGAAAAAAAACGTTAGATGGCGGACCCTTTATAAATTTCATTTGTTTACAAATTTTTGTTGTAAAAGTTATTATTTTGACTGGATTTGTTATTTGTTTTTCAACAGTGTAAAATAACTACTTTTTTGTTTTTAATTTATAAAGAGCTTTCAACCGCCGTTTATTTACAAACATAAAGCAAATCAAACAAATTAGCTAGGTTGATACTAGTATTTCGATCTGGCTAAAGATCTCATCAGAACCCGAAGTTTTAGAAAAGCTAGAGCCTCCTGAATAGTCAGAGCTTTAGCAATATTAATTAATAACACGGTCCTACAGTGAAAAAAAAAACTTGGAAAACGACCTAGCGTGGGTTATAGGTCTGGTTGAGTACACTACAAATTCTGTCAAAAAATTTCAGAAACACCCTCAAATTCAGAAGTTATTCTAAAAAAACCGTTTTCAGTAATGTTCGTCAACTTATCGACCTGTAACTCGGTCAGTTTTTGTCCGACTTAAATTTTTTTAACGGGCTTGGAAAGAAAACTGATTACGCTTTAAAATGACGTGCATTTTTTTGATACATTTGTAAGTTATAAGTATTGTTTTTGTTAAGAATATCTACAAAAAAAAAACGAAAATTATAAACTTTTTTGATTTTAGTAGCTTTTTATTGCTTATTTTAATATGAAAGCTTATAAAAATGTATACCAATGTATAAAGAAAGTTTAGTTCTTAACAAAACATGGTTTTCATTTTTCAAATCGGATGAAAATTGTAAAAGTTATGCAACTTTTCATTAACACCTGTTTTTAGTATTTTCTCCCCCCAGCGCAAAACATATGAATAAAAAGAAAAAACAATTAACTAAACAAGCAAATTTATCAAGTGGTTTACCAAAAGAAAAGTCTGCAATCCCAAAAATTTTACTTTAGAAAAAGTTTAGTAACTTTTGCAAATATAAACCGATTTTAAAAAATAATATCTCTAAAATACAGTGCAAAATATAGATTTTCATAGAAAAAAATTAAAATAACTCTTGTTGAATTTGAAAAATTAGGAAAAAAAATGAGAAACTTTTGATAAACACTTACCTAATTTCTTGGAATATATATATTATGAATACATTTCATGAAAGCTTAATTCTTTGCCTTTCCAAAACTGTTTAAACTTTTGAAATCGGTCAAAGAATGTGTGAGTTAGAGGTACTAAAGTGCTACGTCCTACCCTAAAACAGTTTTTTGAAAATAACTCAAATCTTTGAGGGTGTTTCAAAATTTTTGAAAACGGTTTTTGTATGTCCTCACCTAGGCCTACAACCCCCACTAGGTCGGTTTTCAAGTTCTGACAAAAAGTGTTTTTTTTTTTGTAGCAGTGCGTAATCATCAATTTTGCTCCATTATTGTTTCTTGGTAATCAAATACATGGCTAGGGTATTTTCCTAACAAGCATCATGACGCTACTAAACTTTGGAGGCTAAATAATTACATTTTTAGTTATTTTTTTAATTGTCGCACGCAAAAAAAAACTGGGGGAATATTGTGGAAAAGCTGAGTAATTATGCAACTACATAAGTTTCAAGTTAGTTTTAAGAAGTTCTAGTAAAATATTTACAAATTTTTTAAAACATTTCTAAAAAAGATTCATACATTTTACAAAAAAATTTGTATAACTTACTAAAAAACTTATGTAGTTGTATAATTAATAAGCACTTCTATAATAATCCACCAGTTATTTCCTGTGTGCGCCTTTATAAAGTAATTTGCCTTTGTTTTAAATGTCATTTTCAATAGATTCGATTGGCAAACTTTTTCAAAGTGATTTAAATGTTTATTAATTTTACTGATTCCTAAAAATTGGTTATCGATTTACCAAAATCAGTCCGTTGAAAAGGCTTTTCATTGCCAGATTTGGGTTAAGATTATTAGAAAAGATGTATTGATGATGTTTGATAAGTTAGTTAATAAATTCCTTTAAGACTCTGATAAATGGATTTTTTTTTTGTTGTTAAACAATCGCTGCTATTAAACTTAATTAAACTTATAGAGCTTGTTTTCATTTTATATATTTTACGATTATTTTGATTTTTGTTTTCTCACAACATGCATGCACTTCTTATTAAAAAATAGGGTCCGGCCTACAGCTGGAGGGAAAAGAAAAAAATTAAATACATTGGTTTGTATTCTTGAATGTACCATACATACATATATGATACATTGTTGTATTATTTATTGCAAAATGTTGGTGTAGTAATTTTCTGTTATTTTAGAACTTTCAAATGCATTTTGTCATTTTAATATAGACAATTTTTTATGTGCATTTGTTTTAAAAAAAGAAAATTTTTGCGTAGTTTTGAATAGATGTCATCATAAACTTGGACAAAGCAAGAATTATCCCGGTTGGAAAAAGATAACTGTAATTTTCATTAAAAAGACTACTAATAAACTTTAACTATGAAAAAATAACTAAAGATGTAAAAACAACTGTAAAAGACTGTGAAAATAACCAACACAAAACAATTACTGATGCTGTAAAATCAATTACTGATGCTGTACATATACACCAGGGATGATAAAGTTAGTACTATATTACTTTTTTTGGTACTATGTGATCCGGAAAAGTACCATGGTACTCCTTTGACTCTTTTAGTACTATTTACATATAAAAAAATTAAAGATTGAGTTTGAATTTTAACGTCTTTTTCACACAATTGCAATTAATACTATAATTAGTATGCAATTTTATTTAATTTTAATTTTGAAAGACGTGGTAGAGAAGAATGAGTGTATTTTCTAAAAATCATAACTACATTGTAAATTTTTCAATTTTCCTGAATCAGACTGCGCAGTTTCTGGTATTGAACCTTCGTCAGTGACCCTGTTTTTTGAATAATGTAATATTTGTTATGTTTTTATTTGTTCGATTGCGTCTATATGAAATGTTCTGTGCAATCACTGACCGTGGTATAGATAAACTGATTTCTAATGCCACATGCACCACACGTTAGACAGAGCGCTTTAGCGCACTGATCTATCGTCAGGTCGAGTTTTGTTGTGATTAAAACTAGTTTTATTCAATACACGGTGTTTTTGTTCTTTCATACATAATCTCAGAAGTACAACTCCAACAACACAACAGTTCTATTTTTAGAAACTTCAGAGAAACTTCAAGATTCAACATTTAATTCAATTACCCATTCATAAATTAACATTTATCAAATGTATTTATTTGGATCCAATCGTTGTAAATGGAATTGATTAAGTTCGAGTAAAAAAAAAGTGTTCGAAAAGTGAAAAATAAATATCTTAAAAAAGTACAATTGAAATAAGGCCATTGCCAACATCTTCAAATTTGCATTGTGATTCTAACATCGAATGAGTAATGAAATAGATTTCCTTGCAAAAAAAGGTGAATTTAAGAAATAGTCTGATAATTTTGATAAATTCTGTAACTAAAATCAACTAAATTTTGTTTTTATATACAAATAAATTTTAAAAACGTTAATTTATAATAAAAACTTGTATTTAGTACTATGAGCGTCGAAAAAGTACTATTTTTTATGCTGGTTGGTACTATTTGAAAATCCCATTTATCATTCCTGATATACACGGTCAAATTAACAAAAATAAAATAAGTGGACCCATTATTGTTTTAAAGTTTTTCTAATAGGGGTTTCCTAATACTTAGAACTGAAACTTGTATGTATGCAAATTAGGGTGACATATATTTAGCTTAATGTAAAATGTCGAAATGTGCACGCCTTACATTTTTATATATGATCTCAAAAGTATATGGTGAAAGTCTGTTTGAAATTTCGTATTATCGGAAAAGTTTAAAAAATTTAATTTTCACCATAAACGTTTTAGATAACCATAAACTTTTTAGATTAAAATTTAGGGAGTGCACATTTCGAAACTAATCCTTGCGTTCAAATATCTGTCATCCTAATGCATATGTATATTTTATTATTATTCACTTTTATTACACACAGAGAACAGTTTTGTAGTTGCAACCGAATTTTTGTGGTTCCACGTACTATCACTATTATTAAATTTTAATACTATTATAACAACCGACATTTATTTACAAATTTCGAATTTTTATATTTATTTATGTAGCAATTAAATATTTTATGTTGATGGACTATAATATTCTGTATTCACATGAATTTAACAAAATTTATTTTACAAGTTTGATATAATTTTTATTAAAAATAAAAATTATGTTTTTTCGACCTTTAATTGCGCAATGAAAATGAAAAGTATTCAAGTTCGAGGCCATACTCTATATTTCTTCATTTGGATATTGTCCTAACAAATAATCTATAGAGTTTTTTGTTTTCAAATTTATTATTTGACCCCATTAGGAATGTGTTGATAGATCTATTTCGGGAATTTTCTAGGTTCCCATCATCAGAACACGTTTTGAAAGCGGTAACAATCCTATGCCAAACATCAAACATTCATATGAACTAGTTTACTCACTACATGAGAACTAATATACATATGAGCTTGAAGTTAAAGATTATAACCATTGATCAAAAAATAAATTGAAAACTTGTTTGTTTTGTGCAAGGTCCACCTCTGGTGGATATTCAATACACGTTTTTGTTTTTCTCTCCTTTTTATATTTGGTTGTGTGCCAGAAAATTGAACTTAAAACTTAAACGCGATTTTCTCTAAACCGCGTTTTTCAAACTGGTACGCGGGGCTTCCCAAGTTCTACTGAACCGATTTTGATGATATAAAAAGTTGTTTAATATTTGTTTTTTACTTACGAAAACTAATAGTTTAGATAGAGTGATTGTTTTTTTTTTACAGGCGAAACAAATATTCGATTTTAACTGCAAATATTTTATTCAAGGGATAAAATCTCCGAAAAGTGGTTGGTTGTTGGTATTAAAGTTAATGTAGAAGATAATATTTTATCAATATTGATAAAAAAAAAAACAATAGTTTGAATGATGTGACTGTGTTTCGGTTAATTTTATATATTTGTATCTGTTTGCAATATAGTTTAATTATTCTGATGATGAATTTTACATATTTACATTTTAAGTACTTACAATTAAAATTATTGAATAATGATTAAATTTTGTTGGTTACAATGGAATTCCAACCAATTTATTCTCTGTGTGTATATTTATTTAATAAGAGAAATCAAGAAAAGGGCGAAGGTTATAGACTTTTCTACATATTCGCTACAATTCGTTTGAATACATTCAACCTAACGACGAACCTAAAGACCCGACTTGGGGACAGACAGAAAGATAGACATTCATTCAAACAAAAAGTCGCAGTTGTTTACGTCTCTATTTTCTATTACAGTGGAATCTTACAATAACGAACAATTTTAATAAGCCGCACTTCCTTTAAAGAATGCAAAATTTTTTCTCGGTCACAGACAGTAAAATTGTTGGAAGTAACGTTTGCGGAATGAAATATGAACTGATTTCTATCCATCGCTGCAAAAAGAAAACCAATCACAATAGCATTGCTTCAATTATTTGGCAAGAGATCAGTTCAATAGGTTAAAAATAGAAGAAACCAAATGAAGAAAAACGTCTAAAATTAGGGGGGTCTTCTGGTTTGGAAAATTTTTTTTTTGATTTTTTTTTTCATATTTTTTAGCTTAGATATTCAAATATATTATGATAAATGAATTTGTCGAAATTCAAAATAGTTTGGAAGATACAGCCATTGTTATGAAGCAATGTTTTTGCCTAAATGAGGCATTCGTTGTGTGCCAGAAAATTGAACTTAAAACTTAAACGCGATTTTCTCTAAACCACGTTTTTCAAACTGGTACGCGGGGTTTCCCAAGTTCTACTGAACCGATTTTGATGATATAAAAAGTTGTTTAATATTTGTTTTTTACACTAGACTACAAAAAAATGGTCAAATATCGATTTTTCATTTTCAAACGACCGCCATTTTTATAAAGGCATTTATACTAACCAATTCCACGTTTTCTTTCAGATAACAGTGAGTCACGGAAAGCTGCGTACTAACAACACTCCTTTTTTGGTAGACCCTACTTTGGATACGAGAACTTTTCTTGATAAAATGTGCAACCAAATACAAAAAAAAAAGAATTAAAAAATCTTTTGCCGTTTTCTTTCCACAAGTTTTTAAAAAACAGCTAAAATTCAGCCGTCCAACTAAGAAGTCCCCTTAATTTGAAAATTTTGTGAAAATAATCCACAGTAAAACAAATAAATAAATTTTAGTTATTTTTGTTAGATGCAATTAAAAAATCTTTTGTTTATATTGCGACAAATGGTTCCAAGAATGAAAATTGTCTAAAAGAAAACTCGGTTGCGGTAAAAAATTCGCTTTGGAATGCTTTTACACTTGGGCTAAATTGAAGGCAGAAATTGTGTGACCTACGCAAAATCGTATCGAGAGCTTTCAAATAATAATAATAAAAAGACTACACAAAATTATATATTGTAAAGGGTCCGCCAAATAACTTTTTTTTTTTGAAAATGCTATAAAAAAAACTACTGAATATTTTCTCAAATTTCTTTTTTATTTGAAAGTACAATCCTTCCGGTTAATAATGGAAAATAATTTCATTCAAATGGCTGCCTCGGCTGGCCATGCAGTAGCCTACACGATCGGTCCAATTTTTAAGCACATTATCGATTGTGTGCGGCTGCATTTCACCAATGGCTTCACGAATATTGTCCTTTAAAGCGTCAATTGTCTCTGGCTTGTTGGCGTAACACTTATCTTTGACGGCACCCCAAAAATAATAGTCCAACGGTGTCAAATCGCAGCTCCGAGGTGGCCAAACGACATCTTCAATTTTTGTGAACAAAAATTCGTTCAACATTGCCCGATAACGATCGCCATTGACTGTAACGGCCACTCCTTGCTCATTACCATGATTTTCAAAGTAATGTCGCAATATTTCCCAGCGGTGTTCAAGCGTATACACAACCATATTCGTTCAGCGGAAGGATAAAACTAATTATCTGTCAAATCAGACATGAGCTAAGTGTTACCATTCACGAAATAAGCACTAGTTGAAAAAAAACGTTAGATGGCGAACCCTTTATTAGATGTAAGAGTAATCAAATATACAAAAAATTCCGCTTCTGTAGTCTTTAAAAAGCAGTCGCTAATCATTAAAGATTGAATATGTACGCTGTTAAGAAAATTGTCATTTTCAGCCTTAACATGATTGATGTTGGCAGCTTTTTCAGAGTGAAATGTCATGAATGGACAATATTATTTTTTGGAAAAATTTTAAGGGAAGTGTGTATCGAAAGGGTTGCAAATAACAAAAACCTGGAATGCCTTACAGAGAGCTGGCGAAAATTAATACCTAAGCTATCCAGGAGGCAATGCGTATGGTGCCTTAAAATAAAGGCCTATCGCTAGGGTCATGTTTTTTTTTTTTTTTTTAATTTTTGATAATTAGTTTATGTCATGTTTTTTTTTAACATATAAAATTGCAAGTCTGTTATAACTAAGTAAACGTTTTTGTTACTGTTAATAACTCAGTTCATATTTCACTCCGCATACGTTATTTGAAATATTAGCTTTATTCGACGAACGTTACTTCGGGTGACCTATTTTACCATAAAGCGGTTACTGTTGCTCAAACAATTATAATCTTTTTAAACCAGGCGCGGATCCAGGAAAAGGTTTTGGGGAGAGAACTTAGAGTATTTTTAATTAATTTTTTAATATTTTTTTTACATATTTGTATTGACAAAATATTATTTTTTCCCATTTTCCCTCCCCCTGGAACCGCGCCTTTTTCAAACAATCATATTTCAAATTATAGGAAATATTAGCTTTGTTCGACTAACTTTACTTCGGGTGCCCTATTTGACGCGAACAGACATAATATAAACATAATCTGATAGACAATAAACGAGAGGTACCTATACATACGTACTATAAACCTAAGAAATTTTAAATAAAATCACTAAAGTAATTCGTATATTCGACGTATCGTTGATTCGAGGTATCATAACTTTTGACCACTTTGTTGTACAGTTTAAAACTTAAAAATCGTGCTTGTTTTACAACGATAGCACATTAGCACCTATTTAAACTCTGAATTCATTTACGTTATAAATGAAATTTTCCAATTGACTTTAACCACTCCGAGTTTATGGGTCAGTTCACTTTGAAAATTAAATATCTTACAATAGCAGTCTGTTATTGTAAGTTTTCACTGTATTATTAGTTGCTACACACAAGTTTAAAATATTGTTGTGTCAATTAAATTGTAAAAAAAGTAAACTGAAATTTAAATAGAACAGCCAAAGAAATAAATTTCAACAATTAAAGTCATAAGTTAAAGTTTTTGTAAAAGCAACAAAAAAAAAAGAATGAGAAAATCATTATTTTTGTTTGCAAAGATTTTCTGTATAAAATGTCATATCAACAAGAAGTTTTAAATTGATAGCTTTTTATAGCAATTTATTTTAATTTAATCAAATCAAAGATGTAATCAATTAAAAAGTTTTAGTAACACAATTTTTAATTATGAACAGATTTCATAATGGGGAGTTCATAATGACCGATCGAGCTCATTTCTAAACGCCGAGAAATAAAGAATATAGTTTTTATACACATAATAAAAGTATTGTATTATTTAAAAAAAAACACTCGGTCCAAAAATACAAAAATATTTGATTTACTATATATATATTTTTTTAATGGCGCCCAATTCAAGGATTATCTTTACAATTCATGATTTTAGTTTTCTAAGAAATTTTGCACAAAATGTCATATTTTTCAAATATTTTCAACATTTAACATCATTATACTTGTATTATTTTTAATAAAAATACTCGGTTCAAAAATACTAACATAATTGACTTACTATATATATATTTTTTTTTAATGGCGCCCAATTCAAGGATTATCGTTAGAATTCATGATTTTAGTTTTCTAAGAAATTCTGTACAAAATGTCATATATTTTTCAAATATTTTCAACATTTTAACATGATTATACTCAAATTAAAGATAATGTTATGTAGATTTCAATTTTTGAAAAAAAATTCCTAATTTTGTGACAAAATTTCGAAAAATTAAGCAAAATATACGGAAAATGGGGGTAAATGATGTAAATATAAAAATATCGATATTTCAAAAACTGCAAATGAGAAAAAATGCTTGCCAAAGATTTCGATTCAGCGTACATAGGTATATTAAAAAGGATGTGTTTCAAAGCCTGCCCTGAAATACAGGTTATTCGTGATGTACAAGTAAAAAAATCGAATTTATTTAAATTTTTTTTAAAACTTTTCAGTACCTTTTATTAGACGATTTTCTTTAAAGGTATTCTGTTAGAATTATGTGAGTCCTTGAGCCAAAATAAGAACTTCTTTTAAAAGCCAACTCTTCAATCTTACCATCGAAGTTATAACACTATAAAACATAAAAAATACCTCCTCTTGCAACACATAATTTCTATATAATTTGGCATGCTGAACACGAATCGAAAGGTTAGTTTTCGAGATATCAAGATTGAACATCCTATTTTTAAGCATTTTTGATTTAATATCGAGAAATTAAATTGAAAATGCTAAAAACTTTTAATGGGTTTAAAATCTATGGTAGTTTAGTTTTTATTTTAATATAATAAATGTTGAATCGAATTGAATTACATTATAACCATCCAGGCCAGTCAAGAAGTGGAATGTTTCTTTTACGAAACATTCGTTGCTGGTATAAATTCTTGCTGTTGATGATGTGAACTGAATTTCCAGCGTACCAGCTGAAGAAAACGTACCCTTCATCATGACATTACCGCCAAGGAGTGCCTAAATTTAGGAGATGCAATCAATGTCGGACAGATCATGCGACATCGGACAAAACACGCATACATTTTCATCCAACTTCTCAAATTTTCACAGAAGGACAAATCAGGATTTCAATCTCAAATTAGATTTTCTTTTCTTTGTCCATCTGTGCAAATTTGGGTATTTGGATGCAGACGCATGATTGTTATGTCCGATGTCGTGTCGCATGATAGGTCCGATGTTGACTGTATCTCCTAAATTTAGACACTCCTTGTTGCCGCCACCAATATTGTGATGTAAGAAGTATCGTTTTTCCTTTAGTGTTGTCGATTAACCTTTGACTTCGGCCAATTAATCGCGAAATTTTGGAAATGAATGGTTTTTGTTTGCACAATCCAAAAGTTGTAATTTTTCCAAAGCAGAAAGGGCAGTTCCCTTGATATTTTACGAATAAATACAGATTATATAAAAAGCAGGGATGGCAGGCAATACCGCTAAAATACCGTTATTATCGATTTAAAACAATTTCAACTAACTATCGTTATCTCTAAAATACCGTTACCGAATTAATTGAAACAGCGTTATCCGTAAAAAACCGTTACCGATGTAACTAAAATACCAATATCATTAAAATGCTGTTACCGAAATAACTAAAATACCGTTATCGCTAAAATACAGTTACCGAATTCAACTTACTATCGTTATTCCTAAAATACCGTTACCGAAATAATTGAAATACCGTTATTCGTAAAAAACCGTTACCGATGTAACTAAAATACCAATATCATTAAAATACTGTTACCGAAATAACTAAAATACCGTTATCGCTAAAATACAGTTACCGAAATAAATCAAATAGCGTTGTCCTTAAAATACCGTTACCGAAATAATCTGACAAGACCAAAAAAAAATTAATCATTGTAAATATATACATAAAAAAAATTTGGTTGCCACAACGAATCTGTTTTCTCTGTAAAGCTTCTTTTATAGCAAAATTATTATGTTTCATGATTTTTATATAAAAAAAATGCAATTAACGATGCCAATGTTAAAAAAGCAAAGTGATTTAAACTTTTAAAACTATTTAGGTCCGTTTATTAGACGATGTTTTTTAAAGGTGTCCTGTTAGAGTTATATGAGTCCTTGAGCCAAAATAAGAACTTATTTTAAAAGCTAACTCCTCAATCATATTTTTAAATCATAATCAATGTTTTCATTATAGTTTAATATTTTCATTATAAAGGGTGGTTAAATTGTAAGGGCCGATGTTGAATGTGAACCACACCTAAACGCCAAGTTTTTTTCCGAATTTTATTTGACATTTCTCTATTTCAGACTTACTCAATTTGAACCATGGAGAGATACACAATCCAACAACGTGTTAAAGTTATCCAGACTTATTATGAAAATGGGCGTTCAAATCAAAATGCATATCGTGCACTTCGTGATTTTTTTGGTCAATTTGAATGTCCAAATGTGCGTACAATCGCAAAAATCGTGGAAAAATTCGAGCAAACCGGGTCTGTAGAAGATGTGAGAACACCAGTGCATGCTCGTACAGCTCGTACTGCAGAAAATATTGCTGCTGTTTGCGATAGTGTGGCTGAAGAGCCGTCCACCTCAACTCGTCGTCGTGCCCAACAATTGCACCTCTCACGCTTGTCGTTGGCTCAAGAACTAAAGCCTCTTGACCATTCCAAACGTCGTGAATGGGCAGAATGGTGGCAAGAAATGGCAACAGTGGATGATCAATTTTCGAAGAAAATCATCTTCAGTGATTAGGCACATTTTCACCTCAGTGGATTCGTCAATAAACAGAATTGCCGCATTTGGGCGAATGAGAATCCAAGAGTGATTGTCGAAAAACCAATGCACCCACAAAGAGTGACTGTTTGGTGCGGTTTATGGGCTGGCGGCATCATCTTGCCGTATTTTTTCCGGTCAGGCAGTTACTGTGAATGGTGTTCGCTATCGTGAGATGATAACGAACTTTTTATGGCCCGAATTGGAAGATATGGATGTGGACGATATGTGGTTTCAGCAGGACGGTGCCACTTTCCACACAGCTAACGAAACAATGGCTCTTTTGCGCAACAAATTCAATGGCCGTGTTATCTCACGTAATGGCGGTGTCAATTGGCCGCCAAGATCATGTGATTTGACACCGTTGGACTTTTTTCTTTGGGGTTATTTGAAAGAAAACGTGTACGTCGATAAGCCAGCAACAATTCAAGAGCTAAAGGATGAGATAATTCGGCACATTAACGGCATAGAACCTCCATTATGCCTCAGCGTCATCGAAAATTTGGACCATCGGATGGAGATGTGCCGCCGTGGTCGCGGCGCCCATTTGGCCGATATTTTGTTCCATACATAATTGAGTAATACCAATATATCATAATAAAATAAAATTACAATAATTTCCTAAATAGTTTGTGTTTTATTCAAAATCAACATCGGCCCTTGAAATTTAACCTCCCTTTAGTTTTAAAAGTATCAGTACCAGTTTAAAAAATATATATTTTTTAAATTTAAAAAAAAAAAACTAGATTTTAAAACTTTTTCGATTCTAAACCGTGCACTCACTATACAAAAACAATTTCTTCACAAAACCTAATAAATAAAGTTTTCTGTCGAAATAAGTAAATTGTTTAAGGTAAAATAATCATGTGACGCATTTGTGCAAAATTTTATATATTTCATGGGAATTTGTCATTAATTGTCAGATTCTTATATAAAATTTTTATACAAAAAATTAAAAATTCTGTGTTTTTTTTCAAGAAAATTCGCACGAATTCTTTAATTTTCTTAATTATGACCTCACAACTTATTCACTTTGTTGAAATTTCACACCTTTTTTGTTTGTCTCCATGGAATTTAAAAGTATTTATTTTAAAAAACTTTTTTGTTTCACTTTATGTTATACATTAAAGAATTCTTCCTTAAAGTTCTCACACTCTATTAATCATTTAACATGAATTTTAAATAACAACTGCCACGTTTTAATCAAAAAAAAATATATATATATTATATAGAAATGGAATAGCAGCGTATAAAAAAGCAAATAACACCGTTACAAGGATACGACTGACGACTAACTAACTACCTATGCATGCAACAGACATAAATGAAGGAAGGAAAAATGAAAAAGAAAGTGCAGTAGCTATATCTTAACCCTCAAATCAAAATTTTTATAACTTGTTCGGCACGAAAAAAACAATATGTTATTCTACCAAAGTTTCTTTTTACATTGCCTATTTTGTGCGATATGGAACAAAATAGGTTTAGAGCGAATCTCAAAAATTAATCAATAAAAATTAATAACTTTAGGCATAAATTAATCCTGTTACCAAGATATAACTACAGTCCTGAAGTTATACTTTTTGTGATTTTACTTAAGAAGATATGGAGATTTTCGCTTTTTGGAAAAAGCGAAATTAGGCGAAAAAGTATCAAAATTTAAATTTATATGGTTCAAACTTCAACACTTTGCTATTAATACCTAATGTCTTCTTTCTGCAAAATTTCATAAAAATCCGTCTTTTAGTTTATAAGTTAAGACGATGTCCTTTAGAGGAATCCTGATAAAATCCTATGAGCCCTTGGACTAAAGTATGGACTTATTATTAAAGATAAAGCTTCAATCTTACTTATATTTTATTATAAAGAGTTTTTTGTCAACTTAAATTGGTTTTTTAGATTTTTGAAAACTATTTTTTTTCAAAAATAATTAATTTTACGAAATTTTGATTTTGAAGTTTTCTCGCTTCCAAACCGTGGACGCCACACGAAAAATTTCTTCGCAAAGTATTTAGCAAATTTAGTTTTCTATCGGAATATATTAATTTCTTGCTCAGGATTTCTTTTTTTCTTATAATGCAGTTTTGGGCCTTAATGGCTTTTGTACACACAGAGAAATAAAGTGCCAACAGAATTGAAAAGTGTATATTAAATGCAACAACTTATAAATTCAGTTAGTACAACGATATTTATATTAGATTTATAAATTTTTTTCGTGTTGCAACTAAAATTCAGTTGAATTAACCGAACTTTGTTGTAACAACTAATGTTAAGTTGTGCCAACCGTCTGAAATTCGTAATAACCTAATTTGAGTCGTAGTAACCAAATTTCAGTTGGCAAATAGCTAAATTTTTCTGTGTGTATTATTGTTGAATGAATAAATAAATAAATAAAACGCTCATTTGACGCATTTGTGGTAAATTTTATGAAGACTGCCCTGAGGCAGCCTTACCCGTCAGAGGGTTTATATAATCTTTCGGCCAAATTTCATGAAAATCCGTCTTTACGTTTTCAAGTTAAGGCAATGTCCTTTATACTTTTGGAATCCGGTATATTCCTGGACAAAAATTAGAGCTTTTTTTAAAAAAAAAATAAGCTTCAATCTAACTTTGTGTTTAGCAGAAATATGTTTTCAAGATTTTTGAAAATTGTGTTAATTCAAAATATTTATTTTTTGAAATTTTAACTTTATCGCTATCCCGCTTCCAAACCTTGACATGCACACAAAAAAATCCTTAACAAAATATTTTGTAAATATAGCTTAAATTATTAATATAAAAAACTCATTTGGCGCACTTATGGCCAATTTACAATACCCCGCCTGAAGGCGTTCTTGCCGGTTAGAGGGTTAATATAAAACCAACACATACATGACAACATACACAAACAATAAACAGAGTTAAACACTAAGGCCTGTATTCAAAAAAAAAAAATCTTAATTCAGATTTCAAATACATTTTAGGTAAAAAATGTATTTGAAATCTGAAGGTCTAAAATAACTAAAATGTATTTGAAATGCTGTTTAATATCTTTATGAATACGTAGGTAGTAGTGTAGACAAATCATGTTGGGAAAGGAAAAAAACACCCAATAGGGAAGAAAAGTCATTCTTCTGGAAAAACTACCTCTTGTGCAACTTATGTATGGTTTTCTTAACGAACTTGCTATTGTTGTTATATGCAACTTTTTATTTTCCCTTTAGATACACTAATTATAAATGTTTGTTTGAAACCCCCTCAGTTATTCTTAAGAGAAAACCACGATTTTTCTGAAGAAGCCTATGATGATTGAGATCTTTATCAATCATATATCGATTGTATGAGCGAAAGTTTTTATGAGAGATCTCCATTTTTTTAAAGCTAATGCATAAAGAGCTTGATTTTTAGTTTTTCACTTTTCAGTCAGCAGGAAACTATTCCGAAAGAATTCATCCGATATTAACAAAATTCGGGTATTTTTGACACGATTTTTTAAGCATTAAAGAGTTGAGTCAAAAATTATGATACATACTAAAATTTCCGAAATTAAGTTTTATTTAAACCTTGAAACATTCGAGAAAACAAAACTTGTTTACCACTAATTTGAAATATTTTAAATATTGATAAAAAAAATCTTTGGGAAATGTTACCTTAAAGCCGACAAGAAAATAACTTCGGAAATAGCACAGACACCCTTACGAAAAATTAAACCTATAAAGTTAATCTAGATCTAGACCTATGATCTTTAGACCTATGTATATTAAGGTGGGTCGTTTCAGAAAAAAAAAATAGAGACCCCGAAGTAAAATAATGAATCAGGGCTATGAAACAAAAAAGCTTCAATAAATTCGCCACAGTTCTATCATCTCGCGCAATATGCAGGTGCTTGTGCAAATTTAAATGTAACTGACACTAATAGAAAACATATGATTTTCTATTGTTGATTTACTTGAATAAACGTCACTACATTGCTAGGTCTGTCAAAAAACAGAGTAGTATTTGGAAGATGACAAAGCCAATTGTGACAATATTTTGTTGTTGTTTTTGTTTTTTCTTTGATATTTTAAGTTTTGAATCTCGCTCCTAGACGAGGACAAGAAATTCTCATTGAGTTTGTGATTTAACATAACATATATCTCTAGAAATTCTAATAACAAAGTCCCCTGAAGATTTCCTTGGGCAGGAATGAAATCCGGATAGGGACACGCCTACATCAGATTGTTTTTCACAATTTGTTAAATAAGTTTTGGGACTTTAGCACATTTAATTACTATAAAAGTGTTGCCATGTTTGAAGACCCTCATCCTTCACCACCTTTCATCTCTCTACTATCCCCTTTCCAAAGAAAGCAACACATTAATAAAAATTAAGAGTTTCCTGAGTGTTGCTTCTCTGACCTATTAATAGTTACATAAATAAAATTTGTCTTCCTAGACCTCCCCATTGTGTACGGCGAAAATAACTGTGAAAGGCATTTTTAATAGTTACAAAAAATGGGTCCGTACACTCCCCTCTGGGATAATTATTTCGTTTGTCAAAAAAATTTTTATTTTGCCCCTTCAATAAAGAATTATTTTTTTTTATCAATTTTAAGAACTCCGTTTTTTAGATTTTTAATGTAGACGCCGGTGTACACAACACACAAATTGCCAAGTTATAGAAAGCGTATAACCCGAACTCTCGAAAGACGTATGGCCCCCATTTGTTGAAAGGGGCCTGCAGGAAGCTTGGGGTCAAGTGTCTCCAAGTCTCCACTTTTGTCTACTATTTTGTTGACATTGTCAACTAAGCGTCTACACTTTTTACTTTATTAACTCACTAGTAAATTTTTGGTTCCAATGTCTACATATGGTCCCATTAGAACTAATTAGTCACTAGTGAATCTATGGTTCTTATGTCTACATGTGGTCCCATAAGAACTAACAAGTCACTAGTGCATCTTTGGTCCAATGTCTGCATATGGTCCCATAAAAACTACCCAGTCACTAGTGAATCTATGTTTCTAATGTCTACATATGGTGCCATAAGAACTACCTAGTCACTAGTGAATCTTTGGTTGCAATGTCTACATATGGTCCCATAAGAACTAATTATTCACTACCTAGTAAATAGTTCTAATGTCACTAGTGATTTTCAATGACACGTACATGTTAAATGTCTATAGCAAATTACATTGCCTGGGGAATATTTGGTTAGTAGTACTGGTGACACAGTCAATAGTGAATCAATACTTTTTCACTATTGACATTTCCTGCAGGGGGTGTCTGATGAAACAAGTCTGCTAATGGTCGTTAGAGACGCCTTGTAAACATGCGCCAGAACCTCGCGATCGATGAAGTAAGAACCCAGGATTATGATGAACAAAACGATGGGCATTCAAAAATCCCTACTTCCACAGAATAATTATGTAACAGAGTGTTTGTGTTCACAAAAGTTAACGTTAACTTTAAAAATTATTTAAAAAATTAAAAAGATTAGAATAATCACAAAAGATTAGCAATATTTGACTTTAAGAACTCCAAACGAATTAGTGGAACCCGATAGCGATTTAACGCTCAATACATTTTTGATGCCCCAATTCTCCATTACGATTATAATTGTAAATACCCTTGGGCAAGCATATTTGCCTGTGACCCTCAAAAGGTTAAACTAATGTACATCTTAAAACTCTACATTTTTACAACAAATGTCACCTTATTGAATATACCTATGAATGAACTATAATTACTTACTAGTCAAGTCAAACACAACACAACACAACACCTGCAGTAAAGTTCAAATGAGTGGGTGTTACTAAAAATAAAAACGTCATTTCTTTTAGATACCGTTAAAATTTATAAGAAAAACATATGACAACAGAAGAGAGTAAGAAGGACAAAATAGAGGAGAATGTTATAATGAAGGGTCCTCTAAGAAAAAACCAACAACAACAACAATAGAACAAATTGTATAAAAATCGATTAAATACACATCAAGCATGAATAATTCATATTGAAAAAAATTAGCTCAAAATTAGATACAACAATAGATATAAATAATTAATGAATATATATTTCAAAATGGTGTAATTATCACCATACGTATCTTGATTTTTTCTATTACCTTTTTTGGGCCGTGAAAAACTTGACCACTTCCACATTAACACATTTGTTCACATTATTCCACAATTATATTAGATTGATTCGTTTGATATTAAATCTGTTTTAGCTAATTAAAAGGAACTTAATTTAATAGTTTTATTTAATAAACTTTAACAAAAATAGTTTACATTCGATTTTTTTTTTTAATAATTGTATATTGTTGCACTTTTTTTCTTTAATTTTTTTTGCTGTTTGCAATTTTTTTCTTACATAAAATTTTTTCGTAATTTTTTCACTACACATAAACGTTTTTACCAATTTTACTTTATTTTTGTTTTGTTTTAAATCGTTGCTCTATTTTTATGATTTTTTTAATTATTTATTATTTTTTTATATGTACTTTTTTATTACAAAATAGTTTTATGCAAATTTGTGTATTTGTATTTTTGTATACTTGTGTAGTTCGTGAACGTACTAGTTCAATTGAATTACTCATCCAATTGAACGATATGGCCTAGTTCATCATTATTCACTCTTGTAGTTCAATTGTTCACTTAGTTCTTTTTACTAAAGGTATCATTACACTAGCAATATTATTGCACAACTTGTAGTGCTTGTTTTATTATATGTGGTAATAGATTAAAGAACAAAATAAAAAATGAATATTGCTAGTTCGTGGGTGCCCTAACAATTTTCTTTCTTATTAATAGTTTACTTCAAATAATATAATATAATAATTCAATTGTTTTACAACTAAAAAGAACTAAATTAATGATTGAATGAAAAGACCGAGTATTGATGAACGAATCATACCGCACAGTGGGGTATTTGAAGAAAATAATTGTAATGAATAAAGAACTTCTTAACTACTCAATTTGGAAATTGTAAAAGAAGTGTTTATGTTTTGAAATATTGTGGTTTTGTCAACCTGTTTTAACACAGTGTGTACTTACAGGTTGTTAAAATTAATAACTTTAACTTAATTTAAAACAGTTAAACAGTTTTTATTACAGTTTTTCTTCTTGTATTTTTTTTTTAATTTTGGGCGCTTAACTTTTAAGTTAATATCTAGTGCGGACACTATGTAAGTGTTATAAAACATATATATTTCGAACAATTCATATTTATTTTGATCAAACTAAAACTTTATCTCGTTTTTTCTATTCATGTACATATTTTCTTGGGAACACTTGTGTTTTTCAAATAATTATTTTTGATAAAGTAGAATTTTTTCAATTTTTAATGTTTAAAAAATGCAACCCTCAAAATATCGGGTAAATAAGCTACCCGTATTCGATATACGCAAAAATATGTTGGTATCGAGTACCTTGTACTCAATACTTTTACAACACTACTTCAGTCTATTATCGACAACGCAGCAAATAACATCCATGAATACATAAAGGAGTGTGAAAATAAGCAATTTCCCAAGGAAAAAAGCTAAAATTTTGCAAATAAAATAGTGAATTTTAATAAAATACAGTGTAAATAATCTAAAATAACAAAAAACTTTCAAAAATTCGTATTTTAAAGCCTAAAAGTTAACAAAAAAAAACGGAAAATTTTTCTTTTAGAAAGTTCATACAAAGCAAAATAAAGAAAAAATTGCTTGTGTATGTGTTGAACTAAAAAAAAAAACAGCAGACACAGACTTGTGGATAAGTGTAGTGGTAAATAATTAAAAAAAAAAACAAGTACTAAAAATTAGTACACAAATTCTCTTGGTGTTGTTTTTAATAGAGTATACAAACAATATATTGTTTGTGAATGGCTGTTCTATATTATAGATTAAAAAACAACTATTATTGTGAATATAAACAATATTAACTATAATAAAATTTTTGGCTAATTATGAAATGTCTAAATAATTTGGTGATAATTGTATTTATAAAACGAAAAAGTACAGATCAATTTGTGAAACAAAATCTAGTTTTAAAGCAGCCATCTTTAATTTGTTCACTAAAACCACTATTAAAGCAGAGAATGAAGCCGAGCAACGTAAAGTCACGGCTAACAGCCGCCGCCAATTAATTTTATACTACCTATAACTACACACATAATGTAATAGAACTAGTACATTTACATATACTTGGGTAAAAATTTTGCTATTTATCTGCGATTTTATTCAGTTTTATTTTATGTTGTATCTAATGTATTTATATTTCCGGTAGTATTTTTATTTTTTTTAATCAATTTCAAAGAAGTTTTTCTTTTTTCGCACAATTTTGAAAATACATTAGTAAAATAAAAATATGGTTATTACAAGTGCTATTTGTATTAAAAGTAGAAATATCAATAAGAGTATATATTTCCAAAATAAAACAAATTTTAAAATATATTATAAAAATTTCTATGCAATATACTTGACTGAACGTCAAAAGGAGTTTTAAATAAAGCTTTATTACATCGCATTCAATTTATTTGTTAAAATTACTTTACTGACTAATAAACTCTACTCAATACTAATCCATTTATATTTTATCCTTACATTTCTTAAAAAATGTCCTTGGAAGTTTTCCAACTTTTAAATAATGTTTGGTAATATGTTAAAACTTTCATCATAATCGGATAATAAATACCGTACCAAATACGGTAAATAAATTGGTCTACATACCCTTTTTTCATATTTTGCTAATTTCAAGTTTAAATCTGGCAACGCTATGCCTGAATAGTTGTGGAATTTTTGTAGCAGCTGATAAGTTTTTTGAAATTAAATTATTTGTGCTTTAAACTTCAACTTTAATATTTATATTGGCATCCTGCTAATTATTAACATTAAAATATTAAAATCAATATAAAGAACGTCTGAAAAATTTTAGAAAAAAGAAGAAAACTAAATAAAGTAAATTCAGTCACTCAACGTGGTTATTTGCATTATATTTGTTGTTGCCGAATTTGCTGAATTTATAACTGTTTATTTTTTTGGTTTTGTTTTTTACTGTGTGTGTTAGTAATACACTAAAGTAAAGTAATTTATTTTATATAAACAGCCAACACAGTATTAATCATGGCATATAAATGTGGAATTTGTGATGAAACCATTGGAAAGAATCATGCCAGCCTACAATGTAAGGTTTGCGCAGTGTGGTTCCATTCAACCTGTGCCAATGTGTCCGATAAAGAGCTTACTCTGATTAAAAAAAATAGTTCGCTCTCATATTTCTGTACTACATGTCAGGACAACCAAACAGGTGGTGATGATATACGTGCTTTGCATAAGAAGTTTGATGAGTTCGCTAAAAGGGGTCAGGAAGATTTGAGTTCCATCAAGGGTGCATTTGCGGATGCTGTATCTGACATCAAAACAGAAATGTCCTCTTGTTTTAAAGAGTTGAAAGCTGATATTGTAAATTGCACCAGAATTATAAACAAAGTTGAGTCGTCAACATCTACCAAGATATCTGCACTTGAAATGGAGAATCATGTGTTGCATAAGAGACTAAATCGTGCGGATATAGTTATTCGTGGATTACCCGTTGGGCTGGAAGATTTGGTCCCTGCTGTCGTTGCCCTGGGAGCATTTTTTAATATTCCGGTCGCTGGCCATGACATTAGTCATGCCTGTTACATTAACAAAAAGGGGCTTATTTTGGTGAAGTTTAATAACGTTTTTGTTCGTGACAGAATTATGAAGGAGTACTTTAAAACTCGTACGCTGAAAGTATCCGACATTATTGATGATGGTGTAGCTGATGATATTGCAGGTAGAGTCTTCTTGAATGATCATTACACCCCGGCAGCAAGTAGACTTAATGTGGCATGCAGAAAACTTTTAAATGACAACAAGATAAAAAAGTATAGACTATTTAATGCTGATAAGTTGAAAGCTAAGATAACGTTGCTTGATGGTAATGAGTTGGAAGTTAATGATGCGGCTGGATGTGCTGTGCTCCAGAATAGAGACTTTTCAGTGCTGGAGTAGAATTATGGTAGTGCTTTTTCTGATTAAGCTTAATTGGTACGTTTTCCTGGCTAATGTTGGGACTTTTAATTGTTATTTTTGTTATGAAAGATTAGACTTATATTTTCTTTTATTATGTCAATATAATCTTAATTTATCTTTGATTATTCTTTTGCTGCTTTTATCAGCTGTTATTTATGAATTAAAATGATTTTGGAAAATTATTTTTTGAATATTAATTTTATCACTGAATCATATCTTTATTTTTGGTCCCCAGCTGTAACTCCAATTTTTAATTATGACACCTTTTAATATAAATCTTGGTCCGGTGGTTAGCAATAGCTCATTTTTGGAAACTTCTTTTCAACCATACATTAATCAATTAAATATTGCTCATTTGAACTGTAACGGCATAAGACCAGCTTATAATATTACTAAGTTTGATGAGGTAAAGTCTGTTTTTGGGGGTTCAGTATTTGATATAATAGGGATTTCTGAGACTTGGCTTAAGCCTACTGTTTCTAGTCGTGCTGTTGAGATTCCCGGGTACAAGTTATGTCGTAATGATCGAATAGGTCCTAGAGCGGGTGGTGTTGGGATTTATGTTGCAAAAAAGCTAAAATTTAAAGCCGTATTTAAATCATCTGTACTAAATAAGTGTGAGTCTCTTTTTCTTGAACTGTATTTTGGTAGTATAAAAGTTTTATTTGGTGTGGTTTACTTACCCCCTCCGTCAGATTTTTCTAAATTTGATGAAATTCATTGTGAACTTTTTCTGAACTACTCTCATGTTATTATTGTTGGTGATTTCAATTTTAACCAGTTTGATAGTAGGAAATCAAGTCTACTTCATTCGTTCTGTACTGCTTCAAATTTATCTATCTGTCACAACTCTAAGCCCACCCATTATGACGTGAGATACTCTTCTACATCTTTGATTGACTTTTTTTTAGTAAGTGATCGATCTATGATTAATTTCTCTGGACAGGTACAATGCCCATCTATTTCACACCATGCACTTATTTTTGCTTCTTTTAAGATGAATTTAGGAACCTTGGAATCCGTTGTTGAGCACCGCGATTTGAATAAAATTGATTGGAAAGGCTTATTAAACTTTTTGTTACATTTTGATTCTTCTCAAATTTTTTGTTCCGATGATGTAGAATATAAATGTTCTATGTTTTGCTCGCTAATTGATGCTCTGTATTCCTATGTTCCTCTTAAGAGAATTGTTAGATCGAACGATGATAATTGGATGGGGGCAAGAACTATTGTGTTAGCGAGATCTCTGAGAGACCTAGCTTTTTCTGCATATCAATCTGATCCAACCAGTCATAAATGGAGGGTGTTTTGTAAATATCGTAATAGGGCAAAGGCTGCGATTCGGAGAGAAAAGAGAAGGCATTATGCTAAATTATTTTGGGATTTAGACACTTCTGGCATGTGGAGAGTGCTCAAAAGAGCTGGTTGCGTTAGCACTGATGATGTAGTTTTTGATGGGGATGTTGAACTCATGAATCAATATTTTGTACGTGGTGTGGGACCTGATCAGGTTGACGAATTTGATTTTGATTCCTTTGGGGAATTGGATAACTCCTTTTCTTTTAATTGTGTTAGTGAGTATGACGTTTATGTAGCCTTGAATAAAATTAAATCGAAATCTGTTGGTGTGGATGGTATTACTATTCAGTTTGTAAAGATTGTATATCCTTACATTTCTGACGTCATATTGCATTTAGTTAATTCCATTTTAACAACGTCCATATTTCCTAATATTTGGAAGACGGCAAGAGTTGTGCCCATTCCTAAATCTGGTACTATCAGGGGTCCGGATGATTTACGACCGATTTCTGTTCTCCCGGCTTTATCTAAAATTGTTGAGCATCTGATAAGGGATCAAATGCTTTCGTTTACTAGAACGAAAATCTTTGAATCCCAGTACGCGTTTCGTAGGGGATATAATACTACTTCTTTATTGCTTAATTTAACTGATACCATTAGGACTTATGAAAATGATGGAAAATTGTCTGTCCTGATTTCTCTAGATTTAACTAAAGCGTTTAATTCTATATGCTACTCTACTTTGATTACAAAGCTAAGGGATAGGTTTAACTTTTCGAAGTCGGCTTGTAAGCTTGTTATGTCCTTCTTAAGTGGTAGGTCACAGTTTGTGGATTTTCATGGAACGTATTCAAGCAGTCTATTTCTCACTTCTGGGATTCCTCAGGGATCTGTCCTTGGCCCCCTTCTATTTATCTTATATATTAATGACCTCCCCGAGATTCTAGACATGAGTATGTGCAGGACATTTTTGTTTGCAGATGATATTCTCCTATTATTTGGTACGGATCGTGATTTTGCTGATGTGTTGGAGTCTAATATAAATTTTTACCTTGAACGTATTCTTCATTGGTCGTCTACTAATTCGTTGGCTATAAATCCATCTAAGACTAAGGCTATGATGTTTGGTTCATCTGAACGATTTTTTTCAGATGCTAATTTATTTATTGGTAACACACGAATTGAATTTGTTGATCAACATAGGTGTTTAGGGGTTATAATCGATAACCGACTTAGTTTTGACCAGCATATTGAATCTGTTCATAGGAAGATTTCTTTTATTCTACGTAGAATATATTCCACAAATATATACTTGCCGTTTAGGGTAAAGTGTAGAGTAGCTTATGCTCTATTAATGCCACAGATCTTATATGGACTAGAAGTAGTATCGGGTACAATTGGTAGTAACCTTAAGAAACTGGAACGTGTTGTTAATTCTGTGGTTCGATATATATATAATACTCGTAGACGGGAACATATGTCTGGTTATGTAAAGAAGTTTTTGGGGTGCTTTTTTAAGAATTTTGTTAAGTACCGAAATGTACTCTTTTTCTATAGGACTCTTAGAAATGGCTTGGTTGTCCCTTTATGTCATGAGTTTACTTTTTTTCATTCTAGGAGACTAAAGAATATAGTTATACCTAGAATTTCATGCTCTCTGTTTAAGAGGGCATTCATGGTGAGGATTGCTCATTGCTGGAATTATTTGCCTTATGATTTACGAGTTTTCTCTCACTCCAACAATGTTTTAGACTCAAATTACTGGAATATTTCTCGAATACAATAGTATAAACCTGTTTCCATTTGAATTTGTGGAATGTTTTCATAAGATGGAGTTTTGGAAAATGTCTGTAATGTGTGAGCTGTTGCTGATTGTTACCGGAATATGATTCTTAATTCTATACTATTAGTTCTTAGTTGTTTTCTTTTTATATATTTTACGGCTGGGGAGCCAAAATAGTTAGGTTTGATTCTAGGTGAAATGATTTATGCGTATAATATTTGGTTATTGTATATATGTATATTTTAGTTTTAAGTTCTTATTCAGGATTGTTATTGCTATGTAATACGTTTTTTGGCCTGGATGGCTTTTGTATTACAATATGGATTTTTAAATAAATAAATAAAATAAAATTACTTAGTTTTTTTTTATAAACAATTTAGCATATTGATAAATGTATTCTATATCTAAAGATACACTAAATAAAAATAATTAAAATATCAAGTTTTTACCATTTCCTAAGTTTTTCTCGCCTCCTGAAAAATTATCTTTATGGTCTGTATACCTAATTCGCGTCCCCTCTTCAAATATTTTTTTTAAACACACATACAATTATATAATGATACAACTAGAACAACTAAATTTTCAACTGCCTTGCCATACAGTAAGATATCCTAAAACAAACACCGACATATTCCTAAAACAAATCATGATTTTAAGGTCCAATTCCGTAATACATATTAATATACGAAATAATAGTGTGAATGATATTAATATAAAAATGGCAGATTTTTCATTTTAAAGACAGCGTTTTTTGTATTATTTAACGTTTCAGTTATATAATATAGTATAATATAAAAACTTTTGACGACCTTGTCCACATATGAGGAGTAACCACATAAGAAAATATATTTTTAGTCAAACAAAAAAAGTTAAAGCAGATTTGGAATATATGATAATTTGCTGGAATATATGATAAAATGCGTTTTTTTGTAATCAATTTTTAAAAAAGTTAATTTTAAGTTTTTTGTTTAATTTTTTTTATTATTGTACCAATTCAAAAATGTTGTTTTATTTTGGAATTTACATAATATTATCATAAATTAGTACATACAAAATAGCTTACTGAGCTGCCCTTTTGGTTATATCGAAAAAGATTCAAATTTAGATCACTCAAAAAAATCCGTAATTCTTTGTAATTTTATTTGGGGTTTGCTCATATTCGATTGAAAACATTCGTTTGTATCATTTAATTTCATTGCTGCGGCCAAAGAATCTTAGAGTGTTCCTGAAGAGGTGTAGCTTAGAATTCATTCCATAATAATGCTTTTACTAAACAAAATTTAATTAAGGTTCAATTCATTTAAACAAGTGAATTAATTAATTAATTGTTTGCAACCTTTAAAACGGGAAAGCCAATTATATCCTTCAGCGGTAATAATTTGTAATTATTTGGAGTGGTGTTCCTAAACTTAACTTTAGTCTTGATTTTGTTTCTGATAAATAATTTTTTTTTTTAAGTAACTTGCAAATACGTCGGCTAAAGTCGGATGATTGACGCCGCCGCCGACAACTTGCTATCGGCTTCGTTCTCTGCTCCCAATAATACAATCAACAATAACAACGATAGCAACAAAAAGACAACCACAACAAAAATACTTGTGTTTGTAAATTTGTTTTTTTTTTTTGTTTACAATTTTCTTTGTATGTTTTTGACATTTTCTTTTGTGCTCCATCTTTTCATCACTACGACCATACAATTAAAAATTGCGCTGCAGTGTTGCCATAATTTGAAAGTCGAACAGTGCTAGATGGAGAAGAAAAAAGTGCTAGAAAAAGTGATAGATATTTTTTGCATTATATCTCTCAAGATATATTTATAAGGTAGTCTTAGTATCCCAGCTGTTTATCTTCCTCTTACCTGGTTTTGAAATTTCTTACATGGTTTTGACAGTACAAAGACTGACTTTGAAATGTCAAAACCCTGTTGTTTTTGTATTGTTTGTAGTTGTTTGTTGTAGTTGTTGTTCTAGTAAGACTACCTATATAAATATATCTTGATATCTCTATAGAACACTTTATACTTTCGATTTGTAAATTTATCTTTAAGATCCCGTTTCCTTAAGTTAAAAATATCAAATATTTTTTTCGGAATTGGGGAACCAAAAAATTCAATTTGGTGTATTTATAAAAGACGATTTATGTATTTATTGATTTAAATTCAGCAATTTTGAATATAATTATAGCTCAAATATTAAAGGATATTTTATTGACCTTGTAAGGATCATATAAATTTTGCTTTTTAATATAAAACTTTAATCCTTGAGATTTACTTATAAATTTGGTCACTTTCAAATATAAAATGGTTTCGATTAATTGCCAATAACCAGGGCAACCAGAGATATACTGTATCATGCTTTTTCCTGTGCGTCGTATTAAAAATAGATAAGATATTTAATCAGTAGGGGCATGTATTTGATTCTTAAGATCATGTTTTTGGTAAAAAGTATTATTTATTTTGGAAATTTTTAGAACAAAAGCATATTTTTCAGTTTTTCTTTTAATTTTTAGTTACTGAACTGAATTTTTTTTCAATAAAATTTTTTTTCAGAATTCTTTTTTATGTTTTCTGGAGTAGGCGACACCGACTTTCACTGCAATTTTGCAAATTTTAATATCCTGTTTAAAGAGTAGACCGATTTCGGAATAATTAATCTTTTATGTCGCTTTCTGTAAGCAGTTTATATAAATTTCGCGAAACTTACTCCAAAAAATCCAAAAGTAATACGGACACCAAGAAACATATTTAAGGTCATTAAAATCTGTAAATCTTCAAAGGTTTAACATAAATTAAAAAGAATTCTGCTAGGCGGATGTAACTCTAATGTGGTTAAATTCATAACATCTTCACAATTGTTGTAAATTAACATAATTTTTTGTAAAATTAAAAACTGCATACATATATGCAAAAATATGCGAAATAAACTGTCACCATTGTTTACCACTCAAACTTTACTGAACCCAAAGTTTTATATAAAAAAAAAACAAATTTATTCATAATTGGTTTACATACAAAAGATTGATAAATAAATTTATAATCAAAATCTGTGAAAAAATATATTCGTGGCAAAAAAGTGCTAAAAAAAAAACTTACCATTTTAAAAAAAGCGCTATCTAGCATCTAGCACTTTTTTTTAGTGCTAAATCACAAAAAAAAAATTGCTTGATCTAACATCCATTATGCTAAAATGGCAACCCTGCTGCACTGTCTTTTTCCTTTTATTATTTCTGTGAATGTGTGAAACTCTCCACCGTTTTTAGTTTTACATTTCATTCATTATACACCACCAAGAGAAAGAAGTTTCCATAAACAACCACAAAATACCGAACGAATTTTTATGAATTTGTAAAAGTTAAAACGCAGTTTAATAACTTCATCCAAAAATAAAAACTTAAATATTCTTAAGATATACACATAAAAGTTAAATAAAAAAAAAAAAATACATAAAATTCACAAGAACTTAATAAAAATTTCGTTGCAAAAACAAAATTTATGCAATGAACGTTTGTTTTTAATTTTGATTTTATATTTTGTAAAATTTGTGATAATTATAAACGAATAAAGTGTATAAAAATACTAAAGCAAAAATTGCTTGGGAAAGAAGTTAACAAACATGGAAATTGCCTTAAATTCTGACACACCAGGAGGTTTCAAACATGAAATGGTAAATATAAATTTTTATAAATTAATTATACATATATTAAATTTTAGTATACAAATGTAATATATAAATTATATACATATGTGTGTGTGTATCACGTGCAAACAACAATCAATACTACCACCACGCAATTTCTTAAAATTGTGAAAATTTATATTCGGGTAGGTCAGTTTTATATGAACAAAAAAGAAATACTTGTAATATAGATATTATTTAAATTTTTAACTCTGCGGTATACATTTGTGGATATTACGACGAACTTGTCAACGAATATAGATCTCGAGATTATGTTACCATGGCAACGGATGCTTCTCTTTCTGGTTCTGCTGCTGGATGTGCGGTCTTTCTCATGTCCATAGACCGATGTTTATTATTTAGATGCTCTACTCGATTGTCTTCACTGTTGGCTGAGGTAATTGCTATCAGGGAGGCCCTATTAGCTGCTGTTGGGGGTAATGTTGACAGACTGTTTATATTTAGGGATAGTCGCAATGCGTGTATTTCTGGTATGGAATGTAATTGGAATAACTCATTGATTTCTGAAATCATTTCGATTATTAACGGGTCTAATATTGTCTCTGTACATTTGGTTTGGGTTCCAAGTCACATGGCAGTCCCTTTCAATGAGAGGGCTGATGAATTGGCTTTGGACAATGGTGCTCCTATAAATATGGATTATTCGACGGATTAGGCACTGAGATCAATTCGTAATTCTTTGCAAGAGGAATGGAATCTTTCATAGCCCTGGTTCACACACGTCAATTTTACTTGCGCAATTCTTGAGTTTATAGAAGAGGGAGGGAAAGAGAATGATAGGGGGTACAGACTTGCCTGTACTCCAATTCCGTTTTGTTTTGTCATCCGCAATTTTCAACACTGCAGGTTGATACCTATACGAAAATTGCTGAAACAAACTTTTCCTGTGTGAACACAAAAGCAATTTCAAAGGAGAATTGAAGAAAAATTGCGCAATTATAATTGCCGTGTGTGAACCAGGACTTACTCGGAGATTTCTAGGAGTGAGGTTGCGTTCTTTTTCTCTTTTAACTCTGACATTCCAGAGATTCCTTGGTACCGGGGGCTCTCAATGGATCCTGGGAGATTAAGTTGATAAACCGTTTAATGTCTGGCCATGCCTATAACAAGCAATATTTATGGATGATTTAATGCAAATGACTCCAACCTGTGTGGCGTTTGTAGAGTTGTTGAAATTACTAACCATTTGATATTTTTTGCGACAAGTATTATGATATCCGAAGGAAACATAAAATTTTCGATAAATATATTTGTCTTCTCGACTTGTTTAAGTCATTTAATTAATTTTATTAACGAGTCGAATATGTCTACCCGATTGAAAAAAATTATATAAGCCATATCAAATTATATATAATTATATACGGAAATTGGTGGATATAATTATATATAATTCTATAAAATCTGATATAATCAGATATAATTATATATGACGATATCCGAAATATATAATTTTATATAATTATATAAGAATAGATATAATTAACTAAGGCAGATATAATTATATATTATACATAATTTTATATAATTATATAAAATTAGATATAATTAACTAAGGCAGATATAATTATATATTATATATAATTTTATGTAGCACCATATAAACAAATGTTTTAATAATCAACCGCATATATAATTATATCTAATTATATATGGTGCTATATATGATTATATAAAATTATATATAAATATTTATAATTATGTATATATATATTTTTTTTACTCGGGTAATCTTTTATAATTTTTCGAATCTTTCTAAATTTAAAATTTTTTTTTTTTTTTTTTGAAGTTAACGTTATCTTTTGTTAACACAACCCCTCACTTGTACAGAAGTATTCTGTGGAAGCAGGCATTTTTCAATGCCCAACGGCTTGGTCATAATAATAATGATCTACCATCGGGGTGCTTACTTCATCGAGCGCTTGGTTCTGGATCGTTTTTACAAGGTTTCCTAACGCCCATCGGTAGACGTGTTCCATCAGGCACCGGCTCATCAACTGTGGTGCATAAGTTTTTCAAGCGTTCGGGTTAAACGCTTTCTATAACTTGGCAATTTGTGTGTTGTATACACCGCCATCTACATTTAATAACTCGAAAGAAAAAAAATTAATTTTTAACTACTTTAAATTGAAATTTTTGATAACTTTTATTTAAATTAGACCAATATTGTTATTTTTTTTTTTTAATTGTTTAAATTTTTGTTAAATTAATAGTAGTTTTGGCCACCTTTGAGTACAACCAGCAAAAAATTTAAGGGCAAAAGGAGAAAGTATCATCTTTTTGCTTGATCAGGAATAGACATCTGTTTAGAGCGTATTTTTGGAAATTCGGTATGTGGGTACTTTACACGTGTAGTCATTTGTATAGAGTGTATTTTTGGAAATTTTTACGATGAGGGGCCTTCCCCAGGCGCCCTAGCAATTTCCCTTTGACCAGAAATTTGGAATTTTAAATGTATGTCCAGAATCGTGGTAAAAATAGGATTTAAAGTATGCAAATCTATCCCTTATTTGACCGCTTAATGAAGGATCTTGAAATATGGTATCCCAGCAAAAAATAGTGCTTACCCAGAAGCGTTTCCGGAAGGCATTATTTAATTACAAAGCGCTTCCAAAGCTAATAAAGAAGGCATGCTTTTTGTTCGCGATGTCAAACTTGGTATGTCTGTTTTAAGCAGGTAAAAAGCGCTTCTATCATGTGTTCTTAGAAGCAATAAATTCATGCCTTCTTAGGCAATAAGAAGCGCTTTTTTTGTATGTTGACAACATTAATACTTCATGGTATGCATTCTTTATAGCTTCATTGTGAGCATTATTCACTGCTTCAAAGAAGGCACTACAGAACGCCTTCCCCAATTGCTTTATAGTATGCAAGGCGATGAAGCGCTATTTTGGAAGCATACAAATGTAGTTACTGCTTACCAAATCCAGGTTATTTTTTGCTGGGATGTGGGTTCCTGATCCCGCCTAAGCGACGTACTTAAAATTTGGGGTGTGTATCTTTAATGGCTAAAACTTAAATCATATGTTCCTTGAAATATGACGTAAATTACTGTTAAGGTTCTTTTAGAATTTTTACGAGAAGCAAATTAAAAATGTTGGTACAAAGGCGAAAAATAAAGTTTGATAAATTTGTTCTTCAATACCCTTAGTCAGGATTTTTGGTAATTTCTGTTGGGAGGGGTAAAAAGTGTCCCCTCTGAAGTTATGCCTATGCCCTTTTAGTAAGAAATCTAAATTTGAAATATTTGTTCACTGTTGTATAAGCTAATTCACTGATAAGTTACGTTTCTGAACTTTTGTTAAGAACGGCTTAAAATGCGGGTTTTATTTTGGGAAATTTCTGCTCCTAAAAGCAGCTAAAGTAGTAATCTTAAAATTTGGGTAGTCAATGCACACAGTATAAACGTTGAATCTAGGAACTTATAATTTGGTGCAGGCATCCGCTAAAACTGGGTATTCAAAAATGTATACAAGGAAGGACAAAAAGAGGAAGTCGCCCTTCATTAACGATTTAGGCAAAACGTCTGAAGTTTAAAATATTTTTTTTTTAAATTAATTTATGGAATATATCTTTTGGGTTTTTATAAAATCTTGCTATAAATGGGGTTTAAGAGAAAGAAATTCCACCTTTAAAGACCTATTGAATTCTATTAAGGTAGAAATCTGAAACTTGAAGTCACAAAAATATCCACTTAAGTAAAAAGGATAAAATAATTTATTGAAACAAATTCATTAAAAAATAATTCATTTTCTATCTATTAACTACCGATAATGAAGTATCAGCTTGTTGAATATAAAATATAAGTTTTTAACCAGAAACGTTATATTTATGGCTGACAATCAACCTGGCTAGTTTACCCCATAGGTGGGGCAGATTATCCGATTAGAGTCACTTTTAAAATCTTAATTTTTCCAAAAAAAATTGTTGGTTGCGTAACGACAGCGAAAGATAGTTGACTGGGTGTAAACCCTAACAAGACTGAACTGGTGCTTTTTACCAGGAAGTATAAAATAGAGGAGTTTTAGGAGGCCAGTGTTAGATGGCGTCGGGTTGACTCTATCGGACGTTGCTAAGTATTTGGGTTGCTTCCTAGACAGCAAATTGTCTTGGAAGAGAATTAGTCAGGAAAGGATGAAAAGGGGACTAAATGCCTACTACACATGCAAAAACTCCATCGGTAAGAATTGGGGACTAAGACCGGATATGGTAAACTGGATTTACACGTCGGTAGTTAGACCTATTCTCACTTATGGAGAATAGGTCTAACTGCATTGAGACTGGATAACTGTAGGAAGATGCTCAACAAGGAACAAAGGAGTGCATCTATTGGTATTACAGGTGCGAAGAGAAGCACTCCACAGGCAGCGTTGGATATCATACTGCATCTGTCCCCAATTGAACATTATGTGAGGATTGTGGCTGCTAGGAACTTATTTAGGCTCTACGAGTCTGCGTTGGTTCAGGGCTTTCACAAGCAGATGGGACAGGGACTTTTGCAGGTTGTGCGAGGACGTTGAGGAACTGGAGACAGTTGGGCATATAATGTGGCACTGTCCGAGGTTGCAGGGTCTCAGACAGAAACGGCTAGGAGATAGATTTCACGGCGAAATTGGGTGTGTCGCTGGATGCAATCCAGTAGATTTGCTGAGATTTGTCAGGAAATAGGACAGCTGTTTCTAGTAAGGGGACAATAGGAGCTTGTTCTGGGGAGTATGTATCCTTTATATCTTTCTTTCTATCTATCTTTCAATCTATCTATCTGTCTGTTCCTATTTTTTCTTACTTTTTCACTGAAAGGATTCACAATGGACCGTATTGGTCTCCGAGTGGAGATGTGCCCTTGGGCACATAACCCTTCCTAACCTAACCTAACGACAGCTTAACAAAGGGGCGAATGATCTCCCTTGTACCCTACTTGTTTTCTATTGGTTTTCATTTTCAGTCTAGATGAGGGTTTGCCCATTAGAAGGTTAAGATTTGCACAACATATTATCCTAGATAATTTAAAAATTATTCTATTTTGAAAAAATAGAATAATTCCCACATGATAATAAAAAATATACATTTCCTTAACTTTTTCCAGCTATAGCCTCCCAAAATGGATTAGCGCTCCTAGCATCACTTACGCTTAAAAATGCACTAAATATCAACAACAATAACACTAGCAAAAACAATAATAACAATAATCATAAACAAAAAAATAACAATAATTTAAATTTGAATCACAACAATATCAAACATCATAAAATACCACAGCCACAACATGGTTTTATATCATCATCAACAATTGTCTCATCATCAACAGAAGCATCAACATCGTCGTCGTCGTCTTTATCGTCGACTTCAAATACAACAGCAAAACAACAAACACCACATACACAACAACAAATTCAAGAACATGAAAATACATTTACATTTACAACAGCCGGCTTACAAGCTATAGCTTCCACAGCAACAATTGATGTAACAACAATAAAAACAGAAAGCGGAGGTTCAGCTCAGAAACTACCACAACAACATAAGAACAAACTACAGACATCATCATCAGTAACAGCAGTAGCTGCATTATCTTCTGCAGCCAATAGTTCATCTTTATCAATTATATCAACGAATCATCATAAGCAACAGACAAACAACACCTCTAGTGCAAATGATCCTACTTTAGCTTTATTAGAAGCCTTATCTATAAAAACAAATAAGAAACAACAAAATGTTGTACCACAACAGCAGCAGCAATTATTGCCTACAGGTTCTGTATCATCAACACAATCTTCTGTAGTTAATAATGGTGGTAATAGTATTATTGGTAATGGCAATAGTAACAGCAACAGCAATAAAAATAATTTTAAAATTCCGTCCGATATACTTGATGATTTGGCCAGTCGTTTTGTAATCAATGTCCCTGATATGGAATTAACTAATTTAATACGTATATGCTTTCAAATTGAATTGGCTCATTGGTTTTATTTAGATTTCTTTTGTGCCTCAGAAGAGGAGAAAAAATTACAACCTTGTGGTATTAAACAATTTGCTCTACAATTATTTGAGGTATGTTTTTAATTTTTTTTATTATTAATACTTAATCAATATAATTGTTAATTTTAGCTTCACATATAGAGAGTTAACAGATTGTTAAACAATACCGTTTTAGATTTAACCCTCTAACTGGCAAACGATGTTTTGCAACGAAATTCATACCATGTGCTCCGCTCGAAAAACAAATAATAAGTTCTTCAACAAAATTGTTAAAGATTGTTAAACAATACCGTTTTAGATTTAACCCTCTAACTGGCAAACGATGTTTTGCATCGAAATTCATATCATGTGCTCCACTTGAAAAACAAATAATAAGTTCTTCAACAAAATTATTAAATATTGTTAAACAATACCGCTTTAGATTTAACCCTCTAACTGGCAAACGATGTTTTGCAACGAAATTCATATCATATACTCCACTCGAAAAACAAATAAAAAGTTCTTCAACAAAATTGTTTATCGTTGCCTAATTTAGCCGATATGAGCAAAAATATTTTAGGGTGCATTTTGGAAACTAAAGCATATAAAAGAGAAGTTTTGGACAAAAAAATATTTCTCTTACCAAGACATAACGACGCTCGAAAAACTATTTTTTTTTCTGCTCCTATTTAAGAAGATATCGGGATTTTCGCTTTTTGGAAAAAGCTAAATTAGGCGAAAAAGTATCTAAACTTCAATTTATATTGTTCAAATTATATTGTTAACAAATTTAGTTTTCCATTGGAATATATTAATTTCTAAGTATAAAACGCTCATTTGACGCATTTGTGGTAAATTTTATGAAGACTGCCTGAGGTAGCCTTAACCGTTAGAGGGTTAAGAAAAATATCTCGTATTCGTATTCAGTTATCCCCAAAACGTGTTCTTTAATATTATACTACAAAATTATCACTTTTCAATGAAATCATCCGCCATATTGAATGTACCATTTTGAGTCTTGAAAATCTAATGTCAGATCCGCATTCAGCGATCCCAAAAACTATTTAATTTTTTCCATAGAAAAAATTAGTAAATAATTTTGATATTTTAAAAAAAATTTAAAGATGACTTTTTAAAAATGAATTAGAATCCGATATATTTTCTCCAAGGATTAAATTAAAACTTTTGTCGAAAAAAAATGATTTCAAAGCAAAGTATTTTCGAGAATAAATGTTTTTTTTTTTTTTAATCTTAAGAAAAAAATTTACAATAGAAAACAATTTTTATATTAAAATGTTCTTAGATTTGGAAACGTTTTTCTTTAAAAAAATATCCCTTTATAAAAGACCAATTTTATGACAAAAAAATGCATACCCTTACGTATTTCCATTTGGAAAAATCCTCAGATTTAAAGAAATTTTTTCTAAAAAATCAGCTTCTGATAAATTCTTTCCAGAGAATATTCTCTTATTTTGAAAAGTTTTTCCTATAGGATATTTTATTATTTTAGGGCATTTTTCCTTTATTTTCCTAAGTATTTTTTTTTTTTTTAATAAAAATGTTAAAATTAAATTTTTTTTTGTTTATAAAAAATCCTTCAATTTCATTTTCCCTTAAGATAGATTCTTAGATTATAAAACAAAAAGACAAGTTTTCAGTAAAAAATTTATTGAAGAAAAGTCTCTAAATTCTGAACAATTTTCTTACTTCTATCGAAAAAACATCCATATTTTCTGATGCATTTATCCTTAAACAAAATCTTAGATTCGGGAAATTTTTCCTATAGAAAAACCGTTCAATTTCGAAACATTTTCTCTACAAAAAAGTTATCGGAATCCAACATGTTTTTAGTATAGAAAAATCTTCAGATTCTGAAGCAGTGTTTACTTTTTTTTTTAAAGAATTTATTGGGCTCTGACATTTTTTTTTTATAGAAAATTTCTCAAATTCTGAGTCGTTTTCTTCATGGAAAATTTCTAAAAACAGAATTTTGCTAAGATTTTAAGACATTTTTTATATTGAAAATTTATCAAACTCGGAAGAAAATTATTTAGCAAAAAATTGTTTTTAAGGAAAAACTGCTTTTTAGGCGAATTTGTTATTGTATAGAAATTTTCTAGTAATCTAGGATGATTTATCTGAATATTTAGTGTAGTATCTATATTTCTTTACGTATTTAAAGTAGCCAATTATTTATTATACAAGAAAAATGTGAAACTTACATTTTCATTGATTTTTTTTTATAACTTATATTGTATTTCTTTATTTTTTCTTATAGCATATACCATTCCTACGCCAGCATCTATCATCGATTGATAAAATTTTGGAAGATTGGAAAAATTATAAATTATCGGTGCCCACCTTTGGTGGAATTTTAATATCTGAAGATCTCAATTATTGCCTATTAGTGCAATCCTATTTTGCCAAAAGTTCATGGGGTTTTCCAAAAGGAAAAGTTAATGAAAATGAAGATCCGGTACACTGTGCCACAAGAGAGGTAAGCTTAATTGGTAAACAACACACACCGCTTTGAATATATTTTATAATTTTATAAATGAATTACAGGTTTATGAAGAGACCGGTTATGATATTACTGAATTAATTGTACCAAATGATTATATTGAGGCTGTTATCAATTATCAGTATACTCGTTTATATATTGTACGTGATGTTTCGTTAGAAACGAAATTTTCACCACGCACCCGTAATGAGATTAAATGCTGTGATTGGTTTCCCATTGATTCGTTGCCTGTCAATAAAAACGATGCCATATCAAAAGCCAAATTAGGCATAAATGCCAATTCTTTTTTCATGATTATGCCATTTGTAAAACGTCTTAAGAAATGGGTTAATGATAAACGTAATGGTGTGGAAACACGACGTAAATACTCTGGTGGTGGTTCACCAACAGCCACCTCACCTCTGACCACAACGGTTATGCATTTCATGAATGGTCAACAACAACACCAACAAAAATCTAGTTGTAAAAAACAGCCAAAACATTTACAACAACGTAATAATTCAAATAATATTAATGATGATATAAATGCCTTGAATAATGGTGCTTCAGCACAAGCATCCACATCATCTTCCTGTGTTAATAATAATGCAAATGTAAATTGTTCCAATAATATCAATAATACAAATTCGAATTCAAATCGTTCTAAAAGACAACGCCATAAATCAATGGGTGATTTGGATGGTATTAAATTAAATAATTTTAATAATTGTAATAATCAAAGTAATTGTAAGTCTACAAACAATTGTGGTTCAAATATAACATCATCTTCAACAACTACAACAAATTCAATATCAACGACCGTCACAAATAGTGGTGGCAATAATTTAAATAATTGTAATATTACAAATAGTAATCAAAAACGTCATTCAAAAATTGTTGCTGCTGGCAGCAATGTTTCCAACAACAACAACAATGTAAATAACGGTTGCAATAATGGTAACAATTCAACATCAAAACGTCAATTGTTTCATAGTCAAAGTCAAACGAATAATTTACAACAGCAAAATGGTGAAAAGGTAAGTTTTTCTTTTTAAATATATACACTATACAAAAATGTTTTAATTTTTGTATTAAAAATGCAAAAATTGTTTTTTCGGACTTTCTATATTTCATATATTTAGTTAGAATATTGTTTCCAAAATCTGATATGATATTATCATATTAGATTTTATTTTTTGTGTTTCAAAAAGTTTAATCATTTCGGCATCACTATAATCTTCAGTTGACCGCAAAAGAAAACAATAATTGCCTAGCGAAAAAAGAGTGGAAAAAGATGTAGTAAAATCATCACATATACGGATTCTGATGTAGTGCAAATTCAGGTGAAACACGCATGATTTTAACATGGTGTTGTCATATGACGGAGGTAATGCAAATTCCTCAAACTTCACTTTATTAAAAGTACTATGTGTAAGGTTATGAAAGATTGTATTTTTGGGTGTCCTTTTTCATAGAACTTAATTTGTTATTTTTAATTAGATGCCAAGTCACATCTTATTTACCGAGTGATAATATGGATTTGTAGGAGTGATTAAACGGTTATAATTAAAAAAACTTTTAAACAGCTTTCCAGCTTTAAAAACAAAGCGAAATAATAGTTTTCCGTTCAACCGATAAGAAAGTAAACTATTGTTAAGTTTGATAATTTGTAATCACTAATTCAAAGCGACATCTAGATTAAGAAATAGTTGTTAAAAGACACAAACTCTCGGTTCCATTCGAGTATGTCAAATACCGAATTGTAACCGAACATTCGTGACATTTCTACTAGTTAGCCTTGTATATGATGACATTATATGTTATGTTTAGAAACTGATCTAAAAGGCCAGCATTAGATCAGAAAAATCAGTAGTAGTAGCTACTTTGTGTGTAATGAAAATGGTATGTGGCTTAACTCAAAACGAGACATTTCATACAACAGACAAAATCAACTTTATGAGAATTTGTCTGCTTTAGGAAGTTGATTAACCACTTATTTATGACCTGGTTAGGTTATCAGAAAATAATTTTAATCGGGAGTTAATCAGTCGTGTTGTTTTTGAGTAATTGTTAAAGAACTGTCAAACTTTTCAGTATTACCATGTTTTTTATTTAAAAATACTTGGCGGCAACATTGACATTTTTTTTAATTATATGGCAACATTTTCTAATGTCAAAAAAATATATAAATAAATATCGCGCCCTAGTTAGTTATGTCCAAAGAAAGCATTTAAATTTTTTTATTAAAGAACTAAAATGGGATCAAAAAGATCTACCTATTTTTTTTTTTTTCAAAAGAAACAAATGATTTGCTCCGACTGTTAGAATACTATAAAAACATAATTGAAACTGAGATATGGCATACAAACTTAATGTTATTAACAACATCTGTTTGTCTGAAATAATAATTAATAGTATTATAAAATATACAAAATATTCAAAATATACTAACCAATTCGTGGGATTATTTTATGTGAATTCCAATGAGTTCCAGGACTACATATGCCGAATGTTTAGACAACCGGAACCTGTGGTAGCATTATATGTCTGTATATATATAGAAATGGTTCGGACGTGTTCTTATTGTTTTTATTTTTCTAATACTCGTTTTTTTTTAGATTTCAATATGTTTCAAAATCACGTAAATCATCATCACTAGAATATTCCAATTTTTTTTTAATAGTTTTACTTAAATTTATTTTTTATTTTACGTGTTTTTATGTTTTAACAGTTCCAACCGGTGCACATTGGGTTGAATCGTAGGTAAACTGAAATATTTTAACAAAACCTTTATTTTTATTGTTTAATTTTTATAAAAAAAAAAAAATTTTAAAGAAAAACAATTTAAATTAATTTAACAGAAAGAATACTCTTTAGTACGACTAAATTTTCAGCAAAATATTTTTAGTGAATAAAGTGTACATTGGCGAATAAAAGCAAATTTATAAATTTATTTATTTATAAAGGGTGTTTTTTTTTATAGAGGTATAGAACTTTGAAATGGAATAAAACAAAGATGAATTTTTTAAATTGACATGAAATTTATTTTTTTCGAAAAATAATATTCTGGCATTATAATTTATATATGACTTCTGGCATATGACCGCCACGGCTGGCTCGGACGTAGTCGAATCTGGAGGTCCAATTTTCGATGATTTTTTTTTTTAACATTTGTGGCCGTATATTGGCAATAACGCGGCGAATGTTGTCCTCCAAGTGGTCAATCGTTTTAAGCTTATCTGCGTAGAATAGCGACTTCACATATCCCCACAGAAAATAGTCCCCACAGAAAATAGTCCAGGTTTAAATCGCACGATCTTGGAGGCCGATACACGGGTCCGAAACGTGAAACTATGCGGTTACCAAACGTTTTCTTCAATCAATCATTTGCGGCACGAGCTGTGTGACATGTTGTGCCGTCTTGTTGAAACCACAGCTCCTCCACATCATGGTTGTTCAATTGATGAACGAAAATGTCAGTAATCATGACTATAACGGTCACTATTAACGGATATACTGATTGGGGTCTTCCTCTACGCTACGCTCTACAGCAGCAATGACTTCTTCTGTACGATGTCTCTGTGGATGCATATTATCATTTAGAGTAGACGTGGTGCGAAAACGTTCCATAGTTAATCGAATTAATTGCTCTGATGGATTATGTTGTTGATTATTATGTTGACCGTAAAATGGAAGTAGTGCGCGATACGAATTTCGAACAGAACCATGATTTTCAAAATAAATTTTCACAAGTTGGAAGCGTTGTTCAGGAGTCAGTCTATTCATGTTGAAATGCCAAAATATTAAAAAATGCTTCTAGTTGGTTGTAATATTGGTAAAAACTATATTAGCAAAGAATATTGTGGGTGGTACTGTCAAAACACTTGCTTTGCAAACAAAATAGTGTTTTACTAGTACAATATTAGTTGTACCTTTGTTAATTTTTAACACGGTGGGTTTTACAAAAATAGCAGTGGTATTATGCCAGTACTATTTTTTGGTGCGGTTGGCAATTTCTAACTGGGTAATCATAAAACCAAAACTATTTTAGAAGCAAACATTTTTACATATCAATATACTTTGTATATCATAATATGTAGTATGTGTGTTTGTTGTATTACAAATTGTAAAAACAACACATATATCCTAACAAACAATGTTTGTATAGCCCAACAATGTTTGGTATTCTAAATATATTAAAAATACAAAAATTGTATTTTCGGACTTTCTATATTTTCAAATATTTAGTTAGAATATTGTTCCACCTCCAGTCCAAAATCTAGTGGTTTTAAACAGTTAAAAACGGCTAAACTTTAGATATTATAACGGTAATTACATTTGTGGCTGAAATTACAGTTGTTTCAACTGTCCTTTTCAGTAGATTCTACTGTCAAACTTTTTTGAGTGTATAAAATGGGTTATAATTGAATTTGTTGTTTAAAAAAATGTTTGCTGATTCCGTGAAATTTTTTTTTCTAGATTATAAGTTCATTTGATTTAATACGCAAAGAAAAACAACAAATGAAAGCTGCTCAAGCCAAGGCCCAAAAACAACAACAAAACAGTAATAATATAAATAATGGTGGTGGACGCCAAAGGGCCAAATCCCAAAGTGATAAAACAGGTATACAACAAAATCATCAGCAACAACCAAAAGCTAATGGCAACAATAAACAACGTATACAAAAACAACAATCAATGATTGTTACCAATTCCAGTATGCAAAACCACCACTTTATAAATAGCAATCATACAAACAACAACAACCAAAACAACAACATCAACAACAAAAACAATAATAATGGTAGCAATAAAATAATTGTAAATAATAGTTTTAATATGACAGGAGGTTATAAAACTCCTACACCACCACCCCTAAGTGGTAATGATTTACTAGTAATAGCAGCTGCTGCAGCGGCTGCAACATCTGCGGCTAATAATGCACCTCTAACAACAACACCTCATAATAAAAATGTGCAAACAATTTCCAAACAAAGTGGTAGCAATAATGATATCATTAGCCCACAACAACAACAACAAAGCCACGTCCCTCTTCAGTATCATTGCATTTCCCAGAGATTTCTATTAAAAGAGAATCAGACGACTTGCTGGTTAATAATATCCCTCAGTTACAACGTATGGCTTCTGGTACAAATTTACGTATTTTAAAGAGATCTACTTCTCATCAACCTCCACAACAACAAAGACAAGCGGCAGCTTTACAATTTACACCCAGTTTTAATTCATGGACTAATTTTACTTTTACCAAAAATTTTATAGCCAATGTTTTTTGTTAAACTACAAGAGAGAGAGAGAGGCCTACGAGAAGTTGTGAAAGTTGAACTATTTTTGCATAAATAATGAGGTGAATCTTTTAAATTCTCTATATTACTTATTTTTTATTTGATTAATTTCTCTTTTGGTACTTTTTCCAATTAATTTTCCACAAAAACAAATTGAATATATTTTTAATCTAGTACTTGACTTCCTAAAGGTACCAACCAATCTTCTTTTCAATCAATCTAAATTTTTAAGCTCTTATCGTCCTTTTAAACGTATTTTTAATAATTGTTTTTTTTTCTTGCTGTCATTTTTATTCTATTTTTCTCTCTTCTATTTTATTGGAATTTGGACTAAATTTTGTTTTATATATTTTTTAAAACAAACGTAATGAATATTTAATTTATTAACGAAATTTTGCTCAAAAAAACCCCCAAAACAAATTTATTATTAAAAAATGCTTTTAAACCCGACTTTTTAAGTGTTTTCTCTAATATATGATTTATCTACTACACATCTATACAAAACAAATTATAATTTGAATTACTTTTATTTTTTATTTTAATTTTAATTTTTTTTTTTTCATATGAAAATATTTAAACAATGCAAACATTTTATTACTGAATTTTTCAGAAAAGTAAACATTTTTTATATAAAAAAAAAATAATTAAAGAAAAAAAGTAAAATTCTTAACAATAGCATGTTTTTAATGCTTTAAATTAAATACTGTCTTTCTAGGCATTAAATTTATTAAATAATTTAATAGTTTACAGTTTTGGAGAGTATTCGAAATAAGTTCTACCTTTTGAAAATTGTACCTAAAAAACATTACAATTTTAATTTTTAGAACACAAGAAAATAATATTTAAAGTCTCCATTTTTGAAAGTCCGCTTTTATGCATAATATTTGGGTACATTGAATCTTAAGAATATATTAAAGTTTGAGGTAGAAACACTTTAAATACAAATAGTTTTTTTTAAGCGTCTTCACTTGTAGATAGCCGTCTTTTAAACAAAAACCAATCAAAAATTAATTAATTAACACACAGTTTCTTAAATGTTTCTACTTTTATACCAAATTTCCTAAAAAAAAAAAATATAAAAATTCACATTTAACATACATATTTTTTTTTTAATTCCCAAAATGTCACTGGAAAAAGTTTTCAATTTTGTAGATTTACAAAAATGTTTTTGAACAAAATTTTTAAAATAATATTTATGTTAATTTGTTGTTGATTTTTCAACAAAAATAATAATATTTATGACTTTTTTTTTATTAACATTTTGGAGAGATTTAAAAAATGTTTAAAAAAATTTACAAAAATGTTTTTAAAAAAATCTTATTTTATGAATTTTTTATTAACATATCGTCGTATGAATATTGGTGAGACCTATAGACCATTTCTGGCAAAATTGAGTTGATTATATATGATTAATGTGTCCTCTTTCTAAATCTTTAATCCGTTTTTATATACCTCGTATCAATTAGGAGATATCCAGCCCCATATGTGCTGCGTATCCCTATTTTTACAAATTTCTTAACATTGGTATGGTGTATTGACCACTTTTTGGCCAATGAGTCAAACTTTCTATTGAAAAATAAAAACATTATTCGTCAAACTTTGTTTGATACATTTGAAAAAAGCAACGCATATAAAACAAAAAACAATAAAAAAAGTTTAAGCATTGGTTTGCACTATGACAACCTAGTTTTATAATGGTTAAAAGAAAAAAAAAACTTTTGACCTACTTGAAAGAAAAACAATAAAATTGTGATAAAAACGGCTTATAGGCCATATAATAAAAAAAATCTTTTTTTAAAAAGTTGTTAATAACTCTGGATACTCAGTGCAAAAAGGCGTAAAAATTAACAATATTGTTTATAATAAATGCAGCTATAGATATAGCAAACAAAAAAGAAAACCTATCTTGTAGAAATTTAATAATTTTGTTGTAAACTTTCTTTATCGTTTTTCTCGCAAAAATGTTTTTGGTCGGTGCGGCTCTCCAATAATCAATCGACGATATGGCAGAGTTTATAAAAAAACTTCGTTTTTGCAGAGATTAAAAAAAAAAATATAGTTAAAATATTTTTTGTAAATTAAAAGTTTTCACTGTTTATAAAAAGTTTTAATTTTTAAAGAGATTCAGTAAAAAAAAAACGTATTTGCCACCAACAACTAAAACATTTATATACAAATAGTTTTGAAATAAAAGTCTTAACTGCACTTAGAGCTAGTTTTTGGGATGTAGTTCAACCTTGTTTATAGTTTTAACGAAGTTTAAACTTAACATGCTGTTTTTGAGATCAAGTTTATTTTATTTTAATTGTAGTTTAACCGGTCAGCATTGGCCGTTTAAACTTAGTTTTGAGTTGTCAAAACATAACAGCTGTGAATGAAAATTATAAACAGCTGTTAAGTAAAAGTCCAAAAAAAACAATATAAAAGAAGTTTTTGAAAAAGGATTTTTTATAAAATTAATGCTTTTTTTTTTTATACACCAAAAATTTAATTTCTTTTGTTGAAAAATTGTTTGTCCGTCTGCTGCCTTTCATTTTTACATTTATTTTAGAGTCCATTTTATATTTAATTACAACCAATATTAAACAAAAGAAATACATATTTAATTGTTGGGCACAAAATAAACAAACATTTTTTTTTCTAAGCGCGTTTCTTTGTTTGTTTTTAATTTTTGACATTCGCAAGTGCTACCATATTTATTTTGAAAATGGCATTACTTTTTTGGTGTAAAATATGGTAATCTTCTTTAATTTGAGATTTTTTAAACCATCACTGAAAAACAGGATGGTGGTTTAAAAGCAGTTTATATCTTATTAAAGTTTAATTAAACAGCAGTAAAACTAAGTTTGATCGTCCTCCCAAAAACTGGCTCTTAGAGTACTGGTGAGTACATTAAAATTCTGGATATATGAAGAGATTTAAGAAAATAGTTTAAAATAAGAGTCTCCATTAATTTCAGAAGATTGGATAATTGACTTTTGTAGACAAAAAATACTGCAACTTAATAAACAATATGGTTAAACATTTTGTTGAGTTAATAAAAAATTAAATTTTTTGAGAGATTTTTTAAATTTGTATTTGCTATTTAAAACATTTGTAAAAAAATAAATTAGTTCTAAGCAAAAATAAAAGATTCTTTAATAAATTAAACGTCTCCAGTTAGAAGTGTGGATATTTTCCTTTTGAAAACAAAAAGAATTTCAAACGAAAATACTGATTTATGGTCCTATAAACAAATATTTGTAATGAAGAATTAAAAAAAAAACTACAAAACGTCACAAACTAAAAAAATGATACTAAGGAGTCTTCAAAAGTTTGCAATTGCATATTAAGAAAAATATATACAGCCCAATTCTCAATACCAATTCCGTGAGAATTTTTCCCCTATTCCTTGTTCCCCTATTCTTAATAAAATCTTCCAGGGGATTTTTTCACTTTTCCCTTATTCTAAACGAATTTCGAAAATGGGGAAACTCTTCCCCCCGGAAAAAAGGAGGTATTATGAATCAATAATAGGGAGAATTGTGATAGCATTTGTATGAATAATTCAATTATTCAATTAATATTATTCAATTCTCCGTCCTTTATTATTTTTTTCCCCGCCTGTTTAGAAGAGGAGGATTTTTTTCTCGAGAAAATAAAATCCGCAGAGGAAAAAATCCGAGGGAATATTCATAATCGGGCTGATAATATTTTTACTTAAAAATAGTTTGAAAAGTTTCTCAAAAAGTCTACAAAAGCTTAGGACCAGATCTACAGTTTAAAACTTATTAAACAAGTTTTATGCCAAAGTCTACAAAAACTGCAAAAAATAGCAATAACCTTAAACTTGCTAAAAATTGTGATAATTCTGGAAAATGAAAATCCACCAATTATATAATTTTTTTTAGGAAAAAAAGAAATTTTAATAGTAGTTTTTTTTAAAAAGTTTTATTAAATATTTCGTAAATATTAAAACAAATTTTGAGTCCAAAATTGAAACAAAAATAATAACTTAGTGCAAAAATGTCTCCAAAAGTTAAAGAAACTTAAAAATAAACTTTATTAAATTGCTTTTTCGTTGGACGTTTTGTTTAAAAACTGTTTGAAACGATTTAAATGAAACGCGAATCGTAAAATTTGGGAACATAGTAATAATTTTTAAATTTCAATTTTGTATAAAAATGTTTACCTAAAAAAAAAATTAATTTTTAAAATGTTTTCATATGTTGTATATTTATAATTTTCTTTAAAGTTTTTGTTTTAAAAAGATTTTAAAGAAAATTTTAAAAATATATTTTTAATTAAAACAAAGAAGAAAAAAGCAGAACAAAAAAATTCTAAACAAAGTTAAAAAAAAACATAAAGGAGATTTGAATAAATATTCATTATGTGAAATACTTTTTAGAAATAATGATATGAAGTTATCAATTTTGAATAATGACTGAATTCAACGCTTGCCTTCTTAAGGTCCTTTTCTTAAAGTCAGTATTTCAGAATTTCTTAAAAATTTGTACTCAATAATTTCCCAATGATTCAGTCTTAATTCAATTTATTCTGCTTTTTTCTTCCCTAAAAAAAAATCGAATGGTTACAGAATTTTAGCTTTTAAATTTTTTATTAATTTTGATTTTTCTTTTCTATTTTATTGTTTTATTTCAACTCAAAAAAAGTCTTCCTTTGTATCAAAAAAAAACTCTACAATTGGATTTTATATTTGTCCATAAATTCTCTAACCATTTTGAGTTTTTTTTTTAACAAATCAAAAACCCACCCTACCCCAAAAAACAAACCAAACATATAAAGCCTTAGTCCGTATGCATAATAATTATGAAAGCTTTATTATAGGTTTTTAAATTTCAATACAAAAAAATTTTTGTATTGACCTGTTATAAAGCTTTCATATAAAAATGTATATAAACACTAAACTAAATCTATATAAGAAAAACTTACTGACTACCAAATTTCTAGTTTTAAAATTTCTTAGAATTTCGTTTAGAATATTGAAAAGAGACCTAAAGTTTAAGCTGGGTTTTATAAAGGCAAATTGTATATTTAAGTACAACACATATAGTAGTTTTTTCTAGGGGCTATTTTTGACTTAAACTTTTTCTATTTCAATCTTCAAAATATTAATTTTAGAAATTTTAGAACTTTAGATTTTAAAGTTTTTATATTAATAACAGGGCTTTTTACAAAGGCTTTAGTTAAGCCTTAAATTCCTAAAATAAACAACAACTATAACATAATCAAATATCAACGAAGTTGTTAACAAATCAAATAAAAACTTAATTTTTTGATAATTTAAACATTTATTTTTAAAATAAAATTTAATTAGAAATATGTAGACAGTTCTTGAACTTATGGCAATAAAAATTATATAATTTTTCCCATAATTAAAATTCAAGTAGATTGACAAGAACTTTACTCAACAAAAAATTGTAATTATTAAAAATTTATAAAAAAAAAGTTCCTAAAATTATAAAGGAAATTAATTTCCAAATCACTTATTTTCATATTTTTTAAATTTTTTTTCGCAAATTTTGACCAATTTTATTCCAATGGAATAAAATGAATTTTATATTGTCTACATATTTCTACAATGCCAAAAATTAACTTAACAAAAACTTGGTTTTATTACAAAAAAAAAAAATACTTGGGTAATTCAGTTTCAAATAATCCGAATATATTTAAAGTAGTTTTGTATAAAACAACTATAAATCTAACAAAGTGGTTTAAATAGTAAAATAATAAATTTGAATTAATTGATTCGATGTGGTAAAAAATATAGAAAGTGCAGTCAAGTTTTTACAAAAACTGCTTAGCTAAAACTCATACCAAAATTGTTTGTATAAATTATGCAAAAACTTGAGAACGTTAACCAAATTTTTATGAACTTGCTAAATTTCGCAAAATTTTTCATAAATAAACAATTTGGATAGAGTTTAATTTACAAATATTTTGGCAAACACTATGTTCGGGTAAACACTGTCGTTTTTGTAAGATATGCATAAACTTAGAATATATTTCCAAGCAAAAGAATTGGTAAATTTGACCAAGTTTTTATAAACGTATACATAATTGCAAAAAATGTATTAATCTTTTGCTGAAAAAAAAAATTTAAAGCCGTTAAAAAACTTAAAATGTTTACAATTATGCATTGTTATGTTTATGTGTCTTCATTACTTAACCAAATTGTTATGAACTTGCTAAATTTTTCATAAATAAACAATATGGAGTGGATAGAGTTTAATTTACCAATTTTTTGGCAAACACTATGTTCGGGTAAACACTGTCGTTTTTGTAAGATATGCATAAACTTAGAATATATTTCCAAGCAAAAGAATTGGTAAATTTTACCAAGTTTTTATAATTGTATACATAATTGCAAAAAATGTATTAATCTTTTGCCGAAAAAAAAATTTAAAGCCGTTAAAAAACTTAAAATGTTTACAATTATGCATTGTTATGTTTATGTGACTTCATTACTTAAACGTCTATACTTAGAGCAAATTTTGAAAAACTGCCAATTTTAATCAAAATATTTATTTTACCAAGTTAACAGTTATAAAACTGCCAACGTAATATTAATCCACGACAATTAAATATTAACATAAACATTTATCCATCATTTTAAATATTTTTCAAATTGACTTTCGTAAAACTGCCGATAATGTTTAATATATATAACTTTATATGATTTTAATTGTGCCTGTTAAGGTTAATAAAACTTTATTTAAAACTGTTTCCCCTAAGCACAAGAATTTATACATATGTAGTACAAATCTTAAGATTTACTATTAAGTCTTGGGTAAAATGACAGTTAAAGCAAAAAAATAAAAAATAATCTTAATTTTAAAGAAATTTAATCTATACACAAAAAGAAATGTTTGACAATACTTTGTTAACCATATTTCTATCTTTTTTAGAAATTATATAAATTGTATTTTCTTAAAAAAAAAAAATTGGCAAATTTTTACAAGTTTTTATTGAAAGAAAATACAACATGAATTATGTTGGACAGATTATTTTTTTTTGCAATATTTGATTATTCGAAAAAATTAAGAACAGCGTTTATAAACAGTTTTACTAAAAAATGTGTTTGAAAATATATTTTTATTATTTATACACCTATGGAATTTCTTAATGTAAAGATCGACTTACCTAAGATTACTTTTGTTATATTACCAAGTTTTTGTCAAGTTAATTTATTTGGCTTAATATAAAAGTTTTCCAATGAGTTTTCAGTTTTACAATTTTATTACAAAAAGTAAACAAAAAATGATTTAACCAGTAGAACAAAACAAATCATTGTAAAATTTGCCAAGTTTTTGTTGATAATACTACGTTTATATTGAACACCAAAATGAAGATTATGAAATTTAAAATTAGAAAACCAAAAAAAAAAAAACGAAAATACGTATTTTAGGGTTCAGCGTGAATGTAGTTTTAAGCATTTTTGTTATTTTTTTTTAATAAAATTGTTTTATTATTTTTAAAATTGAAACTTAATCAAATACGTCAACAAACATTTTTTATACAAAACTTTTTGTATAAAGGGAAAAAATCATTGTGTTTGTTAGAATATTATTGCCTTTTTAAAGTTTCAGTTTTAATTAAATGTAAACTTTTGTAAAAATTAAACTTTTTGACAAAGTACAGAATAAAATCTTATTTTTAATTTACATCAATTAACCACAATTTTAATCGTTTGTTTTTGTATAAATTTATTTTAAATATATTTTAATGTAATGTTTTAAGCATTTGTTTCCTATAAATCATACCCAAAAAAATGTACAATTTACATTTATAAGCTCATGTATCACAAACATAAGTAAGAGGTTTTTACTTAAAAAAAAATTTTATATAGGACTTTTCACAACTAAAACGAAATTGAATTTGTTTTTAAAAGTCAATTATTACAATATAACATAATTTTCAATAAAAAAAATTAAGAATATTATGAAAAATTTAAAATTGAGAAAATTGTAAAGTTAAATTTTAGAATTGAAATTAAAAAAATTTGAAAAAAAATAAATCTTAAATTGCGAAAACTCTAAGAAAAATTTAGAATTATTTGTGATAAATGTAATAAATTTTAGTTTAAACAAATGGTTTGGCTTTCAGATGTTGTTAGCTTTTATTAAAAAATATTACTTAAAAAAATTATACAAAAGTTGGCGTTTACAGTTTAAAAAACGTTGAAGTGCAAATCCCTTTATTTCTTGTTTTAAAAACGGGGGTACACATACCACTTTCAAAATAAATGGGTCAATTGATCACCATAACCTTATTAATTTTTAAAGTTATGATTTTATTTAACATTTTTTAAAATTTTTTTTTATTGAAAATGTGTTTTTGTTGAAAATATATTGACAGAGAATAGCTTTACGCTCAATTGTTGAACTTTCGTTTTAGAAAAATCGTAAGATTCTCGTCAGGTCACTTAATAATTAAACTTATACAGTTTCTAAAATGGCGCCCAACGCGGGATACCATGTAATAAATGTCTTGCCTTTAATGGAACAAATTTTAAAGTTTATAATAAATTTCAATTTCAACTTGATTATAAAATACAAAATGTGGCCTTATGAATTATTTCGTTTTAGTAAAGTTCTTTCCAGTTTAATTTTCAATATAAAATGACAAAATTTTATAATAAAAAATTGTGCAACAGACCATTTTAATTAAGTATGTTTTAGTTTTTATATTTTAAAATGTGTTAAAGACAATGTGGCCAAATCTTAAATAAACGTTTAAATCACA